>JAOXNO010000024.1:4519722-4574792 GCA_028565335.1 Limnodromus scolopaceus
CGGGCCCGCGCGGGCGGGGAGGCAGGGGAGGAGGGGCGGCGCCGTCCCCGCGCGGCTCGCGGGCGCCACCCGCCGGGCGCTGTCCGGCCGCCCCGTCTCGGCCTCATCGCTCCGGTGGGGCGGTTAGGTCTATGACGTCACCGCCGGCGGGAGCCCGGCACGGCCCTTCCCTGCCGCCGCCGGTCCGGCTGAGGGTGGCGGGAGCCGGTGCCGGGGTAGTCGGTAACTCTCCCCTGGGAGCGCCCAGCGGCGGGGCTGTGACGGGCGGGCACTGCCCAGACACCTGCCTCGCTGGTGATCTGAGACTGAACCCCCATAACCCGCTCGGCCAGGCGATACGGCACATCCCAGCGGCAGAAGTGGATGAACTGGAACGATCAGGGGACTAATTGGCTGGATTTCCCCCTGAACAATCCCCTGCAGCCAGGGGAAGGTGCCTCACTTAACAGGCCCTTACTACCGCCAATTTTGCGATTTTATAATCACTTAGCGTTAAAGAAAATTTCTGACTCCTGGGGGGAAAATGTGAAATACCGAGTATCAGCACAAGCAGGGCTGGCTCTGCAGAAGGCAGCGCGAGCAGACGTGCCCGGCCCATCGCACCACCACTGCCCCAGCCGCCTCCCTTGGCACTCCCTGCTGGAAGACCAGCCAATGCCACAGCACCAGACTAGCCAGGGCTTATTTCCTCTCTTCTCGTATTTGAAAGATGCCACAAGAATGGTTAAATCAAATGCTAATCTTTGTTCTTATTCCTAATCTCCTTGAACTACCAGCTGTCGCTTGATCAGAATAAAAGTCCTCCTGCTCCTGTCCCTCTTGGGCTACACTTTGCATTTTCCCCATGACAAAGTCCTGCACGTTTTCCCTTTCCGAGCACTATTCAGAGATGTTCTTCCATCTGATCCATTTGTCACGTACCTCCACTTCCCCAGCAACATGCCGGACCCTCTGGTTCCACCCAGCTGCGTCCCAGGACAACCCAGCAAGGGCAGCCCCAGAAGCCCATACCAGCTTCCTCCCATAACAGTCACTTCCCAAAAGTCCTGGCAGAGGAATCACTTTTGAGCTGCCACCACAGGTACAGGCTGCTCCTCGGGACGCAGGAGAATGTCCCCCCAGCCCCTACCACAGGCGGTACCCGAGCCGCAGAACCGAGCGCAGGCAGATGGGCATGTCTGCTGAGCTGCGATATGAACCCTGACGTCCAGCACTCTCAATATGAGTTTCAACAAAGCATGGAGCTTTGCCACCATGAAATCCCATTTCCTGATCAGCACTAAGTATTGTGTGAAAATTTTATTTTCGCTGAAAACTCTCCTATCACTTTCTTAAATCCTCTGAAATTTTTTCCACTGTAAAGAACAAAGCTTTAGATAAAAGCATCTGACCAGCCACAGCAAAAATACAGTAAAAGGCCGTGAAAAGGAGCTGTCATCTTTTATGCCCAAATATATTCCATTTTCATGCAACTAAAAAGAACAGCTTGGGGAAAAGGAAGCAATAAATAATGGCTTTTCTTATTCTTCTAATTCAGCAGTGTATTAGTTGAAAGGTCATACGATAGATTTTTAAAAGTGTTTCTTTCCATGAAATAAACAGTTGAAATGTTTATTGAAAAAAGCCTGAAAATTTTTAATCAAAAAGCTTCGAGAAAGACTGTCCACTTGCCTCAACCCAACGTTAATGGCACTTCTCAGGAGCAGCATCTCAAAGCTTTTGATCCTGGGGTGTCATGGAAAGCACAGATCCGAGATGAACAGCTTCAGGGAACACTGCGTTCTCCACCAATATGAAACGCCTCCACACTTGTGGCTTCAGAAGGCACAGCTTTATTGTATAGACACACATGTGAAAGGAGAATTCATAAAGTATGGCCATTAGAAATAGTTTAATAAAGTCAAACTTCAAAAGTTTGGGACAAATGTAGCTCTAATAATGGAACCAAAAATGTATCAAGTGAAACTAATCTGGAACATTTCTGTAAGGAGAAGATCTAATTTCACATTCACTCATGCTTGTGTAACAAGATCAAAATGAGAGTGGGAAGTGCGACATAATTATTCCCATCTCCTGGCAATTTTAAAACTTTGCTTTCAGGTAGTCCACCTTATTGCTCAAATGCCAAGTTTGTCCCCATGTCTGGGCTGTTGTCATCAGTGGTGATGACAACAATTGCCCTAAAACAAACACTTTATTGTTCAATAAAAGCTGTTTTTTTGCAATACTTCCTTACTCCCTTTAGCAAATCTTATTCACAGGCTGACATGGAGAGAGGCTGGGCAAATGAGCGGGGGGGCTGCAGTGCTGGGATCGCTCCAGCCTTTGCCCAGTGGCTAGAGGAATGGCAGAACCCCTTCTTTTCAGTTCCTTGACTGTGGACCTGCATCCAAGTAAATCTCCATAACTGACCACAGTTTTCAACTTGGCAGCATTTTTGCTGCTGTCCTGCTGACCCCTGGATATGCACACACGCAGCCGCTGTCGCTAGCAAATTCTCCTGCAAGCTCTCTTGCTAGCACTGCTTTTTCATTGCCGCGTGCAGACTATCTAGTGCTTTAAGTCTCTGATTGCTGAGTGGAGTCTCTAAGCATTATTACAAACAATAATAATTATCTAATGATTTTAAAAACACATTTCTAATGAGGCCCTAAAGCTGCTCAATAGCCGTGTGCCAAAAATGTGTCATAGCGAATACTTTCATAGCCATCATTTTACACAAAGATGGCTGAACTGTTTTTGTTCAGACTTTCCAAAAATACTTTTTTGAGAACAGTTCAGACTTGAAAAATGTCATTCCCAAATTGGAAGGAAGTGGAAAAAGCTTTAAAAATGAAAAGTTCAAGTAATTTTAGTTATAGTTCCTTCTAGATATTCTACCCATCATTCATGTGTCTGTAGCTGACACCCAACACCGCATCATGCACACTGGCTGCTCTCTAATCCTGGCCCATCAGTTCTGTGCTGGTTTATCACCCGTCCCTAGCCAGAGCTCCAGACTTTCCCATTGCTAACAAAAATGATGCCGACGACTCCTTGCTTTCCCTTCTTGTCCTTCCTAAAGAGCCTCTATCCATCCACAGCAGCACCCCAAGTCATGTGAACTATCCCACCATGCCTCCATGATCACAATGAGATCACGGCCCTGCAACTCCAAACAGACCTCTAATTCTTTCTGTTTGTTCCCCATGCTGCCTGTACTAGTGTGCAGGCATTTTGAAGAGGCATCCAGTTGTGCTGATTTCCCAGGAAAAGCGATAAAGCTTCCCCTGCAATGCTGTCCTCTCTTGGTACCTCCTCACTTAGGTGGGCACCCTTCAGTCTTGTGTGTAATTTCTGATGTCTCTCTTGCCCACATCACCCCACATCCCTTCCTTACAATCTGTTCTGTTATTTCCTCACTCGTGTGTTTGTCATCAGCTCTCTCCTATCCATTTCTAGGTAAAAGCTCTCCTCACCAGGTTTGCCAGCATGTTGGCAAAAATGCTTTTTCCTGATTTGGTCAGGTGGATCCCATCGCTTCCTAACCGTCCTTGACATTCAAAGAGAGTTCTATGGTCATAAAAGCCAAATCCCTGTTGTCAACACCAGCTGTGCAAGCACTCATTGACCACAGGATCCATCCACTCACCCTCAAGCCCTTTCACCACTGTAGGAGTCTTCATTTTCCAGCCTGACAAGCACAGACCCTGGCTGCCCCTCCTTTATTCACTAAACCAGTATAAGTTAGATTAATGCATGCACATAAGAATATTTTACAATGCAGTGTAGAACAACTTTTCCTAACAGAGTCTCATACAGTGTTCACAGAGTATTAGCACATATAAAAATTAATAGACTGATACTAGGCAGTCCATATAATATTTTCTTCTTCATTGCACACCCACTTCCATCACACAAGGGAGATTAGGGATAATGCCATCTAGCTACAGCTGGCCAGAAACAAAATTCTTCATTACAGACACCTTCTGTCATCTACAGACAGAATCCTCGTCTTTTTGCTCCTGACTTTACAATAGATGAGAGTAAAAGGCCAACTTTGAACAAACCTAAACTGCAGTATGTTCACAACCCAATGTGAATGATACTCACATTCTCTGGCTTAAACCCATTGCTTAGGCATGAACTTTTTTTATATTGTATCTCTTTATGAATCTGTAACGGGTATAGATACACCAGCACAATTCTCAGCTTTCAATGAGATTAAAGACAGTATGTTACATGAAAGGGAAAGTAACACAAAATAGTGGTTGGTTTTTCAAAGCTCCTGTACCCATGTACCCTTGGCATTTCAGAAAGCCTCTCGCCATTCCCTACTTCGACGGGGTATCACTTGTGAACTCCCTCACAGACAACACTGGCCGCCAAGCACTGCACCACAGCAAAGCCAACACACCAGTAACAGCTGTGGAAAGTGAAAAAGGAGTGGAAATAGCAGAGACTGCATGCCCCTGGGACAAGGCTGGCTCTGTGAGGGTCCCCTGTGCAGTTCTTAAACCCTCTCGCTGATGTTTCAGCTTTATTGTAACATAGATGACAAACAATTCCACAAATATAATTTCCAGTGCAATAAGCAATTTTTTTTAAACTAGGCAACATGCAGTTTTCTCACCCTAGAGACATTTTTTGAGAGAGAAAAAGGTTCATGTATTCCCTACTAGGAGGAAATGTAGAAGAAATCTAGAAAAAATGTTTTCAAATTAACAATCTGGAGAAGGGAAAGAAGCTCAGCTTGAGTTAGTCATTGGGCTTTTTAAAACTTCAGAAGTTTCAACTTTAAGCCCTTTAGTTACCTACAATAAATAGCTTCTATTTATTCTGTAAGAAAAAAAAAACACCACCAAACAAATAAAACATTTTTTTCTTCTTGAAATTGTTTAAAAGCTTATCTCCTGTTTTCAAAACTAAGAATTTCTCACCAAACAAAGTTTGCTATGAAGTTCCTCCTACTGCCACCTCCACATTTCTCATGATCTAGCTATCATGCAGTGTGTGGTGAGCTGGATCAGCTTCATGAGTCAATTAAAAAAAACTTTAAAAAAATTGAAATCAACCATCTGAAGATAACAACTGGTTTTCTAGTGGGTGATTGCACTGATCTGGCTCACAGTACCTATGTTGGATGCAAGGGAGGTGGAGGGAACACATAGCCCTAGGGATGGAGGTGGAGCAAGCCCATCCCTGTTGATGGCAGCCTGCATTTAGAGCCCATTAAACACCCCATGGCTTCAGGATAGCCATCAAAGATGCCCCAGGCGAGAGGAGTAGAGAGTAATTTGGAGGCACTTCCTGCTAACAGCTTATGTGATGACTGTGACTCAACCAGGCTTGCAGATTTGACTTGGAGTCTATAATAGAATGAGAAATCTTGAAAGGTCTTATATGGGCACTTCACTTTTTATTTCAATTGGAAAACTGATTGGAGACTTTTGCGGCCGTCCTCCAGCACAAATCCGGGATCCCCAGTTCACGGATTACTCGCAGGAGACACCAGGACAAGGTACTGCCATTCAAACGGACTCGGAAATTGCTTTCACAGGTCTTGGCCAATCCTCCTAAACCAGTTGTTAATTGCAGTGAGGTACATGGAAATGAACAGTCTTCATAACTGCTCAAGGTTAAGCAAGTGGTTAGATGACTGATCCTTAGAAACAAAGTGAAATATAGAAACGGGCACCTTTCCAACTCAGCAGAAAACATACCTGAAACAATAACTTAAAGGCATCCAAAGCTGTTAGAATGAAATCATTAATTATAATGTTTTTATGGGGTTGATTTTATCATGAAGAGCTTGGCAACTTTTCTGCACAGCTAACAGTTTGTTCTGGCTGGGATCCAACACAGATGCATAACCAGAGCATCTGTGGGTTTGTTTTAATTGTACTTCTGTTCATCGTTTGGGTAACACTGGACTTCGTTTTGTGTTCATATTTGATTAGTGAGTTAATAAGGGGCCAGATGCTTCTTTCCACTATTGCTCATGGAAGTAAAGTAGATGACTATGTGACGGGAAGCAAGAAAAGGTGCATGCCCTACAGCATAATCCTTTGCTTCCCCCAACCATGTCAAAGTGGCAATTACTGGCACTGTATCTACAGAGATGAAGATGGAGACCTTCTGTCCTCCTCTAGCACACCAACGTAACTGTAGTACAGCATACTTAGTAAGCACAGCATTGGAATGAGATTAAGGTAGCATAAATCCAGGGAGGGAGGAGGGAGGGAGAAAAAAGTTTAGGAAATTAAGCAGTACCATGCTAGGAAGACAGGCACCACTGTCTGGAAGGAGGAACACGAAAATATCCCTTGCCCTGATGGACACTGAATACTTTACATGAGCTTTTTTTTCCCCCTCCCCTCTTCCTGTCTATGTCTTCATTTCAAGTTTGAGCTCTGGTATCGTGAATGAAAATTGACACAAATTGACTGGAGTAGTGGGTTCCTTGACAACTATACAAAAAAACAATACTCAGACTTCATGTCCATTCACATCACACCAAATACACTGTTCTGTCCAAAGAAGAGTGATCCAAACCAGCTATCTAGTGAAGGGAAGAGGAAAGCCTCTATACTTTACTATCATTTCCCTGAATCTACAACACAAAACACTGTATTTTCAAGCTAAAAGCTTCTTTTTTAATCTGTCTTTTCAGTGGCATTATTGTAACTTGTTAATAAACCCTTTTTGTGAAAAAGGGATTATTCATTGTATTTCTATAAAGCTATGTATGCTTAAGCAAAACTAATCTACAACAAGAATATATGGGACAGATCTCCAATGGTTTGTAATACAGTAGTTTTCATTTAGAATAATTTTCACTTATTCCAAAATGTTTAAGTCAGACAGCCCCCACCAATTCTGGCTAAACAGCTACATGAAGGTTTTTTATACCCATCTCCTTCATTAGTAGGATGGTATCTTGTGGTTTCAGCAAGTATCCCCACTATTCAGTTGTTCTCTGTGATAAGGTGGGCTTTTGTGAAATCATCAGTTATTTATCCATCACTTTCCCCTTTGCCAGAGGGACACTAGGGGTCTATTGCTGAAGATGATTTCTCCCTATATCTTGCTGCTTCACAGTGACAGCGTACACAGTGGAACTCGGTGGAAAACAGTACTAGGATCTTCCAACTTATCTCGACTTCTCATTCTGAGGTGTTCATGTCTTTACTAGGATTACCTAAAGAGAGACAAAATTATATTCTTTTGAATATTTCCCTAGACTCACTTTAAATACTAGACTAGCTTAAAAATACAAACAAAACCATTCTTTCCAGCTAAGCATCAGTTCTTGAGAACAAAATTAGAAACCAAGTAATGAAAACAAAGCATAAAACCAAGGAACCAACACTGTTCATGTTCACTGTTCACTGATAAATGTTTTGTATCAGTCTCATGTCCTCACTGCAACTCTGAATTCACCTACAGCACTTCTCAAAGCCAATGGCCAGACCAAAGCATTTAGATGCCATTTTTCACAGTGGGTCCTCTCTGAGGCCTTGTTTGGGTTCAAGATTCAAGAGCCAAGACAGCAACTTAGGAACAGTTCATTTCCCAACAGGTGTTTTTCAGAGTTAACCTGCAATGTTGCATTGCCAGCCCCAAACCCATGCTTCATCTGAGGGGTGCTTTGTTCTGTATAGCTCTTTCTGCAAGACAGAATTCCAAGACAAAAACCTTCCAACCTTTATCTAATAAAAAGCAGCAGGAGTAACACAACCTTTCTAGTAGATGTGGCTGTGATAACATTCACTTCCTTTATACCAACTGCAGCTCTGATAATTCCTGTTCCTTCTCCCTATTCTTTATAACTGGGCTTTTTTTTCCACTCCTTTTTAATTAAAAAAAAAAAAACAGAAACCAAAAAACACCACCAAAAACAACCTTCAATGCTTGGGCTTCTATGATGTGAAGAATTCAAAGCTTATCTAATAGAAAGCGATACTTCCTATTGAATGCACTCCCGGTGTTGCTACAGCAGTTTTAAAACTATTGCAATATTTTTTTAGAGTATATATCACATATCTGATGAAACCCACAGTCTCCAAATCACTGGTAATTCTTCACAGTGATCTGGTGCAAGATGCTAATAATATGGATAAAGAAGCCAGCATTCAGAGCCTGTTGGACTTACTCAAAATATTGATTGCTTCTCATTTTTTCCAGAGAAAGCAACACAGGAAAGCAGACACCTTTTATCTTAAAAAAAAATAGTTATTCTCAGATTATTTTTTATGAGAAAAACCAGAAACATTGTTGGAGAGGAAAGAAGAATTAATGGTAAGTCAGTGAAATTATCACAATGTCTAATGAAGTTGCAAGCTTAAGCTGGAACTAAAGCAGTTTTATCCAGTCATTGTCTTTGCATCAGTTAGAAATTACATGAATGTAAAAGGAAACTGCCTGCTAATAGATACGCTTTTCACTTGCTGAAGCCTTATGCAGATACCACTGGCTCCAGCAATTCTAGCAATTAATTATCAATTCTGATAATGCTATTCAGGATGAAATAAAGACTGTAGTGTGCTTAGTCACCTTGAGTTTATTTATTTATTTGTACTGCAATAGCACCTGAAACCTCTAGTGATGGAGTATGACCCCTTTGATTTGGAGCTATAGAACCCCAAAATGAGAAGACTGTCCTTAATATACTACATAAAAAGACAATGCTCCTAGAATTTACAAGCTACACCTTAGACCTCTGGTTCCTGCAAACTGCAGAGGAAAGGGCAGAACTAGTTAAATAAGACTATAGACATAGTCTTATTATGTATATAAGAATATATATATATAGCCTATATATATACACTAATATGTAGTCATTTTTCACTGTAAACCTACACAGATATTAAAATAATGAAGGAACAAACCACACTAAAAAAGTAGCACAAGCCAAACAGGAGGACTATAAAATTTGCAATGAGAAGAGAAGAAAAATGCATATTTAAGAGGCAAAGAAGAATTCTAAGGAGTGTTGTAGTGAGAGTTACATCAAGCAGTTATAAACTCAGTAATATAACCTGAAAAGATTATGAAGGCCACGATAGCAAAAACAACACAGCTACCTCAAAATGCCTGGGCAGATGATTTTTATGAAAACCTTAGAAGCATTGTGGACACAAGGCATTGAGCTGTAACAGGGGTAATGCCAGAAGTATTTAAGTCCTCAAAGCAAGGATGGTCCTTCTGCAAGTGTGCCTCAAGCTGGGCAGCCACAAGGGCATTTGCTGATGTGAGATGGCTGAGAGAAGAATGGCATGCTGTCCCAAATGACAACAGCCTTTAGGAGTTGAGACCACAGGGTCTGTAGAGATTTTGCAGGGGAGAAAAGGTGACTGTCTTTTGACAGGCAGTGTTCTCACATTGAATCACTCAGCTGGTTGAAGTGACTGGTGCAGTGATGCTTTGTCAGCAACACTGTGCCTTGGCCTGGACTTTCCTAAAAGCATTTCTCCTTTTAAAACATTTTGAAAGTGTACTGTTGGTGAAACATGCAGAGAATGGCCCATGAATCCCATGATTGCAGGCATCTAATCTGCTTTCGTCTCATTGCTCACCTCATGTTTACTCTGTGTTCTGTTCTGACTCTTTGAATGTGTTCAAATGATGTATTGGCTTTGAACTATATTGTCAGTTCAGCAAAAAGCAATCAACTTCGTATTTACCATTGTGTCATGCAATAATACTTTGAAATTCTTGACTGGTTTGGGTCTGCTGAAATATGCATATACAAGTTAATGCATGCAATACCACACTTGGAAGAAAGATATAAAGTAATTGGAAAGGCAGCTCACGAGGTTATTGAATGAACAGTGATCCCCACAGATCACCTTCCTCAGTAACTTTCATCTCCATGAACACACTCTTTAGTTATTCTGCTGAATCCTCTTGGCAGGAAAAATCCATTAAATATTTAATTAAGCTGTGTTCAATATATTAGGTAAGTGAACTACTCTATTTAGTGCTAGCTTAACATTACATGCTGTATCATAATGTTCTGCACGACAGTGTTGCAATGACATACACATTATTGGAGATTTTGTTCTATTTGCTTATGAACAGTAAAAGCAAAATCAGGATTTCTAATCTAAGGGCACTCCTTTTAGCTATTATTATTTAGTCAATTCAAGAGCAGATGCATGAACTCTGTGAAGTGCGGGTGCACTAATAGGTGGGCATCCAAGTGAGGGGTTTTTTTTGCTTGTTTGGGTTTTTAAGCGGAGCAGCAATTTATTGATAGAGAAAATCCCTGTGTATGGCTTGCACAGCCACAGGCATGCCAGACCATAGCGAAATTTTTAAAATGAATGAAACAGAGGTAAAACTGAGAAGGGGGCAACTTGGCAATTCTGAGAAATAACATTGAACCTAAGTGCAGCACAAACCACTGCTTCAGAACTGCCAACAAAATCTTGCCAACCTCAGTCAATTCCCAGCAATAAGGGATGACATACACCGTAACGTTTGGAATATACAGGGAGAGGAAAGGAAAGAGAATCAGATTGCTGTACGTTTTGTCGCAGCTCACGTATGACAACTGCCAAGGGCAAGTGTTTCTGGAGATAAACTGATAGGCTGCAGTTGAAACAATTGCTTCCAACAAGGAAATATTAGAGGTCAAAAGTCCCTTCCCAGTTGTCAGGGGACAAGTATTTTCTCTCTAACGTTAGATAAACAATGTGCACAAAGCAAGATCAATGCATAGGGAATTCTTGCAATTGCAGCACCATGTGAAATAAAAGAGGATCTAATCCAGAAACTTGATTTCTTAGGCTGACATAGCAAACTTTCATCAAAGGTTAAATGAAAGATTTTAACTTACTAATATCTGAAGACAGGGACAATTGGGTTCAGTCGTACGAAGTCTGAAGAACTGGGGACAAAATGCCACTACATAAGACCCCAGAATCGACGAAGAGAAAGCTGTGATTAAAAAAAAGGGGACAAACCTCAGTATTTTTTTATCAGGAACTCATTCCTGATATCAGTGCTATTGAAACAGACAGATATTAGATGTTTTAGAATGCGTCCCAAAACTCACTGGCTTCATAGGTGACTTTACATTATTTGCAAGGAGTACTGAATTGGTACCCTGCTCAATTACTTACCTATTAGCCTTATTCCTAATGTCTTATTAGAAGCAGGCTGACATTTGCACAGAGAAAACGACAGAAAAATGTAGAAGAGGGAACTAGCTAATAGAAAAAATAGTTAAGAAAAAAAAAAAAAAATCACATCGCCCACTTTTTTCTCTTGTCATCTGGAATCCCCTTACAGTTCCAGTAATGCGAGTGGTAAGTAATTCCTTACATTGCCAAAAATGCAAAGATGATACAGAGAATTTTGCAAGTCAGCCACGTATCAGAAAATCCCAGCTGATTTAACTTGGATAAATGTCTTTTACAATAAGAGAAATGTATTCCTTTTTCCACTGTAATGTTTTTGGGGGTTTTTTGTGGCATTTTTAAGTGGAGGTTCTTATAAGCACTAAAACCAAAATATCCTGAAAAATGCAGAACACAGAGCCTTGTTGCAAGCAGATGGGAAGATTTGCCAGCTGTCTGATTATTGTTTTTGGAAATAAAGCAGGTTCTGGAACTAGACCATCTACAACTTTACACAAACCCAGAAAGTCCCTCATCTTGCAGGAGGATGGAGTGAAGCAGTTTGGACCAAATCAAAAGGAAAATCTCACAAAGGTTTTCTTCCAAGAGGATTAGATGTTGATGCTTCCCTCAAAAGCCATTATTTATAAATAAATAAGGCTGAATAGAAATAGTTATTTTCCATACATCCTTCTGAAGCACAGGTAAGAATGAAGGAAAAGGTCAGCAGGTTTTGTCATGGTTGCAGACACAAAAAGAAAAAATTAAAAACTACAACCAGATACTGTTAAAGATACTACTGGTTTAAAGCCAACTCCCCTTTTTCAAAGAGTGACAGAAATGTCCTATCCCCAAAGAGAAATTGTGAATCATCTCATCGTTGTGCTATAATCTGCTTGTTTCCAGTCTTTCAGGGCCATAAATCACTGCTTAGCACTGTGACACATCCTTCTGTAGAAATACCATCACCAGGCTAGGCTGAATATGTCCTAGCCTAGTCTTAGACAACAATAATTTTAAGGGAGAGGGAAGCCATCAGATGCACATGTTCATGTAGGGCAAATATAAAAAGATTTATGTATCAATCCACATAAACAAACTAGTTGTCTTATTTGTATGTATGGGCACTGTAGCTGCTCACTTTACCAGGATTCTAAGGATAGCATTTGGCCTGAAATCATATTCTCTAAGTTTATATCTCAATAATCCAATTAAAATGTATGAGAACTAATTAAATGTGGTGGATAGCGATAGTAACGATAGTAACAATAGTACACAGTAGTTCATAGCATTTTAGCATTTTCTATCTTCAGTGCATTTTACAGGCATTAACTAATTAATAGATAACATGAATTTAAAAATCAATGCATGAGCATAGCATATGATTAGAATTAACATTTCAATTACTCTCCTTCTCTGACCACTACATTTACAAAATGCTCATTTCTTTGTACACAAATGTAATTATTAAAAAGAATTCTGTACAACTTATTAGAAAATAATTCTAGAGTTTCTGAACCACTCTATATATACTTAATGAGAAATCACAACTGCTCTCTTATTCTCCTCAAAATTCTGCCTTTAGTTGATTTCCACAGACCCCTGTTAACATAAACTCTTTTTCTTAACCTTTGCTCACACAGAGGGGATTCTGTGCAGTAACTTCAGTCCTCCAGCAGCTACGCCACACCAGAAACAAGGGGAAGCTCCTCAGAAAAAGCCGTTGGAGCTTCCAAAGCTCTGAGACTGAAGCGTTCACATGCAGACACAAAAGCTGTATTTGTGAATCTCCAGGTACCAAATAAATCCCCATCACTTCTTCCAATGAGGCAAATACTCTCACCTAACTCCTAGTGATTGCAACCTTCACTGACAGACCTTAAAAATCACCACTTCCAGTATCGCTAGAGTACAGAGCTTGCTGTAGGCTAAGACTGCTCTGGACCTGCTTTTAGCCTGAGCCCTCTGATTGCACCACAGCAGTTTAAATGTAATGCAAGTCTATCTGTGCAGGGACCAAACATGGAAGTCTTCCATTAGGAGGAATTGAGGCTTTCAGAAACAGCAAAACAAAGACACATTTTGGCAACTCATCTTTCCCTGCTGCCAATTTAAATCTTACAGTTTAAAATTACTTCCTTTAAACATCTGTTGTTTTTGTGGCTAATGGATTGACCTTTTTGAGAAGGGAAAATTTTCTTCTGGGTTTTTTGCAGGCCGCTGTTCTGCAGTGCTGTCAGACCTGAGTGCCTAGGTAACTCACTGTTGTTAGATTTTTCCAATAGTTTTCAAGGGGTTTCAGGTACTAAAACCCGAACCTAAACAAAAAATCCCCAAAGCCGTTAAGAGCTCATATACACTAGTTGTCATACACAGCCTCCCTCAGCTGACAGGGCAAATGCATTTGCCTTTTTTCCAAACAAGAATTTGCAGCGCAGGGTCTCCCTCCTGATGCTTTCCTATCACTGCCCTCTCTATCTGCAGAGAATTTAGTTTGCCTTCCTGCTGTTTCACACACTTTTTAATGAAAATTAATTCATATTGCAGCATTTTTCCTGCTATATTTGTAGGCTGAGACTCTCTTCGCTCTGCTGTTTTCCGGCTTTCTTTATGGACAAATGCAAATTGCCCAGGTAGAGTTTCCTGTAAGAATCTCTTTTTTTCCATGTCCCCACATAATTGTCAGGCATTCCATTTTAACTTCTAAGTGTGGAGGGACACAAGCATTTATCCAGCCTGATACAATTACCTCTTTCAAATGACATTTCTGCTCACATCTTAACTCTTTAGCTGGCTGCAGAAGCCTCTGAGCAGCTGGTATCCATTCTAACTTGTCTTTTTGGGTGCTAGTTACATGTTTCCAATCAATGAAATCAATAACACACTTTTCATGTTTTCCCTATTACACAAATAAATACGGATCTAATGCCTCTAGCATACAGGTCGAGGTGATGAAGAAAGGGGAGCACAATAGGGAAAACCAACAGAAATCGCTCAAGCCCTGCTAAATGAAGTTCTTACTAATTCAATCACCAGATTTATTTTCACCTAAGTTAATAAAATGCCCACAAACTTCTAGCAGGAAGGGCCAGCACTGATTTTAATCTTGCTCATTACATCATTTGTTTCCGACTAATAGGGCTGCAAATATTTGTTCTTGTGCTAATTAATTTTTAAATTATTTTTAAAAATTGAATATTTCTTTGATTTAGAGAGAAGCTAGCTGGTGAGATCTACATAGCAAAATTCCATCCTCATTGCGTTTCATTTTCAGCCTAGAAAAAAACTGTATAACTATGAAAATAAGTTTCAATTGATCACTTCAGAAAAGCATTTGTGGAAGAACAAACTGTGTTTATTCATTGTTAATAACGTTTTCTGGACTCTGAATGGAAATTCTCATTGGCGATTTCACTACCAGGATGGTCCTAAACCCTTACCTACCATCTGTGAGGAAGATTTTGTAACAGCAATAGAGAGGCAAAGGCAAAAAATAGGAAAAAAAATCAATTTTCAGAAGAGCAAGCAAGTTTGTCCCATTTCAGTAGGCTTGTGAGAGCTGCTGGAGAATAAATGAGCACTGGAGAGGAATAATGCTCTGAGCCGAAGAGTTGATTTTAGACAAGATTCAGGCACTGGCCCAGAGCATGAGGAAATTTCCATTGCTGTTAGTACTGTACGTCATCTGGATAAATAAAGGCTTTCCTAAGCCATCCCCTTCCCATTGCCTTTCAGAAGTGCTGCACTTATAAAGCAGTAAAAACCTGAAGACTGCAGGAAATGCAAAGTATTTCTCTTTTATAAAAACATTCTAAAGGAAAGAGGTATCATATGGAGAAATAGTTCGTAAGAAATTACAGCCTCATAGCTATCCCATTTTGCTTTTCCATTTATGATTTCTACCCACCTGCTCTCCCACCCACACACCCCCAGCATTATTAATGCTTATGAAAGAGCATAAAGTTTTCGTAATAATGTTTTTGTCCATTATCTACGTAATAATATAGTTCATTCAATACATTCCCTTGGAGAAAAAAAAAACCCACATTTTGGTCTGCTGTAACTAGATGCTCTTTCTCAGGACAATACATTGCACTCAACTACCTGATTTTCTTTTGATTTTTGAAAGGGTATAAAACAGTTCTGCCTGGAGACAGTGATTTTGATTGGGGTGATGCTCACCCACAGATGATGTCAGGTGTGCTGTTTGTTACATATCATCATCCTATACCATATATTACATGTAGAACAAGGAGATCTATTTTTGATCCTAAAAGCTGACTCTGTTCTTTTTATCTCATTACTGAAAAGACAGATGTGCTAAGGCTCAGGGTTTTGTACCCAAAACCTACTTCAACAATATAATTTGCTGCCATTTATTGTTTGTTTCTGAAAAGTTTGTTATTAGTCAGAAATTTGGTGATGTCACTAAATCATATACTTGGAAAACAATCTAAATAAGCATCTGCTTATGCTAAGTTTAGGGCTAGACTACAAATTTGAGAGCCAGTTGTGGAGCCAGGGATTTTGTCTGACAGTTATTTTGCCCTAATATCTACAAGCTTAATGTTAAGGTTAAAAGAGTAGGAGCATCTCAGATAGGCAAGGATGTTTTGGCAGAAGAGGGGAGAGGCAGCCAGCATTCAGCCAGTTCGGTGCTCTCTAAATGGAAACCAAAGTTTCAATGTGCCCATGACAGCAAAACGACAGCCAATGCTGAACACGGAAGGACTGTTACAGAGTGCTAGTGTCAGCCTATAACATTGGTGGCCATCTTCAGCATTACCTAAAGCTACTGAGCAGCCTTCAAGGGTAAACAGTCCTCTGTTATTCTGCTTTATAGTGATCTAGTCCAGAAGAAGCCAGGCAGGGGCAACTATAGCAAGGACTGTGGCAGAAAGAAAAGTTTGCAAACTCTGCCCCATCAAAGCTGGAACTACCTACGCTGAGGTTAAGGCTGCCATCCAGGAATTCAGGGCTGTTAACAAAAAAAAGTCTGTAGAATATTGAAAACGCTTCAACACCAAGGATGATATGATTCCCCATAGTGTCCCCAGTACTTTTCATTCCTACATGCCTAATCTCCAAACAAAATTCATATCATCATGCTTTTTCTTAGGGGTGCCCTCGCCTAGTAGTCTTAAAAGCGCTGGGAAACTATGGTAATCCAGCTTGCATCTTGCAAGGAGCACTGGCTGACAGCTAGGTGTCTGCTGGCTAGGATATGGTCCTGTTGCTCCCCAAACCCTCACACACCCTGAGCCAGGAATGCAGGTTAATGATTTATTGGGAGACAACAGCGATCTCGTTTGTAAGAGTCCTCAGTGAGGATTTACCAAGGAGGGGACAGACTCCTAAATATCATTCCCCCAAAATGAAAGAAACGATTGTGTAGCAGCCTCATCTGTTCATGAGAGGTACTGCATGAGAAGTGGAGAATACTCAGCAGTGGTCATTTCAGACAGCTCAGTTCATTTCGTGGATTTGCTATTTAGTGAACATTTATTTAAAAAACAAAACAACACAACAACAACAACAAAAAGAAACAAAAAAAACTCACAAAATTGAGTTATTCATTCGAAATCTCAAAAATAACTCTGAGTTAGCACTGAAATTACAGAGATCAGAAATAAAGTAAGATAGTACTGAGGACCCAAGAGCCGCATTGCTCTCTGTCCTTTATCTACTTAAGTCAAACACAGCTTAAATAAACTTTCTCTTTGCCAGACTTTGGTTAGAAATGTTGACCCAGACCCCTTAGTTTTTTGCCACCTACTCGAATGTGTTCGCATGGAACCGGTTGCCCTGTGTGCTCCGTGGTGGGGAGCAACACTGAGAGAAGATGGCTCAGCTCTCAGGGAGCCCTTCAGACACCTCCCCAGCACACAGACCCTGAGGGAAGCAGGCTGAGAGGCTGCCTGGGCCCGGCCAGCTGTGCCCACAGGGCTAGGACAGCCCACAGGTTAGATGGGGCAAATCTAGGCCTTTCTTCCAGCTTTGGAAAAGTATGGTCCCATCAGAGGGAGTTCAAATAGCATGTGACTGCCAGCCCCGCAAACCAGAGACAAGCACTGCCAGTGATGAAAGTCCAGCCCTATATGGGGATAACAGTGAAGCTGCTAATGGACAGCAGGTTCCCAATGGGCACAAACTTGAATATAAGAAGTTCCACCTAAACGTGAGGAGAAAATTCTTTACTTTGAGGGTGGCAGAGCGCTGGAACAGGCTGCCCAGAGAGGTGGTGGAGTCTCCTTCTCTGGAGACATTCAAAACCCACCTGGATATGTTCCTGTGCAACCTGCTCTAGGTGGACCTGCTTTGGCAGGGGGGGTGGACTAGATGATCTTCAGAGGTCTCTTCCAACCCCACGTGATTCTGTGATTCTGTGAAATACCTGCCTGTGGTAACTCAATTAGGGATAGTGGATGATGACTGGGCAGCACACCTGGGAGAAATTCTTCACAGAAAGCAGCCTCATACAGCTACCATTTTCACCTGGGGCTGAAAGCTCAGCTCTCCCTTTGAGAAACTTAAAATATAGGGCAGGACAAGTGCACGTGACGTGTAACAGTGTTGGTGAGATCACCCAAATTTCAAAATACCTTAGGCCTGCCCCAGCCGGTGCCCTGGAGACTGCACAGCGTTTGCCGTTGCTCCTCTCTCGGCCAAGTCTCCTCACGATTCGCACTGGGGCATAGGCCACAAGCGGAGGGTGCGGGGGACTCTGCGCCCCGTGAAGCCGCACAGGCCTTTCACCGCCCGCGCTCTCCCCTCAGAGGAGCCGGGGCCGAGCAGGCGGGGAAGGCGGCGGGCCGGGCGGTGGCTGGGCCGGCAGGTGGCACCCGCATACCGCCGTTAGCGGCCGTTACGCCGCCGCCCAACGGCCGCGGCGGGAGGCCGGAGCGACGCTCCGTGCCGTGAGGAGCGCTGGCAGCGGGCACCAGCAGCAGGCCTGTACACACACCGTGCTTCTCAGCCGCCGTGGGGATCTTCCCCCCTGACCTTCTCCGGCCGGGAAAAGGCGCCTCCCTGGGTACCAGGCACGCGTACCAAGGACCGACTGTCCTTCTATAGGGGTTCCCCTTCCTAGGTCCTGTGTGCAGGGATTGCTGGCGGTGGTTTATGCGTCTGACGAGTCGGAGGTTATACGCAGCCAGCAGTTTAAGAATTGCTGAAGTGACCCTTAAGTGTACAAATTGCAGCTTACAGTACCGTTTGAGGTACCTCGGGAATCCCACACAGGGCGTAAACGGAAGCAAGCATCTGATCAGAACCGGACCCCTGCTCTGACTCCTTGCTTTAGCTACGCCACGAGTCAATGCGATTAGACCTGTTTTTCAGACAGAAGTCCCTCAGAAGGGGCTCGGAAAGGACAAGTGAATTGCCTCAAGTGACAGTGAGCCGAGGCTGCGGCAGGGGAAGGACAGAAGTCCCCGTACCCGACTGCTGCGCTAACCGCTGGGGCCACCACCGTAACAACTTCCACTCGCTCTTCCTCCCTCACACACGAGCCACAAAAGTGTGTTCAAATACAATCAAATCAAAATAAAAAACAAAACCAACTTGAGCAGTTTGCTTTTACTGCCCAGTGAAGTGCCTTATGAAGATCACTGGACAGTAACTCACAGTTACTGCTCTCGAGATGTGCTGAAGGAAAACTTAAGGATGTTTCCTGAAAGGGCCACAGTCCATCCAGCTACAGCTCATAAACCTGAAAGCAGCTGATAAAATGAGCACCAAGAAAGCCAGAATTTCTGTGTGCTATAGCCATTGTAGCCTCTCCAAAAGCATCTGTGCCTAGAAATAAATGCGTTTGGGAAATATCTTTCTTCCTCGACGCATTGCCTTCCTTACAGGAAGGCAGGAAGAAAATATGCCCCTTCAAATTCTGTATTTTATGCAGTACAGTAGCTAGGTTTCTGTAGAATTGGACAATTCACTCTACTGAGTGATACTGCCTCACACTATCTGCACAGGCATCTCTGCCAAAGACTGCTGGCAGAGGTGCCTGACAGGCTCGTTCATGCTTGTGGGGCTGAATAAGTTCATTAGGCTTACAAGGAAGAACAAGCTCAAATAAAACTGCGCACATCAGTGTGCCCTGCCTTAATTAAAATGTACAATCATCACAGAGCTGACATCCAAAACACTGCTGACACAAAGGAGGCACACAAAGTCCTTCAGTTAATAGTGATTTATGTTCTGCAAAACTTTTCAGGCAGGGGTTTTGGTTTGGGTTGGGGGGGGGGGGGCAGTGTCTCCATTGGGCATAAGAAGCTGCACCATGTGGAACCAGGTCTCATGAATTTCTGGATGTTTCAGAAAGCATTTGGAAAGTAAAGACTGTCAAGATAATAGTTGGAAAAGATGTGTATCTTTTGGTGATTTTGTGATTATTTTTTTTTGTGTGATGAAGATTTTGTGAAATATCGTACAAATATTGACCATTTTTTAATTCCATTTCCCATTTTCGTAGCTGATTGCTACACGCATACAAAAGTAAAAGATTTTGTGGAGTTTGGGGAAAACCAGAAAACCCCAGATCATGCCACTAGAGTTTTCCACTTGCATTTTCCGCTGTCTATAAAAGTTCTCCATCTATATCAGGATACACAGGGAACAACCATTCCCATAGTACAGAACCCAGTCCCTTAAAATTTTTCTTAGCGTCACAGGTCCCTGCCCTCTGCCCAGCAGTTGTAGCACCAACACTGGCAGTGACCTTCCTTTAACCTCCTTCCCCAGCCTACCTGGAGATACTGGGGAGTCTGATCAGTCTTTGAATGGTGGTCATAAAGCCAAAGGAGCGCTGGTATGTGGTTAAGAGGATATATGTATATACACATCAATATCTCAATGTGATCAAGACAGAAGAGCAAAGGCAGAATATACTACACCCACCCCAGCAAGACTACAGCCATTGCCTCTTTCATCTTCCACCCGTTCTCCGAAAGGTGTCTCCTCACAGCAAAGCTTGATCCTTCAGACTGGCCTCCAAGGGGTTCTGCACTGAAGCAGGGAAATTTAGAGCATGGATGGTGTGCAAGATTAGCCCTTTGGGACAAGCACTCTGTGTTCAGTGTCAGGCACACCTGTGGCACTAAGAACACTTTAGGGAACAGGAACTGCAGAGCTAGGCCAATGTTTGCTGTGCGTAAGAATTACAGGACAGGTTTAAATTGCAAGGCTACATTTACACATCAGAATGAAATATAAACATCTGACTAATTATATAGGTTTCTCTCCAGAGGGGGGTGAGGGGAAGTCAGTCCTGTGCTGCACTTTTAGTATTGCCAGACCTCAAGCAATGAATGTTTGCCACAGGTGTTTCAACACTGCTCTGTCCACTAAGTGTTCATGAGTATATGATATGCACTCTCTTCTGACAGCTAACTAATTGATTCTTGGATAGAATCAGCACTCCAAAGGTGAGCAAAAATGATCTGTGCAAAGAAGCATTATTGTCACAGCAAGCATAGCTTTAAAGGAAATAAAAATTTTACTTGGAATATGATAGAAAAAGCATTTCAGCAAGCAGAGTTGTGTTGGCTCATGTTGCTTGTGAGAAGAAAAATATATTTGTATTTTTTTCCTTTGTTCTATTACTTGTGATATAAAGAATTTAGATTTAAAGTTTTTTTTTCTGTGCCTGCTTTTATCAACATGATATCTTTCCAATGAACTTGTTCATTCTGGCTGCAGAAACTGTGGCATATACTGTTATGCCATTTGCAACCCATTACGGCATGTTGTTCCAATGATTTGCAATAGAGTGCAATATAAAGCTGTTTATAAGGCAGTTACTTGTGTATATAGTTTAGCGTAACTAAAAGATATTGAAAAGAAAAGCTCCCACAGTCATCATTTTTTTATTTGCTCATAAAACTATTTTGGAACTTTAATATTCAAGTGTAAATTTAAGCCAAATTAAAGTGCTGAAATGTTTACTGAGAGTCATATTTTAGGAACAAGTAACTTCAAAAGTATTAAGAAAACAAAACATAGGATCTGAAGGCATACCTCTGCACAGAACAGCAAAATTCAAACAGTATGGTTTAGCTAGAAAACAGTGCGTTCAGTCAAAGTGAGAAAGCAATGAATAAGCCTCTTATAAAGGTGCTTCATATTGACAAATCCCGCCAAACACAAGAGGCTGAGAGACATGTTCAAGTCCCTTTGAACATCAGGTGAAAAATCTAAATCCAATGTACATAGACCTTTCCTTAAAAGAGGCAGGTCTTTGGTAGGTAAAAATAGTTGAACTTTGCTAATTTCAGCACAGGACTTGAAAGTGTTTTGCAAACTATCTGGACTTAGCAATGGTCCAGGGAAGCGAGGGTGTTATTATGCCCATTTTATAGAGAATGTATATTAAGCAAATTTTTGTAACAGGTTTTTGCTGTCATATTTTAAAACATCATCCATGAGGTAGAAACAATTTTGAAGCGCAGCTGTCCTGAATGGGGTTTTAGGTCAGCTGTGCTGACCGCTGTTGCCGGAATGCTGAACTATTAGTCTGATTCAATACAATAATTTCCGTGTTCCCAAAATTGAGACAAGAGAGGCTAAAGGCCATCAGAAAGAGTACAAAGGCCAGGGAGCAAATTCTTCTATATTACATGATGAGTAAACACTATCTGCTTACTAATAACCCTGATCCAAAGGGAAGATCCTCTTGTAATGGACATGCAAAGCAGAAGCAGATGCCGAGGGGGCCAGCACAGAGCGTAAAGCAGCAGCACGGGATCCTGAAGGTCTCCCAGGCAGCGCTTGCCTGGTGCAAGGAGAATACTCGCCCCAGCTCGAGCTGCCCTCTGGGGCAGCACCAGAGACTGAACTTTCCAGGAGGGGACAGCATTTTCCTCCGAGGTGCTCTGTGGTGGCGTTTGGCAATTTTGTTGCTTTCCACATCATTTGCTGTTTTTCATTACTGAAAAAAGGCAGCATAAAGTGGAAAAAGCACATGTTTTCAGAGAGCAGAGAGGCCGTTTCTGACAGTTTATACAGTATGCCATGCAAGATGGCCCAACTATTTTTCTTTTCCGGAAAAATTATTCCCCTGAGCAAGCCTTAATACACAGCTCCAAACTGACTGGCAACCAGGAGTAGATGAGCGCTCCAGATCACGCTCCATCACAATACAGTTACAACTATTTAAAACCCAATTAATTCTCTTTCTAACTTTCCCATCAAGCTGTAAAGTTCCAGTTGGCAAGGCTTTATACTTTGATTTTGAATTCCTGCTTGGAAGATTAACTGAAAATGGATTTGGCTTGAACAGCTGCACCGAACATATTTTGTTTTATTTTGTTGCCATCTCAAATAACAATACTTAGCACTCTTCATCTTCAAAGCATTATACAAACATTGAGTCACATCCCCTCACAACAATCTCGTGACATCACCTCCTGTAAATAAAATCATTCTCATTGTAAAGAGGTGTAGAATAAGCAAGAGATCCACAATTTGTGCAGGGTCACAGGAAGAGTCCTTGGCAGAGGCAGATGTAGAAGCCAGTGTCTCACAGGCCCCTTCTGGTCCTCACTTTATTAATCTCCACTTCTGCAGACACATGTGGGTTGCTCTGGGGTGGGGTTTTCTTTCTTCTCTTTTTTTTTTTTAAGCTCAGTTCATACTAAGGTAACTTCCATGGCAGCTAGTATACGCACATATTAGCTTGCAGGCAGTTTCTGCTGCTACGTGCCCTGTCACCCGCAGTAGAGAGTTCCCTTTTCCCTCAGTGCCTAAAAGGTTCCTTGGGCATGGTTGTATCCAAGTGTGTCTTTGCCCTCAAGTCATGGATGCACATATATAAGGCTACATCCAGCCAGGGAAGATCATCCTTTTCTTCAGACACGCTCAACTCTGGCAAAGTCGTGATCTCCCCAAGAGGTCGCTGCCTGTGGGGAGAGAGCAGTGCCAGGGCCAGCACTTAATCAGAGCATTGTGTACACAAGGCTAATGCACTGGGCATGGGACTTATGGAGCCTCAGGTCCCTCTGAAGTCAGTGGAGAGAGGTATGTCCTTTCAGGGGGTAATTCAGAGACATTAATTTAGGTTCCGCTGACTACAGAGAGAGCCTGTGCTCCTAAATTAGACATCTAAATCAGCAGTCTGTGTGAAGCAGAAGTTGTGTGAATACATCCCTATAAATATACATTCTCTGCAGTGCCAACTCCCATAAAGTGAATTAATGTCAAACATGTAGAGCATATAGTTGTCAGGGCTTCTTTTCTTGAAGAAAACTGACAGAGAAAATATGCTATTTGTGTTCCTTGCACATCTTATTTTGCTTCCCCCCTTATTTGATTTTCCTAACTACCTGAAGAGATCTTTCAAGACTAAAAGAATTGGATTATTCCCTATAAAACTATAATGTTACACAGAGAGCCCCTAACCAAGGCATTCCAAGGCACAAGTGAGGGAACTGCTTCTCCTAAGGCATGACAGGTATATGGCAACAAAATCCAGAAGCTTCTGTTGAATTTCTGCCTCTTTGTGCAGTCTAATACCCTCGTTTCATTGGGAAGAAATGGCATCACAACCAGGCTGAATCATTCAGCAATTAAGACACCGGCCTAGGGTAATTCCCAGGCCCATTACTCCCGCAGCACTGCTTTAAACAAGTTATTTCTTCTACTCCTGTTAGCCTTGATCTCAGGAGACACCGTCAGGTGCTTCCTATATTAAGTCCTCGTGCCAGTTTTTGAGTCCATGTGAAGATGGTGGGCAGGATTCCCAGGAGCGATGCCCATGCGGTGAAGCGGAGGCGCCTGGCGAGGCAGCGTGAGCAGACTTGCACCCACACCACTGCGCTGCTCCTTCTCGCTGGCAAGATTTCAAGCCAGACCTCCCTTAAGCACAAATGGCAACAGCTCTGTCAAAGGCTTACACAAGCTTCTGGCCCATTTCAAAGCAGTGAAATATTTGTAAGAACTCTGGCTTACATAAATTGGAGGAGGGGGGAGCATTAAAGGAATAAACCCCACAAACCAACATGGCCATTTTAATGTGTATTTTATGTTCTGGTTCAGCAAGTAAACAGTAGAATTAGAACCTGTCCAATTTAGCCCTCCATCTCTGTAAAGAAAGCTTCTCTGTCAGGACTGTGACAATCTGAAGCATGAAGATCCTCATTGTCAACAACAAACTTTGGCCCTCTAAAAGAATTCTTCCTGCCTTGCCTGGAGGAAATTCCAGCCATGAAGAGGGTCTGTCAATTATGAAAGCTGGAGTCAATGAAACTGAATGCAGAAGGACTAATGAAACTGTCCAAAACCTCACCTAGAGGTCAGGTCACCCTTGCCACTCTTCTTAACATATGTAATGTATTTCTGATACTCTCAAACTAAAAGGAAAAAAAATACAAATAAAAATGCCACCAATGTGCAGCTTCTCAATTAGCAAGTCTGACTCCCAAAGGGTAACACTGTTAGCAACACAGACCCGGCCTACGTCTTCAGCCAGCACTTTCTGGCATTTTAAGTCCCCCACAGAGAGCCATTTATGGCCTTTCTATCACTGGGGTAGGAGGAACACATAAAGACACTAAGAGCACATAAAAATCCCCACAAGAATAGGAAGAGGATGTAGCTGAAAGTTTTTGAGAACGTTTTTCGCTCAGTATCAACTCCCAATTGCTGGCTTTTGCTTTATTCTGGATCACCTTCATTCCTTCTGAGACTGAACTATCAATTTCACGTCCAGAGACTGAAATAAATCCATCATCCATACTATACTGTAGCAAGTGTGTAAAATAATTAATATTTCCATATTTGTCATCCATCTCCACACATTCTAGCTGCAGAATGGTAAAATATTGCACGATAAACTATGTGATGGAAGAAGCAGGAACAAAATCTTGTACTGTTCCTCTTGGACACACTTATGCGCAGTGAATTAAGAGGTGTAGATGGACAAGTTTAAAATTGATATTTCTCATTGTGCAATAATGCTACTAAAGTTAGCAGAGTATCACTACTGAAAGCTGAATCAGATTCAGATTCCCACTGACATTTCAACATACGACATTTTAGATCTTCCATTAAGCACTACTAAAGTTTGAGGTGCTATTTCATAGCAGGACAGCATTTTATATAACCTTTACTTCACAGGAGCATCACTGTTTTTCAGGTATAACGAAGTGATGAGCTGTGGAATA
Source organism: Limnodromus scolopaceus (assembly GCA_028565335.1). NCBI lineage: Eukaryota > Metazoa > Chordata > Aves > Charadriiformes > Scolopacidae > Limnodromus > Limnodromus scolopaceus. The sequence continues at coordinate 4,544,990 of JAOXNO010000024.1, forward strand.
AAAAGGATGAAAATGGTCAAGGTAGCTATACAGATACCAAAAGACTATGTGCATTTATGACTTCAAAGTGAAAACACAGTGCAGACAGGAAGGGGAAAAGGTTCAGTAAAAGCAGTTTCAGCAAAGGAATTTAAAATTATTCACATATTCCTTGGAAAGAATCCACAGTACTTTCATCTGGTAATACTAGTACTGTGTTAAGAAACAGCACTTAGAAGTTCTGGATTAAATAGCTATCTCATAAAAATCAGGTGGAGGCTATTAGTCCTAGTCATCTATAACCGGAATTAAACCCCTGCAATGATATGTGGCAAAGGGCACATGTGAGGAGGAATAAAATGTATTACTGATACAAAACAGAAATGTGGCTGTCATTATTTGTCTTCTCCAAGGGTAAGCTTGGATTGGCTGATGGTAACACCTGATATCATACGGAAGAACAGCTTCATTGCACTGGCCGCTTCATATGCAGCGGGTGTTTACAGACAACAGCTGCTGCTAGCAAATGGTCAAAAGTGGAAGAGTCCCTTCTTAGATCCACACTTAACCTTTGAAAGTTCAGCAGTTTCACCATGCTCCTTTATACTTCTACAGAATCTCTCAAAGGCCTGTAAAGATAATAATGAATTTGCACACAGAGATGCTGCGTGCATTTTATCCCTAGGCAGCCTGCAGCACAAAGGTCAAGATCCTCACCCGAGGCCAAGAAGAAAGCAGTAATAATGAGGAACAAAAACACGTGCACCGCCAGATCCTCAGTTTATCCACAATTCACTGAAATTAGCAGACTTTTACAGTTTAAGACAGCTGCCTTCCTCCAGTGCAAAGAACTGATACCAGTGGGGGGAAAAAAAAAAGAAAAAAAAAAAAAAGGAGTAAAAGCACACCTGTATCTAGGTGCAGATTTCAATAGGAACATTTCAGGAGGCAATATTAGGTGACAGTTCGTACACAAGCTTTTAACGGGTTAAAAAAAAAAATAATCTAGCTAACACTTGATTTTGAATCAGCCGACCTGTCCCAGAGAGTGAACAAAGCAGCATGGGAAGAACAGGCAAAAAAATACATCCCGAGCGGTCCAGGGCTGAGAGGAAGTTTTGTGGACAGTAATAGCACAGATCCCCTCCTCTAAGTAGTAGCTGTTATTCCAAATAGCTCCTGAAAAGCACTTTCATGAAAATTCCATTGCTAAAAAAATAAACAAGCAAGTAAAATGACGACCATAGATAAACAAATAACAAGTAAAAATACACACATATATGTAATATATATATATATATAAATACAGACAGAGAATGAAATGTTCTCAGTTAAATCTGAAACACCACACAAAGACAATTTGGTGTTCTTGCCAAGCCTACAGACAGAAAAAGTCCAGCAATTGTGGCCATCAAAGATTTACAGAAGACTTCTCTAAAAAGCAAGAGGCAAAAACCCAGAAGTCACCAAAGCCCATTTCATTAGACAGGCCAACTTAATTAATTTGTTCAATTTGTTTCTCTTCTATGCATGGGTGTAAATGCAGGTTCGAAAGCAGGAGGCTAGAGGTGATGGGAATGAAGCTCATTAGGAAGCAATAAAGAAGAAGAGACGCCAGAAAATGAATGCTAGTTCATTGGGAGAATTTTAAAAAATGCCATTTGTCTTCATGACAGAGAGGGAGAAGACTCAGCGAGCCCATGCATATGGTTAGTTTTCAGGGACCTTTGACTTCTGCTGGCCTTTGACCTCAGTGTTTCAATCAAGACAACACTAAGCTGTGCACGGTGCCACCTTTTAGTATCTAGTAACTACAGTTCTTAAAGATTAAAAGTCAAACCCAGAATAAAAAAAGACATCTCATACAGGATTTCAGCAGGACACAGATTACCAATGTCAGTGTTGAAAATGTGAAAAGCCAAGATCCTTTGCACCATAGCCTCTGACAAGCTTAGACTGCTCTACACTAACATTTCAGACCCCCTGGTCCCCTTTGATCCAAAAGTCCTTTTCTGCACATTTCCAAACTAACAGGCACAAACTGGCGAAATGACTGTACTGGTAGTCCCTTTTCTACAGACTGGCCGAAGATGGTATCACTGTATGAACATCCTGCTGGTTAAGGGTTTGCCTAGTACATCACAGACGTTGCTACAAACATTTCTCCTCTTTGTCATCTTTCAAATCCATATCTGCTGGTGCTAAGCCCCTGGGTAGGGAAAAGAACTCAAATGCAGAAGCAAATCTCTACTATCAGGGAGCTACAGCACTCCCCTAGAGACCAGGAGGTTTGGCCCTTCCCTCTTGGGATCATTTAAGCATTTCGTGTGACCCGTGCAAACCTCACCTCCCCAAGAGGAAAGCCCTGCCCAACAGCAAAGCTTTCACTGCAGAGGCAGAGGTGATACAGTTCCCCAAAGAATCAAGTCGTACGGCCCTCCACACAGGTTAGAGAAGAGAGGGGGAATGAAGGAGCTGCAAATCCCATCTGCTGCCCTACACACAGCTTCTTCCTACCCCACGCCCATGTGACATGCAGAAATATTACTCTCTGATGATACATCTCACATTTCCATACTAGCTCGGACTTAAATGCTCCTGAACTGGGACGATTTCTCCAGACAAAAATTTTACTTCCTTTTGCATAGGAATTCATTTTGCATGAGTGGGAAGATGGAGGAAGGCTTGCTCCCCGGCTCCCCTCTATGAAGGGAAGAGTGTGGCTGGTGAGTGAACCTGAGTGTGTAGCCGTATCCTAGACTCTGGCTGACAGAGCATAAGACCTCTTTGATACCCAGTGGAAAGAATCTAGTCCAGCATGTCCAGATGCTGAATGCTGACTGCTGACATACTCTTCTATAATCCTCAAGCTGCAACCCCTGCACTTAAACATAACTGCAAACATTAGCTGCTTTCCTCGGTCGTTTCTCATTGCTTTCTCCTTGACTGCACAAAACCTTCCTGAAGAAGGTCTTTGCCCTTTTAGGCTCTTTGAGAAGAGCAGCTGTGGTCATTTCTGCAGCAGCAGAAGACAATTGCGGACTTAACCTGGCCAGGGGTTGCTGACAGCCATCAGTCACCTCTTCTTCCTCCACCCAGGCAGTGAGCCAGTAGCCTTCTCCAGGAATCTCTATGAGCCGAGACAGCCATATCCTATAAATAAGTCAGGCGCAATTATTTTATATCAAAACAATATCTTAGCTTTTAATGAGTGCAACTGCCAATACAGAGAGTCACGCATTATGAATCACTATTTTCTCCTTCCTAGCACTTTCTAATTTCCTGCTAAGGAGACAAGCTGAATGGGGTCATTAATCTGAATTAGAAATACCGTGACCCGCTCTGCACTTTATCTACTAACGTTTTCTGACATAGCAATATAGGGTGGGATTTTGTATTTCAGACAACAGTAGGATGTGAGAAATGTAGGTCCTCATTTTAAATAACCTCAGAAAGAAGTGTATTTTTACTAGCAAATGCTTAAATTTAAATGCAGCACAGGGTTCTCTGTCTTGAAGCATCACAGAAAATATGCTGACCAGACAGCAGATAACGTGCTCTTTAAACAAGCTACAATGGGGATTTTTCTCCCTTACATTTCAATTAAATATTGGAATATTTTTGAAAATACATAGATGAATGAGATCCAAAATAACTATAAATAGAAATACAAAGCCATAAATATAAAAAGAGTGTAAATAATAACAATGTTCAGAAAATTAGTGAAAAACACTGTAGCTATTTTTATTTTCCATTTACAATGCAACTTTCCTCGCTTGGGAGTCCAAAGTCCCTGATAGAAGATAGGTCACGCTGGGTCTTTGCTTTTCAAGCAGAACTGCACTCTGATCTTTGCAGAGAGTTGTTCAAAGACACAAAGATGATATAGCCCAAGGGGTCCAATATCTGAAAACACTTATGCACTCAAGCCTTGCTTTCTTTTTTTATTATTACTTTTTATTTGACTAAAATGGAAAGTGCAAGCTCTAGTCATGGGGTACATTCCCATTGTGCAAGGCACAGGACAAATTCAGACCAACAAAAATAATATGCCAGAACTGAGACCTAAGTGTTGCCCAGACTTCTTGCCAGCTGTTTTACAAAGGAATGCACCACCCTCAAAATAACTTTCCGCAAATGGATAATCCCAGCAAAGTCAGTGGGAGTTTTCCACAGGATTTAAACTGCTCATGGAAACAAGAATTTCCAGCATCCAGCCCAAGGCCCTCATGAGCTCGTATGTGAGGTTGCCTGAGTTTCCAGAGCTCCTCTATAGCAGGACTGGGCCGAATTCAAAGAATAGCATTTGCAAACGGCCATGCCTGGAACGACGAAGAGCAGTCACCTGGGACTCAGCATCCTGAACAGCAGCAGCACGAAGAGAAGCTTTGGCTGAAGGTACTGAAGCAAATGCAGCACATATATCTAATGCAATAGAACACGGCCAATTCTCACTACAAATTATAAAGTAATTATTCTCCGATCTCTATACACATTTGAGAAGCCAAGAAGATTAAAAGCCAGTAGTAAAACTATTTTCTCCCCCTTATTTCTTTGGTGAAGTCCTAATTTTCTCCTGCCTACAGCACTTTTACTGTGCCAAAATCCCTTCAGCATTTAATTCTACTTAGAACTAAGTCATCTTTCCTCTGACCCAGACCTCTGGCTCCCAGGGTGTTGAATTTATTATCAGGTTTTGATATCATGTTAGACAGTTATGTTTCAAAGTGTGAACATTTTTCAGCACTGAAAACTTTGTAGCTGAACATTTATTAAGACAGACTAAAAATTAGAGCCAAGTAAGTTAATTAAGGCAGAAAAGACAGTTTTTCAGTTGTTCAGATTTCTCTGTGTTTCAGTTACTGGTTGGCTGTGCCTCAATCCTTCTCAAGAAGGTGACAAGCAACTCATATTTCAGCAGCTTCTCAGTCTGCTGACATGACAGAGGAGAGGGAGAAAAGTTAATGCTGTGCTCCTGAAGTTTACAGATATCAAGAAATAGGTATTAAAATTGCAGGCTAAGATTACTCCAATTTTTGTACAAATTTTGTATAAATGAGGTCTGCTGTGGTGTCCTTCCCCCTCATCCTTGTACTACATGGCAAGAGAACAAGAAATGAAGTGTTAGTTCTCAAAACAAGATGAGCATTGGTGGGTAAGCTGATTTCTTCCCTTATTTGACATAAAGAAGTTTTACATGAATTTGAGAGTTTTCTCTTCAATGCATGCATATTGCAAATAATGCTACAGAACCATTTTTTTTTTCCTATTTCTATTTACATGTGATGCTCGCAACATACAGGATGCAGCTGCAGAAAATTAAAAAAACCTATATAGCTTCCCACCATTTGCTTTCCTTCTAAGCTTACCCTCCCCACATCTCCCTTTCTTGTTACTGGGACACAGAAATTCTCATATATGATATAACTACTTCCTCTGGCTCAAAAAGATATTTTGTGCTGAAAAAAGATTAAAGAGGGCAAAGAGATGGAAGCTCCTGTCTTGATTTTTTTTTTTTTCTTATAAACATATACACTGGCATACAACCTAAAAAGAGCAAGGTAGCCTTTAAAAGTCTGGGTGTACTTAGAAGTAACCTATCTGTTGTTTGATCAGTTCTGACTTCCTTTTATTCAAGAGAAAGAATTGCAAACTGCAGTGCTGATGACCTGTGGTTTAACAACTGGCTTAGTATCAGGAAACGACTTGCTCTACACTGGGCCAGCACTGTTTTGTTTTATTTTTTCCTATTTTCAGCCTTTGACTATAAAAAAATATTATTACATTTTGGCAAACAGTTAAGAGTGCAGGAATTGCTGGTCAGCAGTCTCACTATTTCAGCATCCTGACTTTGCCAGTGGCTTTCAGGAAAGCCATCTTTTTCTCAGTCAAACTTTACTATTGTCACCAGGGCCCATACAAACACTCACTCGTGGCTGTGCCCCCTTGGCTAAGCACATCAGAGTCTTTCCTCAACTTTGAAGATGATCCAAACAGTCATCTAATCAACCTTCTTTATGGCACACTACTAACCTTTGAGGAATTTCATTGTTTCTCAAGGAAAATCACTCAAGGAAAAAAGTGATTTTCCACTGACACGTTTCCATTGCTGAGCAGTACTTCTGTCCTCATGGTGGGTCACAGCATGTTAAGAATAATAAAGTCTATCCCCAAATGAATTCCTTGTCCAGTTTGAGTTGTGACACTAATAGGTACATCCTAAACTCTCTATTATATTTCCAAATCCCAGTAAAGCTGTAATGCATTCTAACACTTTTTTTTTCCTCTCTTCTTACACTGCCATCCAGTTTTTCCAAAGGAAACACAGCAGTTCTTTTCATGAGCTTTTTGAGAATTTCAGAGGCTGACACTCAGCCATGGAGTAATTCCTAGAAAAAGTAAAGCAGAACAACTGAACATTTGAACTCCCACAAATAACCTCCACAATGATTTTCCACATGACCCAGAAGAATTATTTTTAGAACCAGGAAAGTAGTTTTATTCTCTATTTCCATTTAGTCCTTGTGATGTTGGACAGGACATTCAGTAAGGATGAGCATTATTATTTCTCCATGATTTGTATTCGTTTGGAAAAACTATAATTCCTAGAAGTACCAGCCATCATGAAGACGTGATGTTCTAAGCACTGTTTAACTTACGGTAAGAGACAGCTTCTGCCTCCTGAGAATTTACAATCAAAACAGATGAAACAGAGAAAACACAAGGATGAGAAGTCTGTTTTGCAGGCAGCAGATCTTCTTTAGTTTCCAGTTTGGCCACACAGTTTAGTGTGAGATAGGACAAGCCTTCTAGACTTAAAACTCTAGTTTTTGTTCAATCACAAGTGTCTTTTGACCTCTCTTCCTATGAACTAAGGATTTGTGGCAAAAGCACTCTAATGCAGATTTTCTGAGGGCCACCTAGGATCCAGCAGGCAACTTCCCTCTGCCACAGATTTTTGTTTTTCTTTATTCACTTTCCAGCACTTGGGGGTATTAGGTGACATTGGGAGGTCATAGAAGAGGCTCAGTGGAGCAAATCAGACCATCACATTTCCAGTTTTGACACCAACATGACTTCAGAACCCACCAAAGTTCACATTATTTCCATAGCATCTCTATTCTGTTCACTTCTTGGCCACAACATGCTGCTTAAAACCACTACGACGAATGTTTATGAGCACCTTGCAGGCCCCCAGCATTTCTAACACCAGTTCTTGAACTCTATCAAACCTCCAACTATTGTAATGCTAAGGGGAGATACACCATGTGCTATTTTGCACGATAGAGTGATACTTCCCACACAAATTTACTCAACTTATTTGCTAATCTCTTACTTATTTCTACAGCCTCAGAACAATCAACAGCCAATGACAAATGCTGTGTAAGCAGCCTTTTCTGTATTAAACTACACAGAACTTTAATTTACATGCTGCAGTAAATGAAGCCATAAATTATTTTTACTGTAAAAGCCTATTACTATATATCATATTACAGACTAACACAAATTCTGGTGCATGCAACTAAAACGCATTGCAGAAAATAGTTGTGGAGGAGCTATGGAAGTGTGGACAGCGTGATATATTGAGTCCCAAGAAAACGCTGCTGCTATCCACAGATGGGTGATTTTCTTACCAATTAGTCTTTTGTTGAGACAGAATATAGGGTTTGTGCATTGAAAAATTCTGAGATAAAATATAAAAATATAATAAATATAATTCTGAGATAAAATAAAAGCACCTGTAAATACCTCGTTAACTATTTTAATACCTATTTTAGTAGCTAATAGTAAACATAATCCAAACCTATTTATAAGCCAGTCATTTATTTCTGAAATACTTTGTCGAATTGGTACACAAGTATTCATGTGCCCCCATTGCTTTTCTCTCTGTTACCTACTAGAGCAATCATGCCCGCAGCAAGATGCAGGAAGCCTATTTCCATTTTTAAACCATTTCCATTTTTACTGCCTTTTTCCTGAAGTCTTAGCTTTTCCAAATGCCACTTCCTTGGGACCTTTCTCCCCTCTGGTTAATCCTTGCCCAGATACGATTTATTGTCTGAGTGCACCTGCATGATGACAAGCATCAAGGGTGGTAAGGTGTAACATCAGCTTCATTATCTTTGTGAACAAAGAGTTCACTCCAGAGTTCCCTACTGAACCGGCCAGTGACAAGGCAACGCTTCACTTTCTGCCAGACCTCTTCGGTCCATCCAGCAGCCAGAGGCACTAATATAACCTTGTCCTCCTCCCTCCAGACTACCCAAGAAACTTTTTCACACCAGTATCTAGATGTGAAGATGGTATCAAGGTACCAAAGTCTGCATATGCAGCCAAAACTCATAAAACTCAGAAGTTCAGATTGCAGTGCCAACTCTCCTACCCACGCTGCTCATCTGCTCCATTTCAGTGGAGTCATTTGTGTATTTTTTGACAAAGCCTTTGCAAGGCAAGAGCTCTCTTCCCACTATGAACTCCATTTGAAATCCATGAAAATCAAGGGGATGCATCAGTTAGTTAAAACAGGTTTGGAATTTGTGCCTATGTTCCCAGCACAGGTGAACCAGGACCCAGTTAATCTCTGGGCTCTTCCTCAGTATCAAAAGTACAACAAAACCTCCCATAGCATTTATATTCCTATTTCTCAGGATAAACTAGTCTACACAGAGCTTTTTGTGCTGTGAAACATTGCAGATTAAATACCTTGGCTCAGCAAATGGTTCTCTTCAAAGCTTTCACCTCTGCAGTTTCTCTCTGTTGCAGTATTCAGTTGACACATCACTGGCAATACTGATACAGGTTCAGTATCCATATTTAATACACATTTGTTTCATGTCAGATTTATTACCTAATTATATGCACTCAGTTTGGTACTGACTTTTAAGTCTTGCTTTGTTAATCATGTTGTTTGTTGGTTTTGTGTTCTGGTGTTCTTTTTTTCTTTTTAAAAAGGTGGCTAAACTTTCGAGTGACTTTTAAGCTAAATAAAGATTCTATGAGAATAATCACTTTTAAGAAACCACTGAAAAGCTTCTGTGAGAACGCTACAATTCACAGTGAATCAAAAGGGAAAATTCCAATTACAGAATTTTTAGTTTAGGAATTTTGTACAGTGGATTTTACTTTGTGGTTTCATCCAAAACAGTTCAGAACTGTTCAGAAACATCAGAAACTCCTGAAATTTCGTATGTTGTCTGTCTGTTATATATGGACATGTGATACACCATGCTACTTATTGTAAGCAAGTTGTATTTATTTGCCCATTATGAAGGGTTATCTTGCTTTTATCCTCGTTTTATGGGTAAAAATAGTTAAATGATAGATTGTAGGAATGTCACAGGAGAGATCTGTGTCTCCCTCACTAATGTGCAGGGCACAGCTCAAGATCTAGGCCTACACAGAAATTCATTTACCGTGAAAACACATGCAGGAGTATTCCCAGAACATATTTGACAAACGAGACAAAACCACCTTATCAGCCCTTCTTCCTTTGCCCCTTTCCACGAGCCCTTCTCTGCCCTGTTCTGGAGAAAATTAGATTATTTTTAATACAATGCGCTGCGACGTTACTGTTGTGTTATCTCAGCAGGGAGCAGGCTGCTGGTGAAAGCCGGCACTCGGCGGGGACCAAGCGGTGCTGCAGCTGCATTCGTCCATTATCCCACCAGGTGCTGCGCCGCTCTCGCAGGGAAAACGCACTTGGCTTTTTCCCTCTGATCCCCTCCAACGTTCACGGTTAGAAAGAGCTTGGAGAAGAGTTAAGAGTCCAAGGGGAGAGGAAAGGCAAAATAAATTTCGTTGGCTGAACTCTGGCGCCTGGTAGGCGGGAGGGTGCCGAGAGCCTGAGCGTGTCCCCGCAGAGCAGGAGGGTGCTGTGCCCGCGGCACAGGGCTCGGGGTGGCCCCGGCGAGCAGCAGCAAACGGCCAGAGGTTGGGGTCTGTACCTCCTAGCCCAGGCACTGGAGGCCAGCCAGGTGCCACTAACCTCACGAGGACTCTCCCCATTGACTCCACAGTGATTAGACTCCTGCACAGAGAGAATTTTGCACTAGGCATAATGTTTTTATTCTTTTTAGGGGACAGCCCATTAATGTCCTCCTTCTAATGAGAACTCACATAAGGATGAATTTGCGGTTTGCTGCTCTTTCAGTTTGCAAATCCAACAAAACAATTCAATCTGCATTTTTTTTAAATAGGAAAAATCATCATCATCATGAAGTCAGAATTTAGAGAGGGTTTTGGTTTTTTTTAAGGTTTTGTTCCTTTTTTGTACTTCAACGAATGAAAACTGATCCTGGAGCCCAAGAGAAATTTAGCCATAATTCAAGCAATCAAATCCACATACCCATGAGTGTGCAGGGTCAACATGCCGGATTCTGTTTGCTTAGGTGGCTCTCATCATTATCTGATGTCTTTATCTCCATGGTTAATGGCTGTACCGAGAAGCATATTCTATTTATACAAATAGCATTCTAGTTCTTTAATTAAAATGCAGCATAATCAGAAACAATTAAATAGACATTACTGAGGCACAAGACAGAACAGCTTGTAATACACCAGCCACAGTATTAAGGCTGTAGACGATTTTCATTTGTTTCCTTATTAAGGAATATAAACGAAGCCTTACATTATTTGAAGATGCTTAGAGAATATAGGTATGAGCACTTGGTGGGTTAATCACTTCCAGACAGAAGACTATTGGTAATTTCTTTAATTACAGTACAACTAATCAAACACAGAAAACTGAAAAGAATTGGCTAGTTCCTATGGATTAGACTGCAGGGGTCCCATCTAATTTCAGCGACTTAACCCACGATTTCAAGTAATGTATTTCAACTCGAACTCCAGAACAAAACCCAAAGCTGTACAGCAGATGGTGAGGTTACTATACCATTTTCTGTATTTTTACTTAATACAGCTAAGTTTGGTGGGAAGAGAATATTAACAATAAAGTAAGTTTATTGAATGAAGTCTCTTTCTATGGAGTTTGTATAATCAGTTTAAACTTGCTGCAAAAACATAAATTCATAAACTTTTAAAAGAAGCCATTTAGTTTCAACATTTGTTCAAAAAAGCAAATACAATAGTCAAAGCAAATGCAATTGTATAAACTGCTTCTTTTGTCTGTTTTAAGGCATTAGTGTTAAAGACTAGAATTGGTTTTCTTTATATTGCCACTTGATTACATTTATTTAGGGGTTTTTAAATGAATAAAATAAATTACCGTCATTAACTTAATATTTTCCCAAATTGTAATCTAGTTCATTTTCTAATTCCTTTTTAATATGCATTTTTCATATTTTAAAAAATATTTTCTAAAATCAAGATGCTTATACTTGGCTAATTCTGACATTAAAAATAACAGTGAATCAGGAATCAGCTCTTGCTTGAGAAGACCGAAAGAATCTTAAATGTATTCACAGCGACACATGGAAGAATAATTAATTTTACATGGCGCTATAATGGAAGAGGCAATAGGGTATATTACAATGCATGAAAATAATACCCTGTCTTTAATCCAACATATGGTTTTCATGAAAGATGAACTTAAATTACAGAGCAACCAAGGCGGGGGGGGGAGGGAGGGGGAAAGGAAGGTTAGCAAGTGAACACAGGGACAGACAATTTACTACCTTCATATAAATACAGAAGGAAAAATATCTTTCTGGCAAAGCCTATTGACACAAGGATGAAAAGTTAAATTTCAGGGAAATTCCCTTCATCAAATACAGCAGTTGGAAAGAATGTAAGTGCAATCCCTTGCTCTTCAATCTTAAAACAAAAAAGAATGATCCAAAGACTTTCAGATACCTTGAGATTTTCATGGCTAGTCTGTAGTATGTATTTCTGCATCTTCGTTTCCAGAGAACTTGGTATCCTCCTGCTAAATCTGATTTATAGTCCAGCCAATTCTCACCTTGAATTTTCTAGGAGCCTTCTGACCTCAGGTGCACACAGTTAATTCTTCTTAGTAATTTATCTTATCCTTCTTTTCAGCTAATTCAATTACTTCTTGATTAGCAATACAAGACAAAGAAAATAAAACTAGTATATCATTAATGAAGAGAGTCAGGAAATTCACCTGAAGGTTTCCATGAGAGGTCTCTTCAGCAGACCCCAATATGAGACATGAGAAATGAATGGGGGATCTCAGTGCCACCCACCGAAGCGGTTCTGATGCAACAGGACTGGTTACACCCTGTTGATGTTCCCTTGAGCTGGTCTTGCCCAGCTTATAGACAGTGCTGTGGGATTCACTGCCCAGATACCAACCAAACTAAGCTTGTCTACAGATGATACTGCCACTCATGTCTGCTGGTAATCTTTCACCACTACATATCCATTAAAAATGGATTAGAAAAGCATTCAGACCATTTAAGAATTACTGTGTACTGGTTTCTGCAAATGAACGAGACAAATTAGTTATGAGGTAATGATGGGAAGAGATCTTTTCAGGACTTTTGTAGAAGGAACAGCAACAACTTATTATGATTGATTTTTAACAAGAGTCTCCAGTCCAGCCTTCTTACTTTATCTGACTCTCTGGCTAAAATTGTCAAGAAAACAACAAAACATCTTCAGACAAATACCAAGTTAGAATAAAATAGTTTAGCCTCTAGTAAGCACAAGAAAGTATATTTCCTATTATAAAAAGAGTATTAAAACCTTATTGGGGCAAATGAAATGAAGAAGATGACTGGTCTGTGACTAAGATACAGAACAGAAAATGAACACCTCTTCCTCTTTGGAGAGTTGTGCAATTTCCCTGAATCCCAATTCCCCAGTTAAAAAAAAAACGGAACTATGACACTTCATTATCTCATACAGATGATATAAAAATAAAGCCACTAGTGCCTCAGTGAAGGCTAGTAACTGTGTAAGTCACAGGTAGATAGCTGAAGAGAGCTGACAGTTAACTCAGAAATTTGCTTATTCCAGAGATGCTGGGTTAGAGTTATCCAAGTGAAGATGTAGTACTCCACAGGAATGCAGCGAGGCAGACTGCTCTCTGAGACTGTGAAGCCCAGAAGTAATGAAAGATTTGCTGCACGTGCATTCATGACGAGCTTTGCTGACTACTGAAAAGTTTAATCAAATACACAGAGGGTTCCCAAAATGCTTGAGCAGATACTTAGGCAGCCCGTTCCTTCTACTGCCTGCACACTTAACCGCATGTGCTCCTTGTACTCTTAAAACAGTCCGCTTTGCTCGAGCTCCAGCCAAAGAGCACAAGAGAGGAAAGTGGAAGGCAAATTCTGCTGGTCCCAGAGGTCCAGGGAGTCCTTGTAATAGTTTGTTGAATTGCACCATTAAAAGACCTACTCACCTGCAACTTCAGAACTGCTCAGCAAGTCTGTGCATACAGGAAAACAGTTTTCTCGTTCTGGCCTCCTCCAACTGGAAAAGGATTGCTTGTCTACTAAATACCACCAAGTGCTAAAACTGCAAATTGTTGCACTACTGCAATATGCGAGACGTAACATTTAATCTTGTAAGTGGAAACTATAATAAAAGGCACATGCTCCTGAAGGCTAAGAAATTGATATGTAGCTATACTCAACTAAATGTAATTTTGGTGCACAGAATCCAGATTATGAAGAACATGAAAAGGCATCATTTTCCACCTTTTAAAATTGCTACAGACACATGCGAAAAAGCTGATTACCTGGGAGTTTTTAGCATTCACCTAGCTGTCCTTTCATATCATAAATAGAATTCTGTTATCTCCAGTGCAACTAAATGATGTTACAAAAGGTGATTTCAGATAAAGAGAAATAGAGGAAGGTGATGACCCTGACAAAAATAAACATTCTGTAAAGATGAAAATGTTTCTGCCATCACAGATAGAATATAGCAAATACCACTTATAACCAGAACAGTTTATAATCAAAACTATTTTACAGAGTTTGCCACGTGGTACCACGGTAGCCTTAAATATCTCAGCATCAGAAAAGGTGTCACCTGGTATCATGCTCACATTCACATAATTACTCTTCTGGTTGTTAGCTCAAGAACCAAGTAAATGTCATCGCCTGGGGAGCCTTGAGCTCCAGAGCACATTTCAAATGAAAAAATTTACACCCTGCCTCAAGAAACTATTTTTCTCAAGCAGCAATTCAAGATATCCCAAGTTCTCTAATACTGTTGCAGCTCCACTCTCTTTATATTCTCTAGTGTTACCATTTCTTGGCTTATAAACAGGGACCACTTTAGTCAAGGCTTATTTGGCCATTGTACTTTTGGAATTAAGAGCTGACCAGAGGAACCAGGTTTGTGTAATGGTAGTGAATAGCAACAACTTCGGCTTCACAGGGAAGTGTAAATTTTGACTAATGAGGATAGAACCACCTTGTGCCAACTGGTTAAGTGGTGCTTACACAAATGTTTAACACATACAAACATCTCAAATCCAATCTTTTAATTAATTTTTCTTCATAAAAATGAAAATGCTAAGCTAAAGATTGCTTCATCCAGTGTCACAGACATCATTTTGTTATTTCATTTAGTTCCTTGAAGCATAATTTTGAGCAGTGTCTTCTTTGGTCACCACACTAGAGGGGATCTTACAGTGTTTCGACAGCGTCACATATTGGTTACTAGATGCAGTAAAGCAGTGCTGGCAGTGTTACGCTGTCATTGTCACACCTTTGTTAGGTGTAGCAGTAGAGTACTCCGTGCTGCTAGAGGCAAAACCACAACCAAACGAACTGCTCCATGTAAAGCAAGGAAAAATTATTTGCTTTCCCTTGATCCATAGGAACAGAAAGCTCTTCCAGGGAGGAATGAGCCCATGGCCAGCGGCAGACTATTCACTCCCTGTGCCTGCTTGCTGCTGGCCACCGCTATGGATCAGAACAGAAACAAGAGCGTGGGCCTTCTCCTGGCACAGATGAGGATTTGGGACAGCCCCGATGCCCACACTCCTGCTGCACTGTATCTGCTGGGCACACATCTCCCATCCAGCCAGAAGCGATGTCCCATTCATGCCATACGGTGCTACCCAGCTCCTTGGGATGCACTGCAGTCATTCTGTATGTAGGCGTGTAAAGCCCATAGGCATGAACTTAGCGACCACTGTTAGGAAATTTGTTGAAGGAGCAGCATTTCCTAGCAAAAGCACATTCGTAACTCTCCCTGAAACAAGGGTTCCAGTATAGCTGTGGTCAAAATCTGGTCCAAAGGAAGCTATGCTTATTTATATTCTGGAGACAGATTTGAGCCCTTAGTATCTTGTTTTCCATATTAACTTTAACAAAGCATGCCTTTTCCAAGGCTTGCTAATGAGCCTAGCATACTTAGGGAAAAAATGTAAAATATACAAACAAACTCACTGTCAGATGGGTTTTTCCAAGGCCTGGACTGAAGCACAGAGAAATAAGAAATAAATGTTATGTCCCTCCAAATCTCTTACAAACTCTGACGAGGAAAAAAAAAAAAACCAACCTTGATTTTCTGGCCAAATCTCCCAGCTGGTTTTGCAATTCATAACGGGTCTGGCTGAAGAGTTGGTTCATTTTTGTAAATCCAGTTCCTTTTCACAAAAATGTTACTTTAATAACATCCAAATCCTGATTATTTTGTGCTTAAAACCAAACTTTGTTAAAAGATGATGCCTTTTCCTACAATGCACTTTCACCCAACATATATGAAAACATCTCTGAATTTCTTTTGGTAAGAGCCTGTCCCTTCCAGAACTAGTGTTGTTACTCAGGAAGAGTGCATTTGAGAAGAAAATTAATAAATCAAGATAGAAATATAGAGTCTAAAATCCCAGTGATCAATAAAACTGTCAAAACATGCAAGCCACTGTCTTCAGAAACCACGTATGTTCAAAATTCAACCAACTAGTGAATAATCAATGCAAGTTCCAAACTAACAATATCACTCCAAGTGTCAGAATACACAAATCTCAGGTTTTGTATTGTATTTCCTATTTTTCATCAATGCTAATCAGCACTGGATTCTCAAAGATTCTTCTATCTTCTTGCAGGCATAACATTTTCAAAGCTTAACTAGCTAACAAACTCTTCCGGTTTTCTTACAAATTCCTGACTAGCATGTATTTTGTACCTAAACTGTTGTAAGCAGAAACCAGAAAACATTTTTGTTACATATGCACACATTTATTCGTACAATTGTATAATTTTGGTGTGCAAATACACACATTGCAAGTACACGTGTGTACTGTAATCTGACTCACCTGAGCATGTTCTCCTCAAGATTAGTTTTTTCCTGTCAAATTGCACAAAAATAACCATATAGGACCAAATGTGATTCTCAGAAACACATATGCTAGGCTTGCCACAAAGCCTTTTTCCACTTCCAAGCTCCATTACTCAAAATAGCTGTAGCTCTGAAGTATTTCCAAAAGGCTGGCAAGACACAAGGCAGTTTTCACATGTGAGTTGTGGCCACTTGTTTCTCACCTACTAAGGGATGGTGAAGGGGCTGGAGAGGTCTTGACCAGATGAAACCTTTCCTCCACCATATGCACCAGAAGCCTGTATGTAGCTACTTCTCATAATGTGCTTCTCTTTTCAGCACAGACAGCTTACTTAGAGAAGTAAATGTTGTAACTTCTGACATCTTACAAACTTTTCTGAGGGACAGTACAACAGCTCTTAGCCAGGGTGTCTCTAATGCAGCTACATACAATGAACCAGCCACTTTCAGCTCTCAAATAAATAGTCCACACAATTTTGCTTGATGAAAATCAGAAGTTAAAATGTATCACATTAAATCACACCAGCGTTTGCAGACTGTCCTTCAAAGAACCTGCCCACCAACATCAAAAAGCAGTGACCTGAAATGGGATTATCTCCAAAAAGAGATTTACTTGGAGATTTAGCTTCCTCAGATGAAGTTCTCTAGCTAGTCCTCATTAGGAGGACAGTACTTCTTGCCATACTTTCTGAATATGTCCTCCTTTCTTGCTGTATGGCACAAGCCACAACCACCTTTCGGTTCACTTGCGTTATTATTAGACAAGAGGCCAGCTCAGTAAACCAAATCTTCAGAAACTAAAGGGAAGACAAACCCAGCAGAGAGTCCATGATACGGCAAACCTTACTAAATCTCACGAGGTGCCATACCATGGTATGATTTGAACTGAGTGCCATCAAGCACACAGAGGAACATGGGAAGAGAGGGAAACAGCAGCAACCTGGAGCTCAAAAGCTCATGTCTCCTCTCCTCAGAAGTCAGTCCTGTGGTATTTCAGGGAGCAGGGTTCCAAGTTGAGCACCAGCAGACCTATGGGACGATGAGGACTTCGAGAATTCCAGTTTGCTGCTCCAGAAATACACTGTTTGACCAGGCTGCTGTCAGAGCCAATTCCTACTAAAACAAACATTTAACATGTGCAAATACTAAAAGATGAATTTCCTGTTTGAACAGTCAGCACAAGAGAGCATTGCCAAAAGAATCATTGCAACATCTGTCAACGTAACCAACCAACTACCAGCCAGAAAATAGGACAACCATCATCTGTCATCAAGAGACAGAAAGAACGTCCCAGCAAAGCCTTCCTGTATCAAATTCCACCACAGAGACAAATGACTAGCAGGACAGGGTGCAAGCAAGACAGCCACTGTGATCTCCTACCCTTCCCTTCATACCCAAATAAGCCAATAATCAGCTTCGGAGTGAAAGTACCCTTGATGCTTAACTCAAAGGATACATGAAAGTAGCAAAGAAACCACACTCTGGCTATTGACCTGTCCTGCCCTCCCCAAAGATGCACTGATTTGCTTCTGACCATGGTGCCATTTCCCTCAGACATTTAAGTTAAAAGAGCTTATGAGCCTGGCCTGATGTCCACAGCAGATACGTAAATGCAGTGTAATGATGGCAATGACAAGCCATTAATTTCAAAAAAAGGCTGTGCTTCAATCTTTTTAAAATAAATATTTCCAAGGTTGCTCATTTTCTAAGTGTTCCCGTATTCATCATCACTCACTTTCAATCAAATGATAATAAAAAGGTTTAAGTTCTGAGGGACACGGTGTGATTTCTGACAGCTCATTGCACACTTCTGCTGAACAGAAGCAGGTGTGTCCTGGCACCTGCAGGTGTGTCATAGTCCTCAACACTGTCTTCTTGCAGGACAGCATGGACTCTCTGTGAAAAGCTGTCTGTATGTGTGGTGGGACACCCTCATGCCGTGAGAGATGTTACTATACCAGGAGAAATGATGCCAATGCAGCTACGGGGTTTTTTAACCTATTTGAGGAAACAAACATTCCTCTTCAGCCTGAATACCTGAAAAGCTATTACAGGTGTGTGCAGTGAAAGCACAGCTACATAGCTATCAGGTTTGCAGCCATGCTTTAAAAATGTTGTAAAAAAACCCAGAGGAAGCCCAATTAAATCTAGCCTAATTTGACCAGCCAGTTAATGAATCACCCAGTGCCAAGACGAAGGTTTCTGCCCACAAATGGTCAGGGGAACATTTCCTTTGTGAACTTGCTGCTACTGGAAATCTGGTGAAGAATTTTTCTGAGCCAGCTCTTACTACTGTGGCACATAGAAAATGCCAGGGCATGAAGAAAATAAGAAAAAAGAAAAGGGCAGGGGGAAAGAGTATCAGAGCAGTTTACAATATATCTGCTAGAATATGCCAGAGGAAGACTAGCAATAGCAAGACACAGCTGATTTCCAAATGCTCTCCCCCTGGATACCTGCACTGAGCCTGCAGGGAGAAACCCAGCCTGCTGCCATTTCAGCCACAGCTTGCATGCCTGGGATTTGTAAATGTGAACGGGGCCCTTAACTTCCAAAAACCTTTTTCCTGTTTCTATTTTAAACTAAAAGGAGCTACTCAGAACTTGTAGAAAGCGGCATGTCCATAAATCTCTCCAGGCTCAGGGCATCTACAACACCAGCAAAAAATGTTGCATTTGCAATTTGTTGCACGTTTGCTGACTGCTATTTGTAACATTATAAAATCACAGAAAGTAAAAACAGCAGAGGGGGGAAGAAATTGACACTGCTCAGGACTGACACCTGCATTAGTATGTCTAACACTTCCAGTGTTCTACACTGTTTCTAGCTTACTTTCACACATTGCTGACGATTGTTTCCCTTGTTTCCTTTGTGAAACCATCTCCAGACATAATGCACCTCGTTACTAAGATGGTCTTCTCAATATCCAAGCTTATTCTCTTTCCTTAATTTTATTTTAACAACCTTAATGATGCTTTCCCCCTCATTTAAAATTACTCCTTTATTACTTTGATATTTAATGTTCTGCCTTTCACTGATAATCAATCAGTTGAACAGTTACATTCAGAAAAACCCAAAATGAACACAATTAATTAATGAGAACATTTTGCAAATCACTGGCTGCATAAATAAGGGCCCCACTTGATAATAAGCTGCTTACCATTCCTGCACAATAGCAAAACCTATCTTAAGAGTTTGGGTTCAATTATTTGACACAAAGTTTGGAGGATAAAGACACAAATGCATCTTTAAATACCCAGTGTGGATGTAGAGCAGTTTCTCAAAGACAGGACACGCACTTTGAAGCAGTTAAATCCAGCTGGCTGAATGATCCATACAGCTGTGGCTTCCCTCAGCTCTTAAATAAAATATTAGGGTGTGTTTCTATTGTTTGTTAGCTGTCATCAGCCCATCTTTCAGCTGACGGAGGTTAAAGGCTATGTAGATTCCTGGGACAGCTGTTTGGTAATTGTCACAGCCAGTTACTTGGTAACCCACGAACAGCAATCTCAGGAGGTAGATTCTTGGTTGCTAAGCGATAAATTCAGGTAAAATAACCTTTTCCTCGGTTTTATTGCAAGTACAGGCTCCAACTGTCCAAAGCACTTTTTTTTTTTCCTTCCCAGGGATGGGATTTAAAATTATTGCTGAATAACTTTTCTGGGATCTTATGCAGCATTAGCATGGGTTAAATGAAGTGGCACTATATTCCACTCCTATTTAAATGGATAAATCCACAACAGACTTCCTACACCGTGTTGCAGCACGTGTAGTTAATTTGCAGAGTATAAGAGAGTGATTTACACAATAACAGGCTGAGGAATACAGAAAAAGAGGCAGGCCCTCCTGCAAAACGGACTTTGTGTTCCTATTTCCTTCCCTTTCTCAGTTTGGGAATTTTTTTTATTTTTAAGAAAATGCAACATACAGGTTTGAACTGAGCCAGATGCTTTTGTGACTAACGCTTGCTAAGCAAACCACCGAAGACCTCACTGCCCTTGGCAGCATTATAGGGGTCAAACTTCCACATGTAAGCACAGTACTTTAGCAATTTTTCCCACATGTGTGTCACAAGCAGGAGCTCTCAAACATAACCTCAGCGTCAGCGCCAGCTCTTGGTATCCCCTAATTTCTTCACCTATGAAATGGAGATACTGGCAAGACTTATTTTTCTACATCGCAACCTTATTTATGAAGGCCTTTGAGGATGAGAGCCTGCTCTTGCCCAATAGACTCATAATTTTCTGATGTTTCATTAGCAGAGATACAGCTGTGCACAGTGGGGATGGCAAGTCGCTGACGATGGGTGAGAGAGAGACAGGGTTAGCTTGGCCCCGGCTGTCAGCAGCTCATCCTAACTCCGGATGCGGTATTTGTGTGTGACCCCGTGCGGAGCAGTGTGGGCTGGCTCCTGGGGTGGGCTGATGGGGAAAAGGGCAGCTGCTCTGCCCTCTCTGTGCAGGGAATGGTTAATGTCCCTGGCTGCTTCAGCTCTATCTTACACAAACATGCTTTGCAGTTCTCTCTGTTCTTTTCATTTATATTTTCAACAAAGTTATTATTATTGGTTGCTATAGGAAAAATCCTTTCTACCCCTTGTTAGTGTTATTTATCAATTCTTATGTCCATCTTCAAAGAAATCAATAAATCAACATTGCTTTCCTCCAAAAGAGATATGCAAAAAGAAGTTGTCTGGTTGCATTAACCCCATCTTGCTATTAAAAAGCGGGACAGAAAAGGGTTATGATTAGGGTTTGGCTGCTGGGTGCACAGCAAAGGTTCAGCACGGACTTCAGGTTAGGAGCACAGTGTAGATGTCCACAAGATTAGTGCAGCCACCTACATGTGTCCATCAGCAAGCATAAGTGGCCACCAAAGGAGGTGGTAGTAACCCTAGGGAGTAGCCAACTCCTCTTTCTAGGGGTCTCTCACCAGTGTGAAAAAAATCCAATCACACTTCTTATAACTGCCCACTTTCTTGCAGTGGGCATGGCCTCTCCCATAATATCTGAAGGATGATGCCATGTTGGTCCATGCTCTGGGATCGCACTGTCTGTATTCCACTGGCGAGCACGATGCATGTGTGCTGGTTACACTGAGCAGAGCATCCATCCTTCTACACAAAAGACTGCCAGAAAACACAATGCAGCATCTCAAAGGAAAAGAAAATAGCAAAGAATGGGGATGGTGAGAAGCATGCACACAAAGTATTTCTATGTTGTATGTGTGCTGCGTCTGCCAAGCTTTCAACTGAAACACCCAAGGCTGTGATGCAAATACACTTTGCTGGAAGAGGATAGACTACAGCAAAACCAGTTTAACATAGATAAGCCAATTGCCTTGGGAATGCCTGAACTTCAAGCTAGGCAGCTCCAAGAAAACATATATGAGAATCACGCCCCTATAGAAATGAGTCCTAAAAGCTTGGGAAATAGGGACAAATTCTGAAAGTACTTTTTCTCCTGAAACTTTGTAAGAAACTGATGAAACACACTTCAAATTTAGACTAGTATTTCTTTAGTGTCATTTCTTTGTGTTATGACCACTGAACCACTGGTGCTATGCTGGTGAAGGATACCTCAACTAGTAAACCTCCTTTTTTATTAATAAAGGTTAAAGGAGTGAACTTAAGCCAGTGAATTGGTTTCAATGAGTAATACAGGGACATGTAACAAACCCTTTTGTACACAATCACTGCCACAAAGATTCCAGAAGAAGTGCTCTCATTTCAATTACTAAAAAAACTATTATTGAATATAATGAAGATCTGGCCTGTATGTATACAGAAACAGTAGCAATATGTATACAGAAACAGTAGAAAAGTTATGGTTTATAGTGAGACAAAGGGCACATTTTTCAGTGATACTACATTTCTGGTGAAGCAAAAAGCTCGTTTGGTGATGGCAATGTCCTGCCCTTTTCCTAAACAAAAATAATATGAATTATTTTGAATCGAAAATTCATGTTTCCCTCACTCTTTCTTTTTTTTCCTTTTTTAAAGTAACATATTCAAAACAGTTGCAACATACATTTTGAGAAAAAAGTGCACTAGCAAGAAAGCAACCGCCCCTGTCAAACGTGGGGGACTGCGGCTCCCTCTGGCACGATGCGAGGCTGTGGTCAGTGCGGGCTGTTTCCTGCAGGAGGGAGCCAGCTCAGGGAAGAGGTGGTTGAACGGTCCAGCCCTGGTTCTCTACTAGAGGGCCAGAGGCACGCTGTTTGCAGCTCCTCTACGTGCCATATAGCAAGCGACGGTCTGACTGGGATGTCTTATTGATCATTTTAGTTTTATGCTCAATTTCTACAGCCCCAGAAATATAAAAGTTCTAAAGCTGTGTTATTGTTTAAGGTGCCATCTTTTGTGAGACATTTTCAGTCAGCTTCGAACACTGAGAAAAATTAACTCGATACAGAAATCGTACTGATAAAGGGTTAGTAAATATGTTTCAAAATGCTACAAAGACCTATCTCAAGAATTAAGAATTTTATCTCTGTGTTATGCAGAAAGGAAATAAATGTCCATTTGTCTGCAGCATATTATCTTGTGCCTAGGATTCATTTCTTCCCTTAAAATAGCATTATTTTTATATTATTCTTTATATTTTTGTTAATATTTCAGAAGATAATTAAACTTTTAATAATTAAGCAATACCTTCCTCACAACAGCCAGGGCCTGTTTCTGTTTGCTTTTTCTCCTGCTGCTTAGCCAGTAAGCCTACCTAAAGCAGTAGTGATTAAGAAAGCCA
Organism: Limnodromus scolopaceus; assembly: GCA_028565335.1. Classification (NCBI taxonomy): domain Eukaryota; kingdom Metazoa; phylum Chordata; class Aves; order Charadriiformes; family Scolopacidae; genus Limnodromus; species Limnodromus scolopaceus. Next base: position 4,567,939 of record JAOXNO010000024.1, read on the forward strand.
CGACTTTTTGGGACACAGGCAAACGTAGAGTAGAACAGAGAAGGTAAAGATTTTTAAGTCACACAAACCTTAAAATAGCACCCTCCTTGCTTGTCATTTTTGTACCTTGACATGATCTCCAGAAAAAAATTTTGCATTTTCAGTCTCACAAAAACCATGGGTTCTCCAGCAATGAGGCAACGGAAAAAATCAATACTTGCCATGTACCATGTAACCAATAGAATAAGGGCAATGATTTATGTATGGATGGATGCAGACTGAATCAGCTGGGGCCTCAAACAGAGGGAGAGAGAGAGAGAAGGAGAGAGAGAGAAAGAGAGGTGTGGGGGTGAGCTGGACTGCAGTGATTATTCCTACACTATGGCCAGATTTTTTTTTTTTCTGCAGCAATAATCCCCCTCTCTAGCACTGCAGGACATAGAGGAAAGACTAGCAATGTGTGGAATATATGATGGACCAGCTTTTCTCTTTTTGCCTCAGAATAATGATGCTATGTTGAATATTAAGGTACAGTAAAAAAGGAAGAATGATATATGGTCTGCAGTCCTTCAGTCTTCCAGCTACCTCCACCCTAATAAAGACCAATCCAGTGGGGCAACAAGAAATAGTTTAAAGAGAGTCAAATTATCAACAGGATAAAAATGTACCATCCCTGCTTCATGACAAGAAAAAGCAGGAAGGGCTTACTGAAGAGAACTACTGTATACCCCAGGAGTTTCTGCTGAGAATAGAGTTTTGTAAATTGGATTACCAGGGATACAGCACTATAAGGTATTTAATGACTGTGGTAACTTTTAGGATATCTGATACTGATGTTGATTTAAAAACAAAACCATCAAGATAAAATTTACTTATCTGTTTGTGTGATGTAGGCTACCACTGCACACTTATCCAAACTATATTCAATGCTTTATTGCTGTACTGTTGATAAATATCTAGTAGATTACTTTAAAGGGACAGTAATTTGCTACAGAAATGTCATACTATTTGATTTAAAATACCTCTTCTGTAGTTTGTGCAAATTGCTAAAATAATCCGTAAACATTTTTGTAATGCCTTGGATATTCAGACTGTATTTACATTTTTGAGAATCAGATGTTCATTCAGTACTTTCAATATTGTAGTTTGCCATGAAGTAATCTTGTTATAATTAATATTTCTGTCGCGATTACCACTGATGACTGAATCAATTCTCTTTTCTCCCTACAACATTTAACTGTGGTATTGTCAGTCTTTCTCTTGAAAGGCATAATATTTTTAAAGAATGCTATAGAACAATAGGAGGCCACTAGTTAAATACACCAGTTATGCAATGTTAGATCAATTAAAGCTTTAAGAATTGTGGTATGTTTGAAAGCCTTGCATTGTATAGATGTCTGTGAATTTCTCAGCTCAGAATAACACAGAAATAGTTTCATTTCTGACTTTCCACAGCATATGTATGATAATATGCTAGCAAGATTAATCATTAGCTACCAAACTACATTTGTTTGTTTTATGGTGAAAATATCAATGAACAAATGACCAAAATTTAATTTAAGTATAAATAGGTTTTTGTTTTCTAAAGAATGTGATTGCATTTGATCAGACTTTGCATTTGAATTATAAACATTTCTGACTATTTTGCTTTGATATTACCTAACTAGTTCTTTTATATAAATTATACTATGCTTAGCACAACATACACCTGTATGGACATATCAAAATAACAGTGATGCAGTAAAATAATACCCTATAAATAAAGTTTGCATTTAATTTACCATTCAGTTGACAATGGCAGACAACAGTATATTTCAGAGAATGAAAGTATGAAACACATTATAAAGCAGAATAAGTATGTACAGCTCATTACTAATTCAGTCTGAAAATTCTTCTTGTGGCAAACACTCAACCAACAGTTTTTAGATCCCTCAGTGCTCTATCTTTATTAATACCACAAATTAAAATCTTGATAAAGTAAAACATTTCTGAGGCCTTAGAATTACGTTAGGCTAAAATCGAAAATGATGTAGCCTATGCACCAATTAAAGCATGAGAGAACACAGTCCACAAGTGAAGACACCTTACAAACAACTTCTAATGTAGAAATCATATGTGCATAATTTAAGGGGATTTCTCAAACTCTTCAAAGTACTGAGAACAGAGCAGGTTATCAATAAGCTTACCTCTGAACAACATCTTGTAATTCTTCTCCTCCTGCTTTCTCTTTCTCTTCAATAAACACAGCAACAGAAACTCCACGCGTGATGATGGACTTTTTTGACTTTTGTCCTGAGCTTCATCCAGAATGCCATGGACCTACAGTATTTGGAAATGGAGAGGGAATAATATGAAAATCTCAGCACCAGCCCAAGGGAAAAAGTGAAACGGTCAACAAAACAGGTAATTATTCTCCACAGCACCATGACCAGGTGAGTTATACGAGCAAGCAATGATTTGGAGACAGGGACATGGAAATTATTGTTGAAAATTAATGAAAGCACGTTGCCTTGATCCCAGACCTACCTACACTGGTTTGATAACTTGAAATACAAGCTTATGTGGCTAAAGAAATCTGACCAAAGCCTTTTTAAGTGTTCACACAGGTGTAAAGGAATATAACATCAAACAGTTCATTTTAAAGCAACAGACAAGTTCACATTTTATAAAAAAAAGGCAGGGTGCACTGTGACTACTGTAATTCTGCATCTAGTCATAGTGCACTCTATGTTCAAAAATGTTGAATAGCAAACAAACTTTAAAAACTGAATAATATTGTTACAATTAGGAAAAAAAATTAAGAAAACTATCATATTTGCAATAAAGAAAATTCTTGTAATGTTTCACATGAAGGTCTTTTTCATGTACAAATAAATGTTTGTTTCTATCCAGCATACTATGTTCTCTTTTCCAATTACCATTTGAAAATATACTTAAGTTGAAGCATACTCTCATGGTGAAAATTCACAGCTGTATTAATAGAAGCTGACACAAAAATACCAGAGAAAAAAATATCTTATTCATCATTTTAAATGAAGGAAAAGATATTAATAAGAAGTTTACTGTAACTCATTTCCTTAGCATGCTTTCAGCTTTTAGTAGAAGAAATATCCAGTTAGGGCACAGACTTGGTCCTATTTACACTAACAGCGAGATTATCAGTAATACTAATGAAAGTATTTCAGTTGTCATCCTCTCTAGCATTTTAAATATTTGAGCTTTGGGAACAAGACCAAAAAAAGGAAGCTGATTTATGACTTTGTGCAACATTCTTAAAAGACGTGTTGTAACAAATGTGTTATTTTGAATTCATTTTCAATAACAGAAAATACATGCATAGGACTGTGTATTAATATGTCTTAAAATAAACCTGCCAAAATTTCTTATTTCTTTTAAAAGCAATATGGTCATTTAAAATTGTTTAGGTACACACACATAGAAACACACACTTAAAACTTTTTCCTACGTTAATTACTGTGATTTTCCGCATAAATAAGGAAATGTCACAGAATTAATTTGATTGAAATGCTTTATTATGCTCTAGAAATTGGAGCACCGTAGATCAGCAACATGCAGATTTTTTATGTCTTCACTATTTTTGTTTTTTGTCTGGTCAAGCTACCATTGATATTTGTTACAAACTACTAAACTACTTCCGAAAATGTGCAGCACTGTCAGCTCCAAATCAAACTACCAGTTACTGGGGGTAACGAACCACACAAGATTCAGCTTAAACAAGTAGACCAGTGAATTTAAAGTAATATATATCGCAAGGTGTCCAATTTAATAAATAGTAAAAGGTGGGAAAAGAAATTCAAAACAAAAGCATTATAGGACCCAATTTTGAAAATTCCAGATACACAAAAGCAGCACGCATTCTGCAAGTAACCTGGTGTTCTCTCGGCAAGGCCTTAGAGTTGTGAAAAAAATATGAAAAGATAAACAACTCTTGTTATTTAGATAATAAAACCAAAATATTTGTCTATCAATATACATCCTGACCAGATGGATAGCTGGCGGTTATCATTTGCAATTACTGTATTTGCATTTATTCTTTGCTATCATTTCTATACTTACAGTGTGCAACATCTGATTCTTTTATCTCATGCAAACCATCCCAGCTCTGCCAACAGCTCTTGAATTTTTAAAGAGATACCCTCTCCCTCCCTCTTTCATTCCTCCTGAAATTTTCTGACCCCAGATCTTCAGATAGAGCAACTTCCATGGATTAAACAGTTCTATAGGAGTCACCTAATAAAACACTATTAATTGTAATAGATTTTTGTTTCTTCTTCCAATGATATTTCCATGGCAACATTTTCCTGTTCTATTGTTGCGGGTGCTCTTCATTCCCAGAGCGGGTTAACCACAGGGCAGGAAGGGCAGGCTGTTGGTCAGCCTTTATTTTCTCTGGTCCTTCAACAAAGGTTAGTTGAGGTCATCAGAAGCCAAAGGGTAATTACTTTTCCTCAACAGGGTTAAAGTCACACAGATTGCTATTGAGACAACTGTATGGATGACCTTCAGGTCTTTATGTTCAATCTTCTTTTCTTTTAGCAGACAAATGTTAATAAGGATAGCACATAGGGTAAAAGCTCAGTAAGTTCCACACCCACATACATCTCCACACTTTTCAGTTGTGCTACTATTAGTGCAATTTTAAAAAATAATGCAATTAGGTGAGCCCAACTACAGAAGGTCACACAGTGATTAAGCATGAAAGTTATCAATAGCCAAAAAGGTTCTATGCTGTGATTTCTGTATTCAACAGATTTTAACAATATTCCAACTCAGAGAAGAAATTTTTAGGGTAGCTAGCACCCCCATATTGTCTGTTTCACTAGCCTCAAATTCATCACTAATGTCACTTGCTTCACTCAAAAGAAGGCATTAGGACTATGAGTTTTAACTAGGGAAGAGTTTAGTGCTCAGTGTATCAGGCCTGGCTCCTTCTTTAAGCTTCCTGTGGAATAACCAGCAGCTCAGGAGCACGGTGGCGATGCAGGAGAGAAAGCCTGACCTGAACTGCAGAGAACACCAGGGAGCCGACGGGTAAATAAGGATTTTGCACAGGTTCAGGTGAAGGAAAATGGGCTGGTGGCACACCAGCATCTCCAGCATAACGTGTTCAGCTCTCACCCTACTTACAGAGTGGAAATACACCCAAATTGTAAAACAGCTCAAAACAGAGATCTAGTCCTTAAAAATTCCCAGCACCTAAGAGTAAGTGAGTCCTCAGCCAGTGGATCTCCACGACTGGTTTCAATCCCCAGGCATCAGGTGCACAGGTGGGTCTCCAGGTACATGTGCCACCTGGGCCACTGGAAGTCAGCATGCCCCGGCTCACAGCCCCTGCACCAGCACTCCTGGCCAAGCAGAGTGTTCTGCTCTTCTCTCTGCTAGAAACTGAACATCCCCAGCAGCTTCCCAGGCACCACTGATCTCATTGCTAAAATTAACGGGATTGCTTTTACTTTTTTGTGGTATCCTTTTAAGTAAATATTACAATAGTAAAAGTCAATAATGCAAAGCAAGGGGGAAAAAAAGGGGGGTTGTCATCTTTCTCAGCCTTAGCTTTAGCCTTACGTCTTCTGGCTACTCTTTTCAAGCTCAATGTTGACAAAATTAAATAAATAAGCAATAGAAGGATCAGGTACTCATCATTAAAATATCCATTATAAAGAGGGAAGTGCAACTCAGCTTCTTGATTGATGCATTAATTTGTAAACTCAGCAAAAGTTATAAATAATCACAATGCTGATAAATGATAAATGCAAGATTTGGTAATCAATCAATTCAAATGGGGCTAACTGGAAGAATAATGCATCATTTATATTTGGCTATATTGTACAGTATGTAAATTATTGAATACTTGCTATACCACTTTCACATCAAAGAGGTGGGAGACAAATAGACCATCATAAAACAGAATTATCAGACTCTGGCCTTGTAACACTGTTTAACCATCTGCGCTACACACAGCACACTGGTGGTAAGCCAAAGGACCTCCAAAGCTTCTCTCCAATTTTAACAAGGGCAGATCTTTCTTTGTTCAGAAGTTATAATTCCCCAGGTATAGCAACTGCTTCCTTCAAAGGTTCCAGTATTCATTCCCAAAAAAGAAATCATGTTAAACAGGATTACAGACAATATCATTAAATTAAGGATAAATTTGTTATAGGGACTACCCCCAAGAAATAGATTCAAGCACAGGAATCTAAGAGTTAAAAATACACATATAACTTATATCTGTAACCTATATGTATATGAGAACCAAACATACTATGTTATGAAAAGCTGTTTGTTAAAGGCACTCAATCTTAATTCAATTATGGAATGACTCCATGTAACAGACACATAGTTACAATTTGTTCTTAACTCTGTATGTAATTTTACAAGTCACTAAAATAATTAACACGCTAAATCTGTTGGAATGGGAATTTCCGTTTATCTTTTTTTGATCGTGACACTAGGACGTGTGTCAGACCTGGACATCAAAAAGGCACAGGCTACCAATGGCCAGCTTTCACTAGCACCAGATTTCCACCACGTAAATTCTGCAGTCTGGGAAAGAGCAGCAGGTCTTTTTTCTGTGAGGAAACGATCCCTTTCCCTTCTACCCTGCTGGGAGGCATTAGCATATAGAATTGATATAGAGCAGGACAGACACAGGAGTTGGGGGCACTTCTCTGCACATGGATGTAGTACCAGAAGTCCTTCTGTCCCATCTGTTTTGAAAAATTTGGGCTTTCAGGAGAACACGTAAACATCCAGGGCTAGATTAAAAAGTCCAGGGACATCCCAAACAAATTCAGACAGCTGTCCTGGATTAACCTGCTTCCTTAGGACACATAAACAATGACTAGGGCCACAAA
>JAOXNO010000024.1:4574892-4632307 GCA_028565335.1 Limnodromus scolopaceus
ATCCCAAACAAATTCAGACAGCTGTCCTGGATTAACCTGCTTCCTTAGGACACATAAACAATGACTAGGGCCACAAAGTGCTGACACTGGCAAGCCAGAGAGCTGAGGAACATTTATTCAATTTACTAGTTTTTCATTATTAATTTAAAATATATTGTATCCAATTTTATTCACTTAACATTCTTATGGCCAAATGCAGGCTCTCATACTTAGTATTGAATCATTAAAAGCCACATTAAAAGCTACAAGAATTTTAATACATTTTTAAAACAGAAATGGCAAAAAACCCTACTAAAATATAAATTCAGTTGCCTTTTCCTTTAGTAAATCTGCAGTGGGGTACCACAATCAGTAATGATTTGTAAATGGTTATTTGGATACACTTTGCATCTACAAGCAATGACTGAAAATGGCACAGACTTGGAAAAGACTGAGTGCATAGGCATTTTTTTGCTTTGAAATCTTCCTCTTGGGTTTCTATTGTTATTTTATAATAAGTGGAGACTGAAAAACAACATGTTTGAAAATAACCTAGTCATCAAAAAATATGCACTCCTCCCCAAAGTACAGCCTTCCTTTGTCACTCCATGTTTGTGCTCACATAGCTTCAAAATTTCATAGGTTTTAAGTGAAAACAACAATTGGAAACCCCAAAATGTTGAAGCCGTTTTCTGATGTTTCACACATTTCACCAACTTTTCCTATAATGCCTGCTCTCAACCTTTGAGTGCAAATATTTCCCCAGGGTGGGACACCTTAAATTTAAAGCTCTTCAAGTCTTCAGACAGGAGACACCTCTCAAGCTAAAAAAGGCTTAGCAAAATTTTGAAAAATATTTTGCACAGCACTGGGGAAAAGTAAAATAATTCCTATAACATCAGGAGGAAAGGAGGATGTCCCACTGGGACACTAGCCAAAGTATGTGCATGTGTGAGGACTAGTTCCTGCACAGATTCCCTTACCTATGCTCCAAATGCTGGCTGCTAAATATGACACACACTGGCCACTAGCTGCATCTCCGGAAGACCGAGCATGACCCCCTGAAAGCTTCTTGTAATAATGTCAGCCGTGAGGGTGACTGTCCACTTGCTTTTTGATCTTCAGGAGTCTCCCTGGTCATTGCATTGTCCATGACTATTCTTAAACTCTCTCTTTCCCGTGGGTTCCCTCAGGCGTGTTGACTTCCCCGTCACAAATTCTATGATCAACTACTGTTATTAGGAATAATGTCTTATTTAGAATAGTGTAGAACAGGCTTTCTGAAAACTAAACGGCAAAGCTTTAAACTGCTTCTCCAAACTTGGACCCAAAATATCAACTGGCCACGCACAGGTAGAAACCTGAAGTGAACCACTGTAACTTTTACATTAGAAACAGCTGTCTCTCTGATCACCTTCCATATGACACACTCAATAGCAACACACTTCACCTAAAGTACTAAATATATTTTATACAAAAAGTACTGCTGTATTAGTCATACAAAGGTAAGTATATTCCTACTCTAGTGTAGAGCTGCTGCATTTAACCTGGGCTTTCAAAGAGCATGAATAATGGTGCTCAAAGCAAAAGATACATTTTGTATCTTGCAGCTCTTAATCAGAAATATACCAACCCATCTGCAGACATATTTGCATATGGTCACTGCTAGCAAAGTGGAAAAAACAGCTAGGAAACCTGTCTTGCAGCTGAAAGAAAAAGTGAAAAAGTGTGGGCATCCAAAGTATCAAAAAGAAAAAGTAAATAGCTTTTCCAAATGGTAAAACTGGAAAACATGCAAATAAAACAATCTGACAAGTTCACATTATCTCAGAAATACCCAATCTTTACTAATAATTTGCCATTCCATAGTAATACTAGTAAATATTTATAACCTGCTTTAGGAGTCACTACTACAATCTCTGACTATCACAAGCTTGTGCAGAAGGATGTGTGTTCCCAAACCTTCTCAGGATTGACTTTTGGCTTTTCCTGGCATTTATTTGACCAGAGTGCAGATCACAGAGCTCTAGGGTGCCCACCCGACATAGAGAGAGCCACAGGATACAATGCTCCTCCACCATTCCCACTTCATCCCTTCAAGGTCTATCCCATAAACAACATGAGTCTGGATAACTCTCTCTTACAACAGGCAAAGACATCAATGTTAGTCTAACAAGCGATCTCTTCTGCTTCAGCCCTTATGCCACGAAGGCAGAGAGCAAGTGGACTCTGGTATCTGTGTTTATTTGAATGTCACCAGGAAAAGCACGCGCAGGAAAACCACATACCCTGTCATGGCATTTATCTGTTCACCCGTGACAAGTACTTTCTTCCACGCTGTGACCCTCAGCATCTTGATTTTCTGTCACTTTTTAAATCCCAGCTAATTAGAAGATTCACTACTCCTTATGATTCCTGACTTTCACAGTTTCTAATTAGTCTTTCTAGCAGTCTATTACCTAAATGAATTGTGATATTCCACTTGGTATGTTGAATGAAAACAACCAACATTACCATTTCTCCTTAGCATTATTTACCTCATAGTAAAGTAATTTTATTCTGAGAATAGCACATTCTAACTTTGCAATTAAATTGGAAGTCATTCAAATGAAGAAAGGTGAAAGGAAACAAACCCAGGTTGAATATTAACTCCAATTTTATTTTCCAAAATTCTTGCTTAGATTAGGAGTTTTAATTGGGAAGATTGGTTCATAACGTTGTACTTACAGATAGCGCTGAAGGTCTGTACATGAGATAGGCACATAACAACTGCCCGCAGAGTTTGGCACAGTCCTCACTCACATGGCAGTGTTTAGGAGGACAATTCTTCTCTCCGCTCTGTGCTGCAGACCCCTGCTCCCTGTTCTGCACTGCAGCAGCTACGGAGCCATTCAAGCCCAACACATCAAGAGGTAAGAGGTGGATGAAGATTACCCCTAAATTCAGAGGAAGTTACATGCAGAGGGAAATTAAATTATGAAGCGTGGGACAATGAGGGTTGGTTTCCATTGCAGGAGGAGATGAATTAATGTGTTATTTCTTCCGAGCAATGTAGGTTTCTGAAAGTCGTGGACCCACCGTGTCCACAGCTATTCAATATCACAATAGCTGCTCAGCGAAAACTCTGTTCTCTAACAGATCATCTCTGGAGCTGGTCAGCAAGCAATGCTGAAAAACTAACAGCAGCCTTGAGTGTTATCTGGTTTGGAAAAAAACAGGGTTTGCCTACTTTTTTGAGCTCAGCCTGAAGACCCAAAATTGATATACCACTAATCTTTCTGGAAAAGAGTGCACTAACAGCTTGTATAGGGTGATTTTCTTTAGCACCAATAATTTGAGCAACAATTCATAAATATTGTTTACCTCCATCTTCATCCAGTACAGCAGAAATGCTGTGGTTAGTTTTAGATTTCCAGTTTTAAGAACAACAAACAAAACTTTAATATCTTTGTACATTTTATTGCATTATAAAAACTTCTTTCAATTTTATATAAGTTCCATCATCAGATGCAACCTAAGCATAGTACAACTACTATCAGGAGTAGTTACCAGTACTTACCAGCTCCTGCACCACATTTCAGGTTACAACAATAGGAAGCCTTTATTGGCCACTGCCCCCTACCTGTAGTTTCTACTGGGGACTGCAACACGTAAGCAGAGCCAAACCAGTTAGACTAAACCTGGAGCCCTGTCTCTGGCAGTGGCACATAGCAGCCACCACTGGGAAAGGATAATGACATGCGAAAGACAGTGCAGCATTCAACAATTTCTGGTTCAAGGACTTTCTATACCAGAGTATTCTATACCAGGCTACTCTATAAGGTAGAGTAGCCTTATGGATTCAACAATTTGTACCATCCTTTTTTCCACCCAGTACTTGGGGACCTTTTCCACGATCACTTCACTTTCATAGCAGACATAGCACCTTCCTCCAGACTTGAGCAACATGGACTAGTGGAAGGTGTCCCTGCCCATGGCAGAGGGGTTGGAACTAGATGGTCTTTAAGGTCCTCTCCAACCCAAACCATTCTATGATTCTGTGATCCTATATTAAGGACCCTGTCGCTGGCTCTGCATCATCTTACACCAGTGAACCAAATAACAGCAATGAAGTCAAAGGAAGTCCTAATGCACCAGAGAAAACAGAATGGCAGGGGTTTGGATGAACAAGAGTAGCACTAGACACTGGGGCTAATGTTGTTGGTCTACCTAACATTACAGCAGGACACTCTTAGGTAGCCACCACACAGACGGTGTGATTAACCTGGCCAGCAATGCAAAGCGAAAATGTATACATATGCAGGACTTCAGTATCTCCAACACGTCCTGAGCCACTGGTTCTGGCAGTGGCTCCCTTTACAGTCACTATTATGTCCACCTCCTCTCTCTTTTCCCAAGTCTTTTTGTCTCTCTGTTAATTATGCCCTGCAGCACTTTTTTTAAGTTTTAGTGTATTTTTATTGCTTTTTCACTCTAATAGTCCTTCTCCTGCCCACTCTGTCTTCCCTTCTAGTACCACGTCATCACTACTTGCCGCTCGTCTCTTACCCATTACTGCAACACCTCTCACTACCATACAGCTGAGCTAGGTCAGGCAACCTGGATCAAACAATAAATCTCAGTGGAAAATATGTCTTTAAAAATATAGAATTCAGTCACCAGTTCATACTGATGATCCAAAAAGCACTGAAATAAGTATTATATTAATTTTTCTTCTTGCTGCCATTGTCATTAGAATATTTTGCTGAAAACAGTAAGTTTGGGCAAGACCTAATGACTAGCTAAATTCATAACACAGTATCTCAAGCATCTCCCTGAATTTGCTTAAGGCAGTTTACACTACTAAGATACACGGGACTAAATCAATCTCACCTCTGCGTGCAATATTTTATCCATGTAGGTACCTATATTTCTGCATACAAAAGGCATCCCTGCATGCAAAACGAGCAGGTTATCTGAACAGTCCAATATCCTATGCCCATCCAAAATGTTCTTTCAAAGTACAAATTATGCATTCAAGAGCTTTCTTAAACAGCACTAAAATTCTAACAGTCTTTTGTGAAAATCTATTGTAGTGTATATTTCTAATAGAGCAGATTTCTCCCCCATATCCACTACCAATCATTTGTCAAATAATTATTTTAGGAAAACAAACTAGCAAGACGCAAAACCGCTACTTTTTCTCAACTGAAACGAATTTCAGAAAAGGATAAAAAGATACTTAAACTTTTTGCCTGCCACTTTTTATTCATCACTAACTATGCATTACTTCCCTACAGTTGCTGTTCTTGTCCACAGAAATGGAGGGTTCAGAAAATTAGTTATTCTTCATTCTGTAGATCCCAAAGACTTCTTAGCCCTCCACAATAAGTAATTTGCAGAGACATTCTACAGAGCTGAAAACAAACTTGCTTATTTTAGTGTCCACCAGTCTTTTATCAGCATTCAGCATTTTACAGGAAAGATTTTCAAAACAGTATTTTTCTAAGTGGAGGAGTAACTAATTATGTGGAATGTTTAATAACTGCTTTAACAAAAGCTTTCCCTGCTCCATTCGTTTTGTTGTCAGCTAGTACTCTGGCAGCAAACAAAGAGTTAATGTCAAAATGCATCTTCTGATACCCCGATTGCCTTTCTTCATCTATTGTTTTCAAACTTCTTTTGAGTGGTCAGAAATTTTCTGCCTGAATAAACTCTCAACAGAAAAGAGAACTGGAGCAAATAAAAAAATGAGTAAAATAAAAACAAACTGCTGGCGATATAGAAAGGACACCAGGTTATAAAATCACAAACTTCTAGCACAAGCATTTATTGTGCAAGTAATGTAATTAAAAAGTGCGAATTTTGCCCTTTTGCAGCAAAATTATTTAAAGGTAGCAATATTCTGTACAATATCATAAATCTGGCAAATTTAGCTTTGGATTACTTGATACTCAGAACGGAAAAGAAATTAGCCTTTTTGGAAGGCTTTTATAAAAAGATGTTGGAAAGCTTTTATAAAAATGCTTTTAAAAATAACAAATCACTCTTTTCATAATGCTACTCATGTCTCAGCTTTCCTTTAAACTGAAACGTGATGCTAGAAGTAGTATTGCCCACTAATACATAAGGGCTTCTAATTTCAACCGTCTGTTTTGATCACTCTTAGCATTCTCATATTACTATTGGTAGCAAAAAACATATTCTTATAAAAAACAAGAGTAGTGCATTTCAGTTATGGTTATCTATTGATTCAGTTACACTTGAATTGATCTCAAATTGTTTCAAGCAACTGTTCTGCACCCAAAACACCACATGAACCACAGAAACCAGATCAATAGATTTCAAGTGAAATAATTGTTTTCCTTTGTAAGACCCCATTACTTCTTGAATGAAGAACTGTTTGATTGACCTCCAGGAAAGCAGCAGATGTGAATAAGCCAAGCACCTCAGGCCTTATCATTTAAAGTGAGGCCTTGAAAATTACAGGAAAGTACATTGACCATGTGCTCCGTTAGCTGTGGGAAATGCACAGCTGGAGGAGCCACAAGACTGCATTTTGCTCTGATAACATGAGAGCTGGAGTACATACATGGAAAAAATAGACTTTTAGAGTTAGTCACTCATGAACACGTATAAAAATATTTTACTAGTTAAGAATATAATTCACGGATTCTTGAGTGGCTGGTTGTCTTTTCACAGTGTCAGTGAGTTTTTTGTCTTGTTTTGTGAAATCTCACACAGCTGTACCACTGAACTCACTTTTTTTACAGTGTCTTACTACATAATTTTAATGTTTTGTGAATGCAGTCATTTCCGTATTGTCTTATTCAGACACACAAGGTAGAAAGCATAAACCATCACAACAGCTGAGGAAATCAGGGCGACTTCATTAATTCTCCTGGCAGGATGCATATTTATACCAGATTAGCAATTTATTGGGGTGCCTAAAGTGAGATCATAAGCGATGCTGCCAAACAGAGTGAGATGGGTTCTTCCAGGGGCTGAGTAAGGGTTGAGACAAGGGCTGCACTGATCTCTGTGCCACACAGCCAGCCCTAGGAAATGAAATGATAATAGTATTCCCAGGCTGCCAAATCTGCAGCACTGCACGGACAGTCCTTGGGCTGTAGCCCTGCCTCTGCGTGGTCAGTGCTGCTCCTTCTACCATCATGTGTTTGTGTTCCCGGGACAAAGCCTTACAACCGTCTTCCCTCCCTGGAACATGCCCTTTTGCACAGCAGCAGGAGTCCAGGGACTATCATCGCTTTCCACAGCCAGTGGCAGAAACAGGGTGACTGCAGAGGACTGAGTGAGAGAGTGACCAGAAGGTGCTGGAGATGCGTGATATCTGAGGACATGGTTTGGTGGTACAGGACGGAGCAGCTGGACAGAGGGTTAGACACCTTGCAATGGTGATTATGGGAAGGCATTGCCAGAAGTAACAAACTTGGCAGGCTTGACATGTCAATCTCAGCCCAATATATCATGTTCTCTCCATTACACAGACTTAAACTGCACATGGCAACAGCAAAATTACTGCTTAGGTAATGCAAACATGGGTGTTCCCCCAGCAGGCATCAACAGCAAACAACAAGAAACAGATGTGCACCCACTTATAAACTGTAGTTTTAATACACAACTCTATTTTTACATAATTTCTAACCTCAGTTGGTGCTTTCCTCCACAAAAGAAGAAGTAGGAACTAAGACCATGGGGGTGTTATTTTTGTGGTCTTAGGACGCGTGGTAGTCCCTACCACCAGTCCTCCTGGTATGGGAAAATGTTATTTCTTTTAATTATATTGCAAAAAAATGAAATACATAATAACATAGAATGTTTTTGTGAGGAAATCTTGGTTGGCTCCTTGCACATATTAGACCTGATCTAGGCTTTACTCTTTTACGAGCGCAATTAACTGCAAACACCTTGTCATAAACATTTTAAAGGTCAAAGAGATTGCAACAATTTTGCTAAAGAGATAAATGGTCAAATAAAACATTGAATTGTTAATTCCCAGGTGACAAAAAGCTGCATAAGTCAGATCAATAAGAAGACATACAGAACGAATTCTGGGATAAAGGGCGGGTCAACCTTGAAGTGTTAATAACTTGCTCCTATTATTTTGCTCTGGCACATCATGTGTTCTAGCAGGTAACATTGCTGCTAATAGCAAATTAATGTCCACAGATTCACAGAAGTATAACCGGACATCAGAGGTTACTGAAACCAAAAGTTTTGAAAGGATTTAGCTCTATTAACACAAGGAAAAACAGTGAATTTATAAAAGCCAGGTAAAAGCAGTCTTACTACTATTTCTAATCTAAGGTGTTAGTCAATTGCTGGATAAGGCACGCTTTCCCCCTCACCCTCTCTGTGCAGATTTTCGCTTCTCAACCTTGTTCTTAGTGCCTGAGCTTTTATTAAACAGTAACTATCAAAACCATACAGCCTTATTTGAGTTAAAAGAATTGTAAGAAATCAGAACATTAGATGGAAACTGAGTATGTTGAAGCAGATACTCAGCTCGTCGGTACTGTTAAAGCTGCTGTTACGGAACTGGGCAATTCATATTAGCCTAAAGTCTGCCCCACAGAATGCATTTGTGTTTGTGGAAGGTCAGATATAGAAATTACAGAAATGAGCATCCTTGCCAGATTTAAGTGAAGGGAGATCCTTTTTTCATCTTTCTGAAGTAGATAATGGTGTGACCATTATGTTCAGCACTTCTGTCTGCTGAAAACAGCATTTTGTAACTATAGCTACCTCAGAAATTAGTCCTCCTTTTATTGGGAAAACCGTACCTTTCTGTCCATACTGACCATTTAACTCAATAAAATGCAAGTTTGGAATTGAAAATGTACAACTGACACTCAAAATTGACTAAATTTGAACAAAAGGTTCATCAGGTCACAATAGTGGATATGAAAGAGGGACATACAGAATCATTTAGAAGACACTCTGTTTTCTCTAGTCCACCCCATTACACATTACATTAGTTGGACTACCTTAAAAGCCATATGAAACATACTTTGTTATGAAAACTACAGCCATGCAATTTTATTACTACCTTTAGATGACTAATACTTTTTTCAAGTTCTTAAAGTTTCCTTTCCATCTTATTCCTAAAATTCCAATAGGGAACACATAAGTGCCAAGTATGTCACTTGAAACTGTGTGTTGGATGACTGCGGTCTAGAAACCAGCTCTTACTGGCCAGTGAAATAGAATGGGCTTCTATTTTCAGTTTACTTTTAGAAAAATATAAAGGAGAATTTCAGGCCGTTGGAAAGAGACTACCTGAAGAAGTCTCTTCTCAAAACTATTTCATTTTTTAGGCCCTTGCAGAAATTACAAGATTAAAAGTTACAAGTAAAGAAAATTATCTCATCATTATTTAGTTCAGGAGACATTTCTGAGTAAAAAAAACACTAAAAAAAAAAAAAAAAAAAAAAAAGTCCTCTTTTCCTAAAGAGGACTAAGCAACTCAGGGGAGACAAAGCATGATAAAATGTAAAAGTCTACCAGAAATAGTAACTCTTGATACGCAGTGAAATGTATGTACTGGTACCCATGGGAAGGAACTGAAGAACTCAAACTATTCCAAAGCATTATGCAGTGGTATAAAATATAGACAGCAATGTCTATATTGATCCCACTGGACACTTGAAGGCAAATGAGCATTTGAAAGGTCAGTAATTTTACTTCTGCCAAATTGGATGCTAGTAATTTGCATAAGACTGAAAGTCAAATATCAGTGCAAATTCCCCCAGTCATATGTAAATTTAATCACACCATACCTCTAACAGCAATCTTATGTCATCTGGCATGAAAAATGTAGAGAAAGTACACAATGCCATAAAGCATGCTGGACTAAGTGATATGTATGACACAAGAAGATACTACATGACAAATATCTATTTTATGTGGTTTATAAATACCATGAAATCATATTTTACTCTGACAGCAAATTTTAAGGTTCTGTTAACTACTCATTAAATGATTTTACAAATAAAGATAAACTCTCCTTTTCTAGTGCACTTCAGAAATACCTGTTGGGATTTATGCAGACTGCAATCTAAAAGGATTTTTTAAATTTGTTTTATTACTTACACCAATATTAACTCAACCAGTTTCCAAGTCAACTCTGAGGTGTGATTTTTTCTCTAAAAAGAGGAAGACACATTAGCGTGTTTTTCCAGACAAGATATTTTCAGTTTGTGTCTTCTAAAAACATCACTTGTTATACATAGCATGAGGCCTCAAGGCTCACTCAATCAATGGCAGTTATGCCACTAAAATTAATGGCTATGGGATCAGGACTTAGTTAGGTTTTCCTCGAGTATTTAAAATTTAAAGAGAACCCTAAGAGACTTCCACAATTCTAATATAATAGTAATAAATAATAACCACTAAATGGGTCTGTCCAACACGGGGAAGGAGATCTGGCAAAAGTAACATAATTCAAACTAATGTTAAAGCAGTATTTCTCATGAAATCACCTGACATCCTCTGAAGACACATGAAGACCACAAAGTCACATGAAGTGACATCCTACCCCTCAGCAGCGCCTCAGGGTTTTATAAGTATTTCAGCAGAAATCCTGGTGTTTTCCAGACCTATTCTTCTACAACTCAGGTACCAGGAAGATGCCCTGATCCACAATTTTTCCATTGCCATCATCACCTTCCCCATCTGTTTTATGAAGGTGGGGAAGAAAAGACTGATGCAAAACAATACACTGGAACCTTTTGGAGCCTGTGCTGCAAACTGCACTGTCCTTGAAGGAAACATGACACATACATTGAATATTGCGCGGACCTTCCTCAGCCCACAATCTCTAGGAAATGAAAAAATTCAATACTGACAGCCGAGTGTTTGGCAGGATATGAGAGCCTCCCAGTAACACTCCCTTCCAGTGCAAAATTACAGGCATGCTTCACTGCCTTTTGCACCGCAGGGTACAGGAGAGAATGTAAAGTCCAAAATTACCTTTGCTCTTGTGTTGCTGTTACTGTAAAGACACCCATGTTATGGTCCATGGATTTCTTGCCAGCATGAAGATCACACACTGCAGGGCCTACGAAGAAAGGCTTCTTTAGGTTGCCTGAAATGGCAAGGCAATTTAAGAACAGGGCACTGTTGAAGAAAGAGTCCGTAAGGTTGATAGTCTATAGGGCTACTTTCATACCTTTAGTTACAATACAGATCTGTTTAGCTGTTATTAAGGGTTCTATTTCATCTGTCACCCTTCTCATTTTGATCACTTGATTATATTTTATGACACTGAAAACATATAAATGGGGTGCTTGTACTCCACAACCATCCTAGCATCTCTATAAAGTACTACCATTTTAATGCAGTTGTTCGCTTTGCTTTGCTATGAATTTATAGTTTTCAAACACTCTAGACTTTCATTAGAAATTATGTGCTTTAACCTTATCTTTGTAGGCTGACTCATTCTATATTAAACCAAAACTCAGTGTGTCAAACCAATCATTTGAGCCAATAAGTTTTTAAGACGTTATGGAGCAAGAGGAGTATAGAAAGTTTTCTCACATAAGAAAGGAGAGAATAAGCTGTTTCTAAAATTACATCTATTTATCTATTTTTATTCAGTTCAGACATAATGTTAGATGCAGTAGTATTTGCATCATCTGAGATACAACATGGAATAAAAATATTCTATATTTTGCATGTCATCCTTTTTACCAACACAAATCACTGTTTTAAATAACTATTTTAAATTAAAGTCTCTTTAGTCTACAAAGGGAGGAAAATGCACTTCATACACACCTCCTAGTAATCCTGATGGAATATAAACATTAGCTTATTAAAGTAAATGCCACTTACTGAATATCCACAAAATACTAGATATATCAGAGTGACTGCTACACTGGTTTAAATGTTTCAAAATGCTAACACAGATTTTTACAAATTGAATAATGTGATACTCATAAAGTACAGTAAGTTAACTAAAAAAGCTCTCCTTTCTCACAAATGCAGTCTGGCATGCTGAAGTGTAACTAATTCTCATGCAGCTTTATTAATTACATCAAAAGAATGTGATTTGACCTCATAACTGTGGTCATTTTAAGACGAGAGAGACAACTGCTGTGAAAGTGCACATCTTACGCACTCCCCGCTTTTCTTCTTCCATTAAAGAGCTCCTGTGTCTCTCCTGGGAGCCGACTGGCAGCAGATACAGACAGCACAAACCAGCAGGAGTATGCCAAGAACAGGTGCTCCGGCTTATTGCAGCTGCGCTGCGTGTGGAGGGGGAAAAAGCTATTGCTTTTGCTCACCACCTCTGAAATAGCTACTTACCTGGAGATGTTTCCTTTCTCTCTCACAATACATCTTTAAAAGCAGATTTTGTCAGATGTTACACTCTCTCTCAGTTAAACAGCTAGCAAGGCTCTTTCTGGAGTACAAATGGCCTAAAGCACTTTTGTGGTTAGATATGCAATCCACCATATAGTATATTCAGTCAAAGGCGTTCACGGCAAAAGGAAATACATAAATGAAAATGTTGCAACTCAAAAGAATAAGAAACCATAGAATCACACTCTAATCATAGTATCGCTGTGCTAACACCGTAGTAAAACATGATGGGGGAACACACACTTTACACTTAATCACTTGCAAAAAGTACAGATTAATGGGGAGATAACAGCACCAGATATAATTAACAGCACCAGCTTTAACTGGACATTTTTGGTAACACATTGTTCACTGTCCGCACTGTGGTCTCTCTCACGCCTTTCCTCTCTGCTTTCCGTGTGCCCTGCCTTCTCAGGCTGAAGGCTGGCAGGAAAGGGGCTTTCTACCCATCAGCGTTCACCCGGCATCAGGAACAAAGGGATTCAGCTCTGGGTTACTCCTGTGTATTACCCCAACAAACATATGCAAAGAGAACGACAATAACTGCGGGAAGGAATCTGTAAAAATATGTACTTTAGATACAACTGCAATAACCTCCTAATATAGGCGAGGTGTGACTTCACCACGTGCTGTTGTTCAAACCACATGTAATAGTTGGCATCTAAAGTCAACAACTACAGGTACAACTGCCCTCACATAAGCCCTTAAACGTCACTTCTTTACGTAAGCTGCTTCTGATGCACACCACAACAGCATTTTGTGGACCACCTGCTTGCGCCCAAAGGGCACATTTTAATGACCTTTATCACAAGAAGAGACGAAGTGAACATCCGAGTTGTGAATCTTGCTGATCACCTGCCTGCCTGTGTCACCAGCCCAAGCGCTTGCCAGTATATTAAGCAAAATTGCATGAGTATAAAATTGCAATGAGACCAGAATCACACGCTCATTAAAATCACGCTTCTGACCTTTTAAAATGGCAGTATAGAATTGCTGTGACTAAAGAAACTGTAAGGGGACAATAAAATTGCATCAGAACTTTTTCAATCTATGCTCACAGTTAGTCAGACATCTCTTCTGCTAAATAAACACAAATTGAAATAATGTGATGCCAGCAGTAAAAGGAGACCTAGGCATGTTGCTTAAGATATTTAAGTTTCTGCCTTCTAAAATTCAGACCTTGAACAAAAATTCATGCACAATTACGCACCAACTTTCTATGGTTGATTACAATCTTTTCATGTGAAAACTCAGTACTGCTGACACAAATGTCCAGCTGGAGTCACAAAGCCAGATTCTCAGATGCAAAACATCTCCTTCAGTTTATAAAGGTGTGGGAGAAAAGAGAAGAAAGCCACTAAACGTGCCCATTAGGAATGGCTGTGACATGTAGGTTATATTACTGGTATGGAGCTAATGCAGCTGACACTGCAGTGCCTGATATGAAATTACCTCAGCCCTACAGCTACTCTAAAAGACACAGGCTGGTAGACAACCAGTTCAAAAATCAGCAACATGAAACACTTTTCCCATCCTTTCTCCTAAGTATTAGCAACCACTGTGGTTATTAGCAATTCGACTCTAAACAGCAATTTGTGCAAGTAGAAGGTGTGGAAACCTGTCTGCACCGTGCAGACGTGGCGACCACGCTTGCAGAGCCATACAGGTAACTGCAGATACGTCTTCTTGCATGGCCCACAGCACTGGAAAATCAGGATATTTCTTGTGTTATATTCTTATTTCCATGTGTGCATGTATGTCTGCAATAACCCACAAACCCCTCTGTTTTGATGAATTGTTAGTAAGGTGTTAAAAGAGAAATATTCGTTTGTGTCTCTAAAGTTCCAGTAAACTTTGACCAAATTCAGAACAGGTGCCAGTTTAGGGCTGAATATAAACTAATGAGACATAAAAATGTCCCCTTGGTAATTCTTTTACAATGCAGCAGGGGGGCATTTCTTCTCTGCCAGCTCCTCTTATTAAATGTCCATCAATGGGAAATTTGGAATATCCTTTAAGAGTGTTTCTTTAGGAAAATGGCTGAAACCTCTGAACTGTGCATCACTTCAAAACTCTTGCTAATACCACGGTTCATATAATTTAGTTTTTCAAAATCAACTCCTCAGTTTTGGGTTTCAGATTTTTTCCCACTTCCTGAGGCGTGTTATACAGTTGTTTTTAAAATCATTAGGAGCACAGAATAATTTGTTCTCCTGCCCAGTGTCTACTGAGATTTTGGGGAACAGCAGGATTTCTTTAATGCTTCTTATTGAATTTCCCTACTTTCTCATTTAACTGTAGAAAAGCAACTTCTATTCCGCACCCCTCTTAGCAGATTGTTGTAAAAGAGGAGAGAGGGGGAAAAAAAAAACCACTAAAGCTCTGACAGATGGTACCCAGCGTTTGACTCATGCTGGGCTCAGCAGGACCTATAGTTTAGAAGGTTAGGACTGTCAAAAAGACTCTGCTTATCAAGTGAATAACAAAGTGTGGACTGCCAGGCTGTTTCCTATAGAAAACTTGTATTTTACTTGTAATTCTCAGCTATCTTTCTGGTGCTTCCGAAACTTCTGAGGAGCAGATGCGAGCTTTTCTATTTAAGAAACAACTTGGAAGCTGACATCCCGGGAGCAGCCGGCCACACAGTAGGCCTGACTGGAGGGAGTTGTGCCCCTGTGCTAGTGTCAGCGCCACAGTTTTGGGGACCTCAGAGGGGATTTGAGAGCAAGGAGAGAACTCTTCCTCTCCATTCACCTTCTTTTGCAGTCAGTGAAAAATTCTTCCTAATTTAGATCACTGCCCTGGTCTGAGGGCAGACCATCGCTTTAGCAAAGTAACTGTGGTAAACTGTGAGGAAAGGCAGAAAGGTCTGAGCATAAAGCAGCTTTTACCAGGCTTTTCTTTTTAAGTCCTTTCCAAGCTCACACCAGTCAGCGTCTATGCCAGTACAGAAGTATCTAAAGTGACTACAAAGGTTAGTAAGCAGACCTGAAAGCAATACTGAAGTCTGGAGAAATACAAATAAAAGGTTAACAGCTTGTACCCATGTTTACTGGTAAGTCTGGACTTTTAAATTTGGGGGGAGTGGGGGGAGCTTGCTGGTAAATGTAGTGTTACTGTGAATATGAAACAGGCACTGTTATTCATCATTGCTATAGCACTGTAAATATTCTTAATGCTTTCTTCCCAAAAATAATGTCAATTCATTTGTTAAACAACAACATTGTTTTAGTCATAAAGTAAACTGGTACCAACAGTTAGCAGCTGCTCTTCAACAGTTAGAATTAATGAGATAGTAATTATACAGCAAAATACAACATTTTTATTGCCAACAATCAAGCTTCTGTCATTGCCTCATTTGCTTTTTATTCAGAACTATGAAAAATGAAATTACTTAACTGAGTTTTGAAGTTTACAGAATATAATTAATTCAATGTGGATTCATTGCTATGTCTGGATTAAAAGTTGTTTGTAAAAGAAAACTAGTTTGGTACTAAATGGGGAAGGGAGAGGTTTGAATCCTGGTTTAGAGTGGAAAAGAGTCACAGACATGCAGAGCAGTGTGACTACACACGGATTACTAGTTTTGCTTACTCTGCTGCCAGATAACCTGCAGCAGAACAAGTGTGTGGTCAAAAATTCTCTCATTATAATTACTTATTAATTAATATCACATTGATCGTAAGGTTAAGCCATAATCAATGTGATGCTGCTGAAGAATATAGCTCGGGGCACTTTGTATGAGGCAGTCTGTGTTTCAGAATGTTTCTACTTGGTTTGTATATGAGTAAGGCAATGAACAATGAGGATAATTCTTTCATTCTTCTTTCATTCTTCACAGTAAACCAAAAATCCTGGCCTGAAATATGGCTATCTATTTAAGTGTTAATTTATTTAAATACAGGGGAGGGGAACAGGCTGAGTATAGAACCTGTTGCTTTTCTCCCTATCTTACCTTGCCTCAGATGAGATTCCATTCACCAATTCAAATGTCTGCTAACATGCTATGTAGAGATCAGGACCGGAAACGTCTCTGTCCAAAAATTCTGTTGGATTCGGTTTTCATGCAGTTCGGTCATGAGCCCGAGTGAAGGAAATCATTAAGCAGTATCTTTCTGGAACATATGTAAAAAAATGAACAGTGTTCTCACCCATCACTTCAGGGCATATATGATGTATCCTTGCAGAAGCTGTGGTTCCCAGCCCCTGATCCAGCACAAACCCAAGGACCTACACAGCCATCTCAGGGAAGAGCCTATTTTACTTCTGTCACCTGGGCTCGATACGTCCAGGTATTGAGCTCCCCACAGCTCCCTACAAAGTCTCCTCCAGGAGCTGACTGAAAATCCCTTCGGCTGTGTCAAATTGCTTTGTGCTCTGCACAGCACAAGGAGTCCTGGCCCAGGAGCCCTTTTCCTGCCTTTTCCCCTGGTCCAAGGCAGGTCCCAGAGAGGGACTTTGCCAGGGAGTTAGGGCTCTGGCCAGGGACACATTGTCCAGTCCTGTTGGTACTTACCAGATTGACCTTTGAGTTTAATCCCATTGACATATATGTGAGCTAGCAATGAGTGATTCTGGCTGCCATGAGACGTACACCAAAAAGACTGAGCAACCTGTATAAAAACTAGTATCTGTTGCAAAGATGTGATGTGGAACAGAGAAAAGACAAACAATGACATTCTCATGGACAGATATACAAGAGGGAACCCACATTAAGTCTACAAATAAGAAAAGAGCCAGCAACCAAGTCACACTGGCTACTTTATTCATACATGAATGCCCAAATTTCTCTGAAAAAAAATCCATTACAATCTGAAAAATCAGTGATTTAATAAAGAGCCATAAACACTGACAGTCTTATAAAATGCATAGTGGTATTCAGACTTGCATTTCAGTAAATGATGTACTGTTTTCAGCCAGGTATTAATATGACTTATTTGCTTTCTTCTAATTACATGAATCAGTCACCAGTAGCCTCTAGTTCTTCATTGCTATGTGTCTGTGGTAAATCTTTGGGAATGGCTCAGCTGTGAGCAGCAGAAACTTTCTCCTTGCACTCTCCACATCTGCCTGGGACACAGCTAAGGCCCAGGGCCCAGGGGTATCTAAGCTACAAGTTAGGTATGTGGTTCCTAACAAAGGGAGCAGATGGGCTGGCCTAGGAACACCTACCACTTCCGTACCTTTGAGAAAACTGTATCTATAAAATGTGACATTAAATAAATTCCAGGAATGAAGACCTTGAATACTTCTGTTGTTCTCCAGATACCAAAAAATAAAACAAACAAAAAAATTACTAAACGCAATCCTAGGGGCTTGAACCTGCCCACTGGGTTGAGAGTTAATTTCATTAAAATCAGGACAGTTTCTCATATGAGCTTGGGAAGCTTTGTTTCGTGCCTGGCTTAGAGCATGCCGTACAAAACAGGCCGTCTGCTATTACGCAGTACCTTTTTCAAAACCGCTTTCATACTGCCAACGCAGTAATGCAATCATTTCGGAGTGTCTCAGAAAAAAGATAGAGTCCTATTTAACCACTGCTCACTCTTTTCAAAGAGATGAATACAAGCCTTTTATTACAAGCTTCACAGAATGTCATTTAAGCATCATTCTTATTTATACCTCAATCAAAGTAAACATGCAAATAGCTTCTATAAATTTTATCAAACAGACAGGAGAGGGAGCTCTCTCTTCATCCCACTAGATTATGAATGGATTTTCCTGAACTTATTAAAATCTAACCACATTTGTATTCTATGTCATGTTACTGCTTGTCATTCTTTTGTCCTGGGACTGTCTCCTCTTAACAAACAACTCTGTAACACGAAACGTTCCTGTGTACCACAGAACATTTTTTTGGATGAATGCAATAACTACATTTTTCAGGCACTTTTAATTTTGGTATAGGAAAAAATGAGGATGTAATTCCTATTTACAACATTCTGCTCCTCTACTTACTGAGACGCATACAAATGCATGCTCTGCATGTATGTGTGCATCATCAATATACTTTTATACTTCCCAACTTATAATACCAAGCAAGTGATTTTTCTCATTATCACCATCCTTTATACGTTCATAGCTAATTTTGTATTTATCCAGAGATCTATCAGACCAACCTAAGAATTCTGGTAGATCCAAGTGCATTTTTAAGATAAGTCACTGAAATATCAAATCCAAAAGAAATACATACAGGCAAACAAACTACAGCTAAAATAAACCCAAGACAAAAGAAATTCACAGTAATCTTAATGTCTGCATGTTCTCACTGTGTTTATTTGAAATCTTCTTATTGGAATATGGTCTTAATTCACATTCTGAAAACAAAATTTTGACAGCAGAAATGCTGGTATCAGCATCTGGATATAATGCTAAAAATCAAACTGTGAGTTACATCTGTCTCGTAAAGGCTATATAATAAGATTTACTTAATCCATTTGAAAGGAAAAAAAAAATGTTTTTGTCCCCCAATTTGTTGCAACATCTGAAAGTTCATGAGGTTACGACCCCTCTTTAAGAAAGCATCTTCTACCACCTGCAAATACCCTAGGAAAGCAGTTTGAAACAATAAAACACGTGCTAGTTAACCGTTACCAGGGAAACAGTTATGCTTCAGCAATGGGAGGTTTCAGCCCCACAGTGGCTTTGTCTAAAGAAGACATGGCCCAGCTGTTACCGAATAACCATTGTTGTAGATCATTGGGAAATAACAGTCAGTGCACCAGCTAAGCCCTATGGAAGCTTCTATTTTCCTCACCACCAGAGGAACATCTGAGTAAAATGACAGAAGAACAGGCATTTTACAGCATAACCCGAAATATAATAAAGATACTATAAAGATATCAATAAAGATACTAAAGATACTAAAAACAATCCATCAATAGTGACTTGTCATTAAATGCATACAAATCTATTGTTTTTCACACTTTTAGGATGATGATTTTTCTAATGCAATACCCTCAAGTCACTAGGTGGCAAATACTAATGTTATTAATTAACTATAACATCAGAAAGTTTCAGGGCCTGAGAAAGTTATTCCTTGTGCTTACAAGTGAATCAGCATACAAAACCATTTTTTTTTCTTACATCAAAGAGATAAGATACAAAGGGATGCAGCAACAGATTGGTCTCCTGGCTAACAATCTTTTTCAGAGACGCACAATAGTTAATTTTGTTGTCTTGAAACATGGCATCATTGTTTTCAATCCAAATTTTCGTTGAGATCAATTAATTTAACTGGGGTGTTTTGCAGGTTTTGCCAGTTGATTTTTCTCTGATTGTTTTAAACAGGGAGAGTCAAATCCTCGATCCCGAGCAGTCAGTGCAGAACTCTCAGTAACAGCAACAGAAGCAAGGTTTCATTCTGGTATTTAGGTGAGTTTTTCCCTCTTACATATTTATTCATTCGCTCACGCTAGACAAATTATTACTGGCAATATTAGAAGTCACTGGGCTGAAAGGAACCACAGAGCAGGTACGATGCATCTCCATTAATTGTGCAAAGCCTCCCCATGCAGGGACAGAACAGACAGGACAAGCTGACTGAGGCTGAAGGCAAAGAACAAACACACTAAAATCACAGGAAAACCGAAATGTTCCATAACCTCAGTATCTTTCTACAAAATACAAGCTCATTTCTCTGATACTGAAGGGTGCGGTGAGGGGAAATTGTGGCGCTCGGTGTTCATTTCCACTTTCCTAGTGCTCCACTAGCATTGCAAAAAATTACAAGAATGAGTTGTTCTCTAGAAAGAACCTTTTCAACCTCTCCTGATAATCTGCTTAGCAAGGACACAAGCTGTTTTTCATTTGTTTATACTGTAAAAGCAGTCACTGTGAGTCACACCTTATGGAGACTTTCTTGCATGGAATTTTCAAGAATTTGGTACAAAACATCCTTTCACTTCCAAAAGATAACGGGAAGTAAATAGTGGTCTTTAGTCTCCTTCTAAAGCACATTAAAGATTTTTTCACAGTAAAAGACACCAACGATCCATTCCTCATCCTTCAAATTCTTTGGATCACTTAGCATTGGCAAAAACAAATCTCTTAAAAATGAAAGCTGTGCACCAGAAGTAAGCAAATTAATCTGAGGTTTTTATAGCCTCCTTTGCTGCTCACAAAAAGAGTATTAAAGTAGGTTAAAGTAGGAGTGTTTTTCTTTTTTACTTCTTTTGCTTACTGTTTGAATTAGCATAAGTGTTTGAAATTATATAGTCCACAATTAATCTCCTCTCATTTGTTTGTGGTTTTTTTTCATTTTTTAAACGCCCGCACAGTACAAGTCTATTCATAATCTGTGCCTCAAAGAATGCCCAATTTAAGTGTAAAAATGCACAACAAGACATAACAAGTGGGAGAGTCATAAACGAGGTGAGAATTACATCAACTGAAGGGGAGAGAAGGTTCTTACCAAAAAACCTCCACATGGCTGCAGCAATCCAAGGGGTGGTGATGAGGACTGGAGGAGACTAAAAATTTTCTTTCCTTTCTTTCCCAATGCAATTAGACAAAAAAAGGAGAGAGATAAAAGCTTACAGAAGACAAATCACTGCCATTTGATTACAAACAGAATGCACTTTGGGAAGGAAAGGGGAAAATGACAGTTGCTCCAGTACAGACTCTAGGAGAGTCAGGGGCAAGAAGTACTTATTCACGGAAATTTAGAGGAAAGGTGGTGCTCTCAGTTTCAGCCAGATCAAGTCCCAGGTGATTGTGAGGCATCCGAAATGCAACCTTTGGAAGACAGGGATCCACACAGACAATGTAGAGTATGTTGGAACTAAACAATAGTTTAATTATTATCAATATAGTTATCTACTCTTTTTGAAAACTTCTGAGGAGTTACATCTGGTCTTTCAACAACAGAACCTTCTTCAACATACTCTTTGAAATTCAGACTAAAATATTACATGGACTAGTAGAAAGAAAATATTTCTCTCTCTTCTTCAACCTGGATAAAAGTCGCAGACTGGGAAATCTCTGCAGGCAAATGTGATGTCTTTATAGCAATCTCACAATTACCTGTAGAGATTCTACAATCTGGCATCTTCGTACACAGTAATTATAAAGCATACAGTTCTTCATCTTCTGCACCTCTGCTGAGTTGAGCTGAATTCAGTCCAAATTGCCTAAATAGCAGGTAACTGACTGTAAGCTTTTTTTCTTAATAATTTTCATGAGCCAAAAGTTGAAACCAAAAGCATAAAAACTACATAAATTAACACACTGGACACTGTAAAACTACTGTTAACATCTGTATACTAAGGGACAAAGTTATTGTAGGTTATATCTCAACTGTGAGGGCTTAATATTCCTTTAATAGGCTACATCTACTGTTAACTGGGTTTTCATGGGTGATTAGTTCATGCAGCGCTGGATGAGTTCAGTTTTTGTAAAACGATGATGCTTTGAAGAGCTGTTTGCTTGATGAATGTTCTAAAACAAGCTTTGGACACAGCAGCAGCAAGAATATGTCACTTTTAAAGAAACACCTCTTTTTCAGATAAGAGAATGCCTAGCAATGCAGGCCTTCACAAATGGAAAAAAAAAAGTAACTTTTTTTTCTCTCTCAAGATGTTCCTAGGAATATCTGGTATTTGGGAAGTTTTAGCTCGTCTTACTTGAATGACATTCAATAGATTCATAGTTGGACAAATATTTATTAGGGCTCAAGAAGGGAGCAACTCTTGAATGTTCTTAAAACATCAAGGTGTCCATCCTGCTCAGAAATGCATTCCTAAGAGCTTATGTGTGCAAAGAACTAATCCTGTGCCATACCCACACATGGCCTTATTTTCATCACTATTCTCAGAAAGGTGATGACACTGTGAACTACACAGTGTAGCAACAGCAGCGCTGTGCAGCTTCAACAGGACTGTGCAGATATTGCAAATAAAGCCTCAGGAGAAGCTGACTGCACACATATCCTCTCAGCACGTCAGAGTTAACGTAACGCTGAACTGAATGGGCCCAATTCACCTCCCAGTGCCTATGTACCAGAATTTGTGCCTAAACACTTCAGAAGATAGACCTCTGGAAAATTCATTCCACCTGAACAAAACTTATATAAAAGCTGGATAGGAGGACAACTCATCATGAAAAGACATCAGTGGTGATGCTAAGCTGTTCATGCAAGGAGACAGAGGCAAGTGGGATCACAATTTTTATCTGGGTTTCAAGTCAGATAAAGACTTTGATCTTCTCAGTTAATGTTATCCTCTTATACAACACTTGTCACTTTGAAGACCCATCATACCCACTTGCAGTCCTGCTGAGAAGTCAAATATCTGTCTGGGCTGTAAGGGTGTCACTTAGGTTTCACCTCAGCTCCTGTGGGCACAGGAGAGGCCAAACTGCCTCTTCCTCTGATCTTGCTGGTCTGCTATGAGCTCCAGAGGAAGGCAGCAGTGGAGAAGCCATTGGTATTTCCATGTGCAGGGCCACTGTTCCAGGAGGAGGGCACATAAAGCAAATACTACTTAGGCAGGAGAACTGGCAAGAGCATGACACTGAGGCAGGGAAAAGGAATGGTTCGAGTTCTAATTGCAAAATTCCACAAAATCCAGCAGCTGTGCTCCACCCCGTACTGAAAAGGATAAGTTGGATGTTTTTTAATTGCAAAGTGATTCTCGCTTTTTTTTTTTACTTCCTCATTTCACATCTCCTCTGTTCTCCCTGTTCACAAGAGATAAATACTGAGTCTGTACAACAGCCTTGCTATGTAACTTTCCAGTTCCCAGCACTCCCCAGAAACCACTATTCTTCAAGTAGAGTTACCACCTTTATTCTAGATTTGAATTTACATGAAGACTGAAAGGAAGGTATGAGTTTAATCTATTTTTCTCAAACAAGTGTTAATTGACAAATGATGAGGGCAAGCATGTGCAACTACTGTGATTATGGTTGATAATTGTGCATGCGGGTACAACTGGCAAGCCAGCATCTGCAAATAAAAATTGTGGTGATATCCTAGAACAACTCAAAACAATGGCAAAGCCCCATTCATTTCACTATCATGATTGTTTCAACACAAACCTTAAATGTTAGTTCTGGAGGCAGAATTGCAAGTGGAACCAACACATTTTCCTCAATCAGACCCTTATAAATTATCCCTACTTTTTATTAAAACGTGTTCCTGTCTACTGTATCTTCACAGAGACTGTTTTAATAAGCTATAAAATGTGCTGTGCAATAAAAACATCAGTTACATTGTATGATTTTTTAAAAATTTATCCGACTATTCCACTCTAATATTTTAAATCCATCTTCAATTATTCAGGCAGCCCAAGCCCTGCAGAGATATCAATACAGCACCATACATTTCCAAAAATGCTGTTGATGAATAATATGCCACCTGCCCACCCATTTAGATTCATAAAGAAATGCATCAAAGAGAAGCTATGCTGGCAAATCCAGCCCTGAGAAAGAAATCAAAGCTTCATTCCAAGAACTGACTCAAATCAATGCTAGAATCACTCTAGGCTAAGCTAAAATTATAATCCCTTGAATATTTTTATACGAGTCTTTTTGTACTCCTCTGATTAAGAGGCTCTTTCAGTTCATCTTGTATGTTTTAAGTTGCTGACATTGTTCTACATACTTCTTATCTTGTCATACTGTCAGAATTACCTATGCTTTCACACCTTGATTGTATTACTATTTCCATCTACCCATTTATTAGCAAATATTTTTAAACAAGACATAAAAATTTTTCACCCAGAACTAAAGCTATGGAGCTAGTTTGAACCCATCATATTGGAACAGAGGAAAATTAAACAGCACATACTAAAAAATCCCTTTTTACAAAAAAAGAAAGAAAATTCTTAAACAGTTGCCATCAGCAATGGTAACATGCAAACTGGTAACACAACTCTTCTGCAGCTGCACCAAGCCAACATTGTGATAATGCCACCAACTACTAGAGATCTTTTTTCCTGTAGAGCTGCCCAGTTTTCAAATGCTGACTATCTTTTTTTTTTTTTTTTAAAGTATCTTCCATTACTTTTAGCAACATGTAGACCTGGAGCACCACCTACAACTCTGAATGTAAGCAAAACCTTCATTATGTCTGAACTTTTCATTAGACATTTTCACTGCAAATTACAATATGAAAAATAGTGAGGCTTGATTGTTTGATCTTTAAGCTGAAAGTTCTAAACTCTCTTTTAATCAGTCTTACACTCACTTCATAATCTTATTACATCCATGTAAAAAACAAAACAAAACAAAACAAAACAAGAAAAAGCTATGTCAAAAGATCATCAAGATTGAAGAGCCAAGCAATGAAAAATTAGAAAGTGCCAGAATTAAGGCTGCCTGCGTGCAATTACTGTGTCCCCTCTGTGCCTCTGCAGTGTGAGATAGATTGTAAATTATAGGATTACATGCATTAGAGCAAGATTAACATTCCTTTACCATAAGGTTTTTATGCACCATAGAAAAGTGAAAGATACTCCAAATCTTTCAGGCACTTGGAACACCTTTTTACTCATACAGAAGCTAGGAGGGAGAAAGTGGAAAATGCATGTTTACCCTTGGAAAGACATCTAACCTATGCAGGTACCTTGTGCCCATAATATTAATCTATATCTAGTTATACCATGTTGTAGTAATGCTTGCCTAAATTCCCATCTAGCAACAGGAATTCCTCTTGCTCCTTTGGAGCCTTTCCTTCCACAGAAGTTCTACAAACAATCATTGGATGCCTAAATGGTTCAAATTTTAAAAAATCACAAACTAACAGCCATCCCCCATCCACTGCCATTTGATTATTATTTCAGTGCCACGTCAAAGTTGCATTAGTGTGCAAGCTAGCACTGCATACAGGGACAGCAGTAAGAAAAAGGTGCAGGCCAAAAATGACAGTGCAAGAAGAAAGTTTACAGGAATTTACCCCACATAGTTTTAACTCTCTTGTCACCAATGGAAAACAGTTAAAGTGCTACAAAAGAAACACAAAGAAATCTGAATTCTCAGTAGTGTTGTGTTTAGTAGCCTGCCATTCAAGAATCAACAGAAGAGATATACCTTCTGTCTCTTCTGCCTTTTCCTTTAGCCACAAGTTTTCCTCCACTTTCACAGATATGCAACAGATGAGAAAGTCTGGTTGTGTCTGTATTAGTCTGGAGCTTTATTTGGGACTTCATGTATCACCTGATGCCTTCTTTTGTCCAGTAAATACTGTTGAACTGGCTGAGCAAACATAATCGACCACCTGCCAAGCCTGCCTCTGGTTTGTTCCAGTAGAAGGCTGGTTTTTCTGCGGATTTTCTGAGTCGCTCCCCTGCCAGCATGCTTGAAGGCTGCACTATGCACAGGAATCCAAGAGAAAAATCAACAGCTTTACATCAGCCATGGTACAGGCTGTATTCTATGGGCCTCACGGTTTTAGTATCCAAGGTAAGGAAAGCGGCCCAACCTTGCAAAAACATCTGATCCAAACACACACCCTGTTGCTTGCTGGAGGGCTTGTGCAGGGTAAAGATTTCACCATGAATTGCCGGCGGCCCCGCAGTCTGCCCCTCCATTAGTCGCAGGCTTCCTGCCCCTCCATCCCACGGTGGAGGAACGGCCCCGGAGAGCCCCGTGGAATGGGCACGGCGTGCAGGCACGGTGCTAGCACTGCTGCTGCTACACCCTCCCCATGCAAAGCACAATGCAGCACCCTGTGACATGCTGGGGGTAGGGTGACACTGGTTCTCTTTAAGATACTATGAGCAGAATATTGCCCATAGAATCTGCAGGGGAAAAAAGCAGTTGGCTCTCCTTGCTACATACAACACTCTGCTGTTGCAGCAAATTATGATGAAACCTAAAGTGAATGATCTTGCTTACCGTCCTCTGTAGGTAATCAGCCTGAGTAAACAAGCTTGTGTCTTACTTCACCCTTCAGAAAACATTCTTACAACTTTTTTTCAGAGCAATTTCTCAATATCTATTTTTCTTCTTATAATTCCATCAAATGTCTCCAGTACATCCAACTTCTTTCTTGTTTCTTGTCTCTTCTTGTGTGCAGTTCTGACATTTTATTTCTAAACATGAGAGATTTACTGACGCAGCTCCATAATGACCAAACACAAAAGCAGGATTTGGTTACAGTTCTCTGCTCAGTTGTGCTACGCTGGTTTGAAAGCACTGATCAGTAGAGTTACAAGAACATAAAAAGAGGTAAGTGTAAGGAGCTGAAGAAACATGCACATCATTTTTAGATGCTTTAAATAAATGGGTTTTGTTTAGCAGTTAGAGAGTTCCCTTGAATTTATATTTTATTGTGTTCCCTATTATACAAGAGAAGCCAAACAAGCAGAGGCTGAACCAGAAAGAACAAGTCTGCTTTATCAGTTTACATGCAGATTGGGGCATGCCAAAGATCACCAAATAAACTAGGTCTCAGTTCAACAAATGGAGTTGCTTAATAATACTTCTCTCAGAGAAGATGCACGGAG
This sequence comes from Limnodromus scolopaceus, assembly GCA_028565335.1. Taxonomy (NCBI): domain Eukaryota; kingdom Metazoa; phylum Chordata; class Aves; order Charadriiformes; family Scolopacidae; genus Limnodromus; species Limnodromus scolopaceus. The sequence continues at coordinate 4,601,682 of JAOXNO010000024.1, forward strand.
ACCCTAAATGTTTTAACAACAGATCTTCACAGTACCAGGTGTTGTCTGTGGAATTATGCCATTTTTTCCTGTGTAGGACATTCAAGGAAGAAACTTAGCTGACATGAATCCACTTGCAGGCCTAACCTGGATGGCTGTGAATTGGCTTAATCTCAGCTGGCAACTGTGAGCAGTTAATAACTCTCTCACAGTGGTATCTGGGATTATGCTAAACACAGCAATTTCTTTGCTCTTATGGATTAGGAGACCTGCATGGCACCTAAATTACAGCACGAAGACATACTGTTGCAGTACACAAAATCCAAACACACCATACACACAAGATTAACCTCGCGGCTTATTCGAACCATTAAGTACGTTGAATTCCACACCTTGCCTTGGTAACTCCTACCCTTCCCAGCTTTGCTGTGGCAGCATCCTGCAGCAGCAGAATCATCTCTGCATTAACCGGGCTAACAAATTTTCCTGACATCACATCTCATTTCAACCCCACTGAAAACGTTACTTATAAAAATACTTTCTGGAAACTTCGGTCTAGCATCGACCTGTAGAGCAGATGATAGCATTTCTGTGTGTAATCCTTCACATCTGAGTTTCTTAAGATAAACAAAGTTCTGTGCCCAGACTTTTCACTTCATCCCTGTCTTGTCACTAGTTCAAAGATTAGTGTTCCACCATAACCACCATCTACACTGAATTTTCCATTACCCAAAACAGTTGCAATCAATTTTTCCCGCGTTTATGACCTTGGTAAGGTCTCAACTCAAACCAGTCAGGATTCCTTTAACTTTTTAAAGTTGACGTTTACATTGTGAAGAGGATCAAAATGATTACGTACCGTTACAAGAAACACAGCTATCATATCTATGCCCATATTTATGTTGCCAAGCATTAATGCAATGTTTGGAAAATGAGGTGTACAATCTACCTTTACGTAGTTCTCATTTAGCTCTTACCTTTACAATGAAGTGAGAAATACCAAGAAGCAAATTCAAGCAATATCTTCTGTCTCTAATTCAACCCCATTAATTTAGGAAATCATCACGGATTCACGATAAAGTCATCACTGACTCTGTCTGGATATCAAAGAACATTAGAGGTAGCTAGCTACCAAGTATTCAAACACAAATCCTGCTATGCTGAAGCACATGTTGAGTATTATGGAAAGCAGAGACCCTCCTCGTTACCAAATACCACTCACATATAATTTGCCTAAACTGTCGAACAAATATGCCAGCTCCTTAGCCATAATTTCAATATCGTTATTCATATTTTCAGCGCTTGCAACTTCATTATTTACAGCACAATCCAAAGATGCAGAAAGCAACACAAGATTCCCATTAACATTAGATGCCTTTAGATCAACATATGGATACCCAGCAGAAAGGAATGCTATATAGCCAGTGCAAATAAAATAGTTATATTCATTTCACCACAGTTTTATGGCTGAAAGCTCCAGATGGACAATCCTTAGAGATATCTCCCTGAATTTTATTTACATGTGAGATTCCAGGGAACATCTGTGGTCTGCCAAAAAGTATTCATGTCACATTAAGGATCAAAAGAATCTGATAAAAGATGGCTCACTCTGATGTATAGAAGTTGGTGCTCAGCAAAAAAAGGCATACACAAGTTCTTTTCAGCCCTGCAAAATTTCAGAAGAAAATCATTCTGAGATAAAGTACATTATCAGAAACAGCCCTGGCGAAGTGATGCTATTTCTACCCCAGTAACTGCTAATACACTGATGTAAAAGTGTAGTTTGTTCATGATGTTTATATGGACTTAGTTACCACTTTCATTAGTCACCAGATGTCACCTGACATAGTTTGCTTTCCCCTGGAAAATGTTCTTTAAATTCCCCTGTTCACTGTAAGTATTTTTCTTCCATGCCCAAAGTTCAAGTTAATGAAAACATCTAGATGACTGTGGGACACAGATTACAGAATATTTTAACAGAAAGACTTAGTAGACTGCATGGCATTTGTGCCATGGAAGCACTAACAAAATGAGTTACCAGCTTACATACAGCATGCCAAAATGTTGTAGAATTTCTAAAGATAAGCATGTGCTCCAGTCATACACTTGCAGCTAGAGCTACAGAGTGACACTTTTAACAGTAGACATGAACAGACTGTAATCTGAAGATTCATTTCAGGTTCATTTTGCTGATTCTTACAAAGAATGTATTTGAAGGTATTAGAAAAAACAAAACAAAACATCCACTGGCCAAACACAGGTTTTTGTCAAATGTTTGAATGCTGTTCAATCAGGCCTAGTCTTCAGCCTTGAAACTCAGGAAACACTGATTTTAATTTAAAACTTTATTTTTAAATACGTCTTAGAACTGATCTATGCTGTGACTAAGCACCAGACCCACTGACTGAACTGGACAGAGCGGGAACAGTTTGCAGATCAGTGACACACAGACAACGCTGATGCATTGGCCTCTGTTCAGAGCTAGTGTGGCACATCACAGGGAGCTCTAACGTCAGTGCGTACCAGCCAAAACAGTGCTGTGCCCTGGACATGCACAGCTTTCCTCCTCCAGCTCACCTTAGCAACGTGAGTGAGCACTGAACCCCATTCTGCTCAGTACACATAGCCAGAGTGCCTCTGTGGAGCAGAGCAACTTAATTAAATTAGTTACAGTCACACACATTCCACATTATTCCTTTTTAGGCCTGTACCAGCAGTACAAAACCCAACTATCTCCAAAATCATTGACTGCATTCTTTCTACCAGAAGTGGGTGAAAGCACAAATCTTGATGTCTGAGGACTGTGATGACCGTATTCTGCTTCTGTTGTGTGTGTTATTTGCTCTCAGTACAGTAAGATCCACAGCAAATGGACAGACACACCTGGCACATAGTCATCCAGTGGAAATACAGAGGCTAGCTGTCAAAACTTAGGTCTGAAATCAGATTATTCTTTTCAAATGTAGTGGTTTTTTCTAGATCCAGAAAATGTGTGAGAAATAGGATAGTCACATTAGGTCTGTAGTTCTCATTGCCAAAATGCTGCCTACAGAAAGCCCATACATGCTGGCATAAGGTTACCGTTTCTCATGAATTTCACAACTCAAACACTTACTGAATTTGCAGACTCGCCCTGCTGCAAGCCTTCATCATTTCCTGCATTTCTGAGAAGCAGAACGCTTGCTGACTAACTTGTGTTAAACTATGCAACCAACAAACAACAGTTTTGAATAAAGTAAAACTTGTATAAGATATATAATGCTCTCTAGGAGTGCTACCTAGAGTGAGTCTTGTTAATAGTTATTCTTAGTAATTCTTAGATAAAAGAAAGGTATAAATATCCTGCAATTAAGCAGTTTTCTTTTGTTCCTAGTACACTGGCCTTGTTAAGCTTCAACATTTGAAGTTTAAATTTTTTTTTAAAAGCCACTAAATGGGGACCCTACAACTGAAAAAATTAGGACATAAGCAAAACAACTGCAGAGTTTTTGATGTCGCAGATACTGCATCAGGAACTGATTGGATAATAATCAGTCACCATCAGTTCCTAATGCATTGCCTTCAGCATCTAAACAAGCATCTATGCATTTCTAACATGAATAGCTGCAATATTGTAATGTTTACATATTTGCTAAATGTACACCCACCGAAAACTTGACAATTCTCTCACAAAAACACAGCATTATCTTTAGAGGGAAATCTAAAGGTATTAGTGCTGTTCAGTGGGACACCTCACTCGCCCCCAGATTAGGGCAGTGCAGTTAGAACGGGATTGGGAGAAAAAATTGAAGAAAAAGAGGACTATTGTTGCCTGAGGTGGTTACCTCAACAATGTAATACTCTTCATAAAAGATTTGCAAGACATACCTAAAACATAAAGATAGTGATAATGACAATAGTGACTTATACTCTACCTTATTTCAAAGTATTGCAAAATTCTTTACAATCTGTTTTATATTATTATAATATATGCACAAAAAATACACATACTAATTTATACGTACATATCCGTAAGACCAAATGAAAAAGTAGAGAGAGAGAGGAATTTTTTCTTCAGTGATGAAATAGAAGCCACACTGAACTGGAACACAACAATTTACTCAGGAACTGAATGAAGCATATCCTATTTTAATATCATATGACATCTCGGTAAGTAGAAGGCCACTTATAAAATATTAATTTGACAGATTTTTGCAGCTCTTTGGGTTCTTGCATCTTCAAAAGATATTTGAGCCTTGATTTAGACCTCATCTGAAAAACACAGCCCTCACCAACACAATTTCTATTAATAGCACGATATCTCAGCTGAGCATTAGTTCAGAGCAAAGCATCTGGACCCTCCAGGATATCCATGGATATGTTAGAGGTCTCATATCTCTGTTTTGAGCATATCTCATCCTGTGTGAATTTGTGACCACCATTCTACAGCAGAAATCTGGTTAAACTGAAGCAGGACAATGTACAGCAGCATAACTACCAGTGAATCCACTGTATTAATTGCTGAGAAAGATAACCTAGCAAATCTTACCTGCACTCTGAGAGAAAGGATATCACCTCCACAGTTCCCTGTGGGGAAAGTGGATGGCTAAGAATGTAATCATGACATAACAGAGTCAACTGACATCGTTTTATTCATTATTCTTATTCAGACCTGAAGGCCCAAACCTTTAAATGCAACCACACATGATTTTTACCCATTTCTTCTTTACAGATATTAGTCTGGCCACAAACTTTGAATAAGAACAAGGATCTGGAACTCCTCTCCATCCCGCAAATTGTAGGCATTTTTTTTTCATTATGTTACACCTGTAGGAAGCAAAATATATATTCAAATCCTCAATATAGAATCCATGTATTCAGAGATGAGAAGTGCTGGCACGGGTCCATAGGTTAAATCCTCAGAGAGAGCCATTCCACTGAGAAAGAAATTTGCATAGCACAAAAGCAGTCTAAAGGCGCTGCCGTACATGCAGAGACATGGAGAGCCTTCTAAAAGACAGGAAACATGGCTTGTGGCAAGAGTAATTTTAGGAATAAGACAAGAAGCCTGAGTAAGCAGATGTTGCCTGCAAGGTCAGAAAGGTAAGTGCCAGTTTCACAACAGTGCAGTTTATGCAGTGACACAGAACTTATTCCAGCCCCTCTGGGGAATCAACACCACCTGTGTTGGTTTGTATCCGTGATCAGATTAAACTGTGACCTACAATCTCCTCCCTTCATGCAGATCCCAGATTCCTGCACATGGATATCCATGCTTTCTCCAGCTGGCACTAAGGTTCTGAGGGAACAGTCTGAAGGAAACCAAAGGAAAAGCAGTTTCTTTGCCCTTTTTCTTTCCCTTCCTTGGAAAAAATTTCAAGCCTACCTTTCCCTATTGGCTGTTTTTTTTTTTAAAACACTTTTATTCAAGGGGAAATACAATAAACATTTTTATTTATTACTTTATTTTGACCTTTTTTAGCATCAAAAATGTATCCAGCACATCATGCATGTGTGTATGCATAGTTCCATAGGCCAAGCATACACAAAACATGAGGAATAACTGCTGCAGAAAGGAGCTAGAGATAAAAGGATGAAATAATTAAGTTATGTATGTGTTAAGTATTTTATATAAAGGAGAGGAGAGTAGAGAAGAGGAGAAGAGAGGAGAGAATGGGTCGCATTCATTTCACTCATTGAAACCAGAAGCTCACACCTATTCCTGCAGGAGATACTCTAACCTGGGCAGCTAGCAATGTGAGGAGAAGGGAGCAGAAGTGATGCTACACTACACGTATATCCAGAATTACATGGCAGATACTGGTCTGGGTGCTGTGGCAATTTTAGCCATCTTCCCCCACGTCCATACACCAAAGAGCACAGATTTAGTAGAGGAGTTAAAAAGAATCAAGCTCTCTGCAATGAGTATCACCTGGTGCCACTCAAACTGACCTCATGACATGCTGTTCCAGTCCTCTCTTCTCAAAGCCCAAGTCTCCCATTTAGACAGAGGTAGTGTCAACCAATAAGAGTACATCCTTCTCAGCAATTACTACAGCCATGAAACATACAGCTAGTTCTCTTAGTTATAAACAAGCCATTTTACTTTCCTTTAGCCTATCTTTAACAAAACTTCTTTTTTTAAAAAATGAGCATTAACCTTAAGTTTTGGTAAATGTGAATGCACTTGATGAACTTAACAACTTTGAGGCCATATACCCAAAGGAGGGAATGAGGGAGAAAGAGAAAGAGAAAACAAGCTCTTAAAACAAAAGCTGCAAAACTTACTACTACTTTTAGGCTTTATTTTAATTCACTAGGTTTCAGGGTGACTATATCCCCTGACAGTAGTTCTGAAGTGCTCTGAAGCCCAGTGCTTTTCGGCCTGATAGATATATCAAATTATCTGTGAAGTGCAACATGCAGTTATCTATACTTAAGACTTCCCAGTACTGGGGAGTGGGATGACAGATCTGGGTCTTTGCTTTAGACCCGATTAACCCCCAAGGAATTAGCGTGGTATTGCAGGTATCAGCAGATCCCCATCAGCCTAAGCAGAAATGCTGTGAGAGAGCAAATGGGTGGGAAGGCTGAAGGGAACTGATGTCATTGAGCCCACAGTGTAATCTAATTCTAGATTGTTTAGACCTCCCATCTTTCATCCTCTTCTTCTCTTCCTATTTCTAGGAAAGAAAATAGCCTCCACCCTGCTAATGATCCCTCAGGGGAGGCAGCGTCAAGAGGCAACTCTTGCTGAAGCAGAGAAAAGCTACGGCTGCTGCTGTTGCGGCACACAGCATCAGGCTAAGAGTATCCACAGCCTGCAGATATCAACTAATCTAAGTGGGTGAGGAAGGAAGCCTCCCCCATGGGAACTCAGCTGATTCAGGGAGGGAGGGGAACAGATTTTCAGTGAAAACAAATCACTGAGCTTCCCAGAACCCCAATGTCTGTGCATTCTCCAGAGAGGATTTGCAGAAAGACAGGAACAAAAAAACAGAAAGATGCATAGTTGGAAATATCACTTGACCATGACATTTCACAGTGAAAACATAGGGCAGAGGGCTTAAGAAGGTCTTGCTCTGCATCCCCACCAGCAGGCAGTGATGGGACCCTCTAGCTTCGCTTTTTCGTAACCTCTTTGCCGCCTCCTTCCCTGCTAAACACTTACAGTCAGCTTCCAAGCTCACTCACTGAAGCTGCTGGAAAGAGGTAAGGAGGCAAAAAGGGAACATTTTCTCTTCCACGATTTTTTTTCTCCTCTTTCACGCTTCTGTCCCAGTTCAGCTACTGTCTGATCAGCCTGCAGTGACAGCCACTAAAAATGGCATTGACTGTGTTTCTCCTCATTTACCTTCTTCTCACTGTCAAGAGAGTATCCAGTAATTCCTGCCCTGGAAAACCTTTGTCAACTCAGAGGGAAAGCAACCTTTCCATTGCTCCTTCCCACTCCCTGATTCAGCCTCCACCAGAGGTGGACAGTGTGCAAACGAAGCAGTACTTCTTTTTGTACCTCTGCTCAGCAGAGTTCCTTCAAGTTTTACCTTGTTTGAAAATATGGCAGCTGAGTATGCATATGAAAAACAGTGATTGTTCCTAAAAAGTCGTGTAAATTTTAACACACTATTCTACAATTCCTGCTGGAAAGGGGAAAAAGAACTAAGAAACAAACAGGGGAAAAAAAAAAAACCAAAGGGGGAAAAAAAACCCTAGACAATAAGGAAAGAAAAGAAGGTGACTGTGGTGAAACAGGTCATTGTATCAACAAAGACAATTTCTAATCCCTACTTTAAGGACACAAAGTCTTCCAGAGAAGTTTACACGTCTTTTGAATTTCTGCCCAAGTATCTCGGCAAATAGAAAGATGTTTTAAATGACAGGCCTCTTTTCTCCTGACTGCATACTTGGAGATGTTTAGATGCTATATTTATTCTATCAGGCTCATGAAATAAGTTACATCCAAGAAATGTGCTCCAGAGTTGCCCATTTCAGACATTAGGGTATAAGTAACTAGCACGGAGGTCTCCCCAGTTTTGGTTAATCCACCTCCCACTCGGACCATATCTCAGCACAGACAGGGAGGGCGCACAAAGCTGTCCACCCTTTTGGACGACTCTACAGTCCTGATGGAGAAACAGCTTGGGGCACACACTGCAGTTAGCCACCCACACAGATAGGTTAATGCACTTTTTGATGATTCATAAACCCAGATCTAACAGCAGAATCAAGCCTTTTGTTCATTATTTTGGAATGAAAACTCAGTAACATTTTTTACAGATGACTGTCAAGGCAAAATCCTGGACTGACGAGTCCTGCTTATCTAAAAAGATTTTCAGCTACACCCTTAAAGCGAAAGCCATGTCTATTAAAAGAAATAAAGAAAATCCCAGAATCATAATCCTGGAACATTCAGCTGTGTACTGTACTCCATGCAGTCCATTATGTCTAAATTTTGCAGAGATCCTCTGTACAGCAAATGCTATTACTGTGCTAATAATCCCTACTCACTGTGGACTAGTTAAGGATGGATTTGTATAGTCTTAACTGCAAATTCTTCTGCTTTTGGGTGTTCTTGATGGGTCTTTAATAACACAGCTTTGAAGTTTAGTTAATCTCTTAACAGTTGCAACCATTATACTTGAGATATATACAAGAAGAGTAATAAGTTTGTAAAGTAGGAGCTCCCTTTAATCCAAAAAAAAAGGGAAAACATGAGATAAGTTTTATTCATCAATAGCTCTGACAAAATTAACTTTAGTGTCATGCACATCAAGTCCAATTTTCAAATCACTGGAGATCTGCCCTCTCGCTCCTTCCAGCAAATTCTATTCAATCACTAATTATGAAAGAGAGGAAGAGCTGCCAATCAAAGGGGGAGACACAAGAAGATTCACAACTGTCACTTAACTTTACTACTAATATAATGGAAAAAACATGTGCAGACCAGCCACCCAGAAGATGACTGCCCGCGACATTTTTAGGAATGAGTTACATCAGAAGAGAAGATGGCCACAGAGATTACACTGGCACACAGCTCAACTAATCTAATGCACAGAGCTAGGATGAGAGAGACTATGGACACAGAAAAACTGCTCTGATATAAAGATATATTGCTACATTCCCTTTTTTAGAGAAAGGGGAAAGATTAACAACCTGTGTGTCAGCTAACAGAAGACAGATCTTTATGAGGGAAGCATATCCAGAATATTTTATATGATCGATCATTTTCTTTGACCTCCCCACAATACTGTGATACCCTCAGAGCTATACTACTCGTATTTGCAGAAAGAACACAAAGGAAGACACTGGAAACGCAGATCCAATTAGCAATCTCTTTTTCTGCCTTTCCTGTTGTTTGACTGATGACATAGACACAGTTTTAGATAACAATGTACATAGAAAAATGCACGTATGTGGAAGTACATAACTCAAATAGCCCCTTTGCACAGTTGGCAATGAAAAGTGTAAACGTATTGTGGCATGTGCTTCACGTAGTCAACAATAAATACAAAACTATACATTTATAGTCCAGTTCTGCAACTGCATTTTCTCAGGCACACACGTTCAGAAAGCATCATTTGCACAGTAAGCATGTCAGCAAAGAGGACTACAGGATTTATCTTCTCTACAATATTTAGTAAGATAAAGGAAATAATTTTTTATAACATAGGACACAGATTTTTCTTGGGCACAGCACATGCTAACAGATGGAGAGAGACACACCATCACAGCATTTTTGTGTTTTAAGTAGCAGGTTCAAGAATGTTATTCCATGTCACGAAAGGGATGGTTACTGGCTCAAAAGCTTTGGCCTCTGGAAGGGTATTTTTCAGATATAAATAATATCTCATTTTGATTAATTTTTCTTAAACTTCTATACACTTTTTCTTCTGCCATTTTCCAATCTATTCTGGCAGCCATATTATTTCTATATATGTAACACATTCTGATGGTTCGCATCAATTTATATAATATATAAACACTTATGTATATAACTACACACAAAAAATAACGTTGAAAGACCGCTAAAGTTGTGAAGTCCAGACTCCAAATGTCATAAAATAGCCAGATTCAACTTACCCATTTTTATGCACTTACAAAAAATGTTGGTTTTACCTCTTAATGGTGTCTACAGAATATGACAGGAACAGATGTCAAGATTGTGTAGGATCCTTTGATCCAAACTGTCATTGTACTACAATGCATGCTATCCATAAGAAAAGCTCAGCATCATTATTTTTCTTTTGCTAGAGATTCTACAAATGTCAGATATGTTAAGAAAACTGGAGTGTTACTTCTCTAAATGCAGTACTGCAATTCATAGGGATCTTCTAAATTCTGTGAGACAAAACATTAGGATAAGACATGTTTTTACCCAATTTACCCTAACTTTATAAATCTAAAAATCCCCCTTTTTGCCATCTGAATGTCTGGTGTCTCACCAGAGGAAACTTTCTGATGAAAGCTACAGATTTTTGTCATTTAAATCTTTCTGTAGAAAACTCACAGAATTTGTATTCTCATTCATTGATAACTTGACTTCTATATTTCAAATCTTCCTTCACATCAAGACATTATAAAGAGGTTTCCAAACTTGCCAGTTGAGATGCAGGATTTATTATCTCCACAAATCATTAATTTTAGGTTCCACTAAAAGTACAAGGTCATTTAATGACACAATAAATCCCATCTCTGAAGTCTGAGGATCATGACAGTAGCATCTCTTCCGCTAAGTCAACAGGGACAGTCTCAAAAACATGCTGCCCAGAGACCACCACATTTACAAACTCTGCTGAGAAACCACCAGCACTGCAACTTCTCCAAGTCCTGCTTATGCACTGTGCTGGCTGAGACTGTAACCACCAAAAACCCTTGCTGTTTGTGCCAAAGTCCTTTACGTAGATGCACAATTGGAACTTGTACATTACACGTAGAAACAGCTAAGGCTTGTGGAACTCCAAAACATTTCTAGTTTGGCCAGCGTGGCCAGCAGGGTTGTAATTTCTGTGAATCCAGTATCTGGGGTTCTTGGAATTTACCAGCCCTGCTGGCAAAGCAGTCACATCTTGTAACTTCCATGCGGGCAGGAATGAGGTTTAAGGAACTTACAAGCTCCCCAGGGCAGCTGGAGGAACTTGCAAATTCAGTTAGACAGATACCTAGTGTTTGTGGAAGTTTGCCAAGCCTTTTCACAAAACAAATCGCTGCTCATGACGCTTACAGTTTTTTCACTGCTGGAACCAACAGTGAGGTCCACTGCAGAGGTTATGCTCCCCACTGAATGCCTCAACAAGAATGTGTCTTTGCTGGGAATCTAAATTATATTCTTGGCTGTGTATCTACAGCACAATATGTACTTCCCTAGAGATTCAATGGCTGCAGCTTCTGCCATACGCCTGAAGGATACTATAAATGTTGTTCTCATGCAAATTAACCTCCACAGGTAGTCTGGTGAAGATATAATCTGTATCAAGTATCTCACACGAAATAAAACAGGTATCAGAGGAGCCAGCAACTACTTCAGGTCCCAGCCTCAGTGCAGGTCTGGAAGGCTTGATGAAAGGTGAGGATGTTCATAAGCATAAAGGGAGTTGTTTGCTCCTCTGGTGACTGTTTTCATTTTGTTTGAGATATCCCAAAATATCTTCTTAACTATCATCAATTAGAAGCATTGAGCCACAATAACAGGAAGGGAAGACTGATCCCTGGAGAGGCAAGTGGGTATGGGTGATGGGACAGATGGGGAAAGCAAGGAAAACACTGCCTGCTCCTGGATATGTTGCATTGTGAGATGGGGAGCAAAACATTCCACATGAAGGGAAAGATGTAACAAAATATTATCAAATTATTACTTCATTGTTGCTTCAAACAAAGCATACGTACTGGCTTCAGCTGTTCTGCACTTGGGCCTAACCTTCTAAGCACAGATGTCTGATAAGTTTTAAAGACTCGGACTGTTATTATAAGATGTGTATCAGTACAGTGCATATGAATTAACAGATATTCTACTCTCTGACCATTACCACAGAGTCTAACTGGACTTAGTTATCGCTGGAAGTTTCCACCCCCTGTCTGCCTCCAGGTTTCTGTGAAATCACTAAGCAGTTTCTGTGGAGCACCTGCATATCCCCACATCAAAAACAGTGTTAGATACTACAACCAGCCTCTTCATTCAATCAGATTCAGGACGGGCCAAAGAATACTCTGACCAATGGAATTGAGCCAAGATGTCCATTCTTACATTAAAAGCAAGAGAGTAGTCCTTGGAGGGGAACAGTCACAGAGATCAGTCAACATCAGCCCAGCGAGGAAGAGAAGAATTTGCCTTATTTGCAGCAATTTAAAAAAGGCCAGGATTTTCTGGAGAGAAGTCTTTGACTCTGTGGCCCCAGCACCACCCTCTGACTTCCCAGCAGTTACATTATGCAGCTACATTAGACCCACATTAAAGGGGACTCCTTCTAGGTCCTAATCCCAGAGATAACCTGGAGCACTATTATCTTCAGTAATTCTAGTTCACATCATGTGGGAAGGGGTAGCCCCATTGAGCTATTCTTCCAGCTTTCTCCAACCTGCTTTGCATAGCTTAGCATGGAGAGCCTCTACAGAACCCGTGGAGACAAATACAGCTGATGCCACCAAGAAGGCCCTTACACAGCTGCCTGTGTTCTCGGTGCATGTGTCTACGCATGTTCATAGGTCTGTCCATACGTCCAGGACTTCTGCACCCAGAGAAATTGACTTTTGCCTTCTAAGGAACATTGCATTCATTAAGCGGAAAACAAAAGAGCCTACAGGAAACATGAATAGGAGAAAGATGCACCTGATAAGCATTGATAAAGGAAAACCTGATTCAACAACACTCCTTAGACTCTGTTTGTTGCATTCACTTCCCTGGTCAGAAGTCTTCCCTCACATTTTAATCTTTTGAAGACTCTGCACAGGCAGTAAACATTGATTAAAACTGTTTGCCATCAATATTATTTCACCTCTTCTTTAATTTACACTGATACTAATACACACAAAGAAACTTCTTAACAAGAGCCTTTCATACTCTTCTCTATGTCTCACTCTTCCCCCCCAACATGTATCCATTGCCATCTCAAAAAATATGCCGGAGTAATGCAGCCACTCGCAAATTCCCTTGTGCTGTATTCTTTGTAAAGCTGAAACAGTCTGTTATTCCCAGAACCTGAACCTTAAAACAAATCATTGCATTTAGGATTCCTATTCTTACCAGGTTCAAATTTTTTTCCTGAATTCATCTTACCTAACTTTGTGTTTAACCAAACTGAAACACAAACCACATTTTGCACAGAAGATGAAGATACAGCAGTAACTTCAGAAAATACCATACCAGGACAGAAAAGTTTACCCCTTACTATCCAGTCTTGCTCCTCCTAACATCACATGGAGAGACACCTTTGTAGTAATTACAGAAACCCATGTGCTTTTCCAAATAACTGTAATTGCTTTGACAAGGCAACAAATGAAGCCTCCCAACAGATATAATGTTTGTATGTAACAGCTTGCTACATCACTTCTATAACTTACTCTGATACTTTTCTCTTTCATGCAATTTTAAAGAAGTAAATTGACTTAAGGGGGGTAGTTATTCCACAGTTTAAACAAGCGGAAAATTAGTTTAATTGCATGTTAGAATATGCTGGCACTCTCTGTAAAGACATTATCTTCCTTTTTAAGGTGAGTCTGTTCAGAGGATTCATCATTTTGGCTCATTTCATCCATGAGGTTCCTTTCTTCATGAACCAGAGTAGAAGACTATGCAAACTAGAACTGAAGAGGATTGATGCAGCATTCAGGAAAGAGTTCTTTCATCTAGCAGAGAATAACCTTGGTCAAAGCCATCAGTTTCAACAGTTCCAGACTAGCAAGTTCAGCTATGAAGCTACATCCCAGTTTCATAGATGATGCCTCTTCCCAAAATAAGCTGAAGCAAATATCCAAATCCAAACTTTTTTACTACATTGAGAATTTCTGGAACAAGCTCTGGATATAAAGGGGAGCACATCATATGTACATCATATGGTATGAGAATTGTGAAAGACCACCTCCCCTGGTGGAGGGCACTATGCCTGTGCTCTATGTTGCATCTTCTCCAATGCTGGTTTGACATTTGAACTTTAACTGTAGAATCCCTTCAAAAATATTTGCACATTTTTGCTTGCCTTCCAGTAAACATTCTGCCTTTCAACCACTGTGAGCTCCGGAGACACCCCTCATACTCCCATTTTGCCACTAGAGGGCAGCTCAATATTTCTAGATCTTTTTCATTATCTCAGGAATTAATTTCATTGCATTCCTAAACAATGGATCCACAACACAGAACTTCGGCTCAAGAATTTTATGAAAGCCTTCTTTGTTTTAAAGCAAAACACAGTGGTTACCATTTAATTCACTGGTTTGTCATGCATTTATCTTTGAGAGGTATGCAGTATCCCTGTCTGCAGATTTCAGAAGGAACTATGGTGAGTTGACTTTTTAATGGAGAGCACCATTGAGGAAACATCTCTTTATTTTGCCAGGGTGCTGCTTGTTTCCATGGTGCCTTCCCAATCTCACAGGCTTATGGTATTTTCTGCTGTTTGTAAGGCCATATGCTTTAGACAGCAACAATAGTAATTGAAAACCATGTTTCTAAAGGTCAGCATTCTTTTAATGTGCACGTTTACGTAAAACCACAAATCTATCTTAAGTAATTTTCACCAGAAAAGAACTGGCTAGTTCAAGTTTCCTCATTTTTTCCTTTTTTTCCCTTCTGCTATCAAGTACCCTATCATCAGGATAAATCTGCACCAATGTTAGACCATGCCTTCAAATCAACATCTGCATTTAGATTTGCTTGTTTGTACGTTCTCCCCTTTAAGGCTCATCCACCAGCAAACAAATGATTGCTGTCAATCAGATCACCAGAGCTCGCCACATGGGGAGCACAGTCCCACTTACCCCATACTCTACCGCATTACTTATCAAGCTTCAGGAGATGGCAGGCTCCACAGTAGCTTCACATGTAGGTTGAAGTGAAGTCTCATTTCCACGAGGCCCTAGCCACAGATTTGCATGGATGTAAACTGAAAGCATCCTGCAAATAAGCCTCAGAGAGGTTTTGCTATCCCCTCCTTTTCTTTTTAAATGACTAAACAGACAATGCAACATGTTACCACATCTCTCATTCCCTTTAACTGTGAAGTTCCCCTAATTTTGGTCCCTTATTTCTCAGATCTGCAAGGGTTACTGGGGCTTTGAAGCCAAGCTGTCAGTATTGTGCCACCATAATCAAAGGAAGCATGGATTGAATTTCCAGCCTCATTCATGGACCTAGTCCCTCTTCTGAACCCGCAACACACCTCACACTGCTGCATGACACTTGGTGCAATGGAAAAGGAAAATTTTTCTGGGACTACCCTATTAAATTACTATGAGAACACCCCACTAATAATAATATGTTGTACAAGTTTCTTTTTCTATTAGAAGCCCTACAAGTCAAGCCCTACAACTGAATGCTGGATATCTTCCAACCACAAATGGAAAAACACACTGACACAAAAGTTTATTTTAAAAGACCCCAGAGGGGTCCCTTCCAGATTAGGCCAGATTGAATTTTCCTCACATTTTGTGAAACTCTTCAGGAGATTTGTCGTGGCATACCACAGTTCTCCAGACAAAAAAGCAAAACATACTGTACAGAGCTTGCAGATGCAAGAGTTGAACACTTCTTTTTAGAAAATACCAACCTACAATAACAAATCTTTTTGCTATTCACAAGAGAATCATTGAGTATTGCAAAACTTGATAATTACTGATTCATGACAGATTTAGGAAAAACATCAGCTTAAGTAATCAGGTCAGGGCACTGCTGTTGACCACAGTGTTGGCAAAAGAAACAGTTTCTTTCCTCATATCTTTCATCAAAGTTTAACATTTCACAGTATTTAACTTTTAGCACTTCATTGGTCCAGACCAGTAAACAACTGATAGCTTGAGAACTAGAAGTTAAATTGTGAGCAAACATCTCTATTTAGTATTATCTCATAATTCATTTACACTGTTCACATACTTTTAAATTCAAGTCAGTAAAATTAGTGAGGATCCCTAATAGTTGTAAAATAATTTATTACTGCTGTTAATAAATTCACAAGATGATTAATCCCTTACATAGCCTGTCACAAAAGATGTGCTGCATCACACATTGTCAACTGGGAATAAAGATTTCATTCAGATCTCAAGGTGGACAAAAAACAAACATACTTTTTTGTGAAGGAAATGTACGTTTGATCTTCATTTCCTCATGGAAAATGAGGGAGGAGAAGTCAAGAGCCTTTCTCTAATAAAGATTACTGCAGATAAATCCATCCCACTTTCTTCCATGCCTCCATGATATTCTTTGCCTGACACTGGGCAATCATTCTGAAAAGGCAGCAGTGCAGTGAAAGAAGCTCTTCTGACTCCAAATGAAGTATTGTAATAGCTCCTACTTACCTGAGTAACCGTTAATTCACCCCAAGTAAATATTTGTTCTGCTGTAGAGAAGGTATTATCCTGACCACTTCACCTAACTATGCTAAATATGACTTACACAACAAAGTGTGTTTTAGCAATTTAAACATAGCCCACAGGGGCCAACTTTTTAACATCACAACTTGCTACGCTTCAGGTCTCCACCACAGATAACATTTCCTGCATTACAAAAGGCTTGTACTAAACAATGACAGCCATGTTGGAGATGAAAACTGAAGTTAATTGGACAAAGCATGTCAAGAACCTGGAGTAATTCCATCCAAAGTAATGCCTTGTGCCACAGCCATAAGATGTGATTTCCTACATAGAAGTATTTTTTCATCCATTTGTTCTAAAATGAATGTTATGTGACTGCTACTTGGAATCATTATTAGCTCTAAAGGAATGTTGTAAAACCACTCAGCCCTCTACCCTCAGAGGAACAAAATTATATATCCTCTTATAAAATTTCCTGCTAATTAAAGCAAAGAAAATCTTTGGTGGAAGGCAGGGAGCTAACTGGTAAGACTGTTTCACAGTCGTCTTCTTAGAACTGCCATTAGAAATTTTCACTCATTCACAGGATTACTTTATGTTTTTTTAAGAAAACTTCCCATTTTCATTTAGTTCTACTCATAAAATTTAGGCAGTGTCATCACAAACCCACCACTAAAACAGACAGAATTAAATGTTATGTTTGCGGACTTTCTAAGTGAACAGACTGTATTAAGCACAAAGAACTCCCTTCTTTTTAAGAAGGCATGTCCCTGTGGATGAGATCAGGACCCAGTGGCAGAGCAGTCTCAAGTATTTGGATGATGACTGTCAGTACATTGCCTGTTACTCTGAAACACACACACCACTGCCCCTCCCTGAGTTTTCATTGATCTTGTGATATACATGGAAGTTAATACACATGCACACTCACACACAGCAGTTACATTCTATTTCTACACAGGGTGAGAGTTAATCCTAAATTCAGCAACTATTACAGCTTTCTGAAAACAGCCTTAAGCAATGACTCGGCTGAATGACATTGTGGTCCAGTAGTAATGTTTTTTATTCTTTTTGCTTTTGGCTAATCTTCTCTCAAATGAGCACAACAAAGGGGACTGAAGAAAAGCATGGGGAAAATAAGGAAAGATCCTCCTTAATAACTGCAGTACCACAATCTTAATGCCCAAGACACCCCCATCATTTTTCTGCCCTCCCTTTTAAAGCAGTGAGGAATTTACCAGCTAACAGCAACTACAAGACCTGTCCCCAAAAGCCATCATGCACAATTACTCACAAAACCGTCAAAGGCTCCTAACCCATGGCAGTCAGACCACACGAGTTTCAATGCATCTGCAGTGCAAGGGAGAGAAAGAATCTGACCCTTGGTCCTAAAGCAGCAAGTGCCAAAAAAAGCTATTTTACAGTCACGCAACCAAACAATCTACTTCAACAGGCTTAATTAATTCATCTTCAAGATGACATGTTTCTTAGTGTCCACAGCTTACTTAGAGGTACCAGTCAGAAGCTCCAGAAACATTCAGAGGTTTGTATATGTTCAGGCCTTCCTGAAAGATTTAGACATTCCAGGTACTTAATAACTGAGACAGACAATTAATAACTCAGCCACAATTTGCTGACAAAATGTTGAACCAAGAGCTCTCATTTGATTTGAGAAAAGCACGGGCAAGCTCAATCAATTATGCTTTTCCTGTTCTAGTGTTTTCTTGCAGAGGTTTAATTTATATGATAAAAGCCTGTTCTCTCCGAGATACACATTTGAAAAATGATTGATAAGCACGACCATAAATTACCAAGGCCTAAAATTCTGACACATTCTAATAATTACTTCTAGAAGTAAAAACTTCTGCAACCACAGTTCACTGTTTAAAGTGCTGTCAAACATTACAGTGAGAAAGGCACATTTTTTCAAGAGTAAGGGAGCTGCAAAGCAAAAACTTTTTCTACATAGATGGGATAAAAGGTAATAAATAAGGAGTCTGGAAGTATGTACTAGCAAAGTTCTGAGTAGGATCCAGGTAAATACATTCCCCGCCTTTGCACTGACGGAAGTGATTTTTTCCACATGCCCCTTTCTCTTTTTGTTACTATTTTATAAATGCATGGAAAGCCACAAGGACAGACTGGTGCTCCAACTGTAACTTGGTCCGCACAAAGTGTCCAGTGCTTTTCTTAAAGCAGGTACCTATCCTTTCTCTTATGTACCCTGAATTCATGTTCAGCAAACCACTTTAACCAATTTTGGAGCCTTCTGCAGGAAAAGGAATCACAGCATCCCAAACACTCCCTGGCTAACACAGGAAATGGCAGAAATGTCATTTCTTAGAAGAACTAATCTCCATGTGGGAACCTCTCTGAGCATGCTCCATACAGTCACTTGGCAGCCCTGGGAGCTACCAGGCTGCCTCAGAGGCAGGGGGCAATACCTCAGGCGTTGTTCTGCAGGCTCCAAAGAAGGACACTTTAATATCTTAATCTCCAGAACTGTATTTACGACCTGCAGCTGTGGTGCCAAAGAGGCCCACAGCCCGGTACACACTGAGGGCCATTGTTGGCAAAACAGAGCTCCGAGGTTTCTTGAGTGACATAAGCAAGTTAACCAAACTACACCAGGCTGCCCTGGATGGCGCAGGAGAGAGATATTTGGTTGTCTTTGTATCAATGAGTTTATTTTGGGCCTTTATCACTTTTGGTGTTAGCAGTCTTCTAAATTTTAATAGCCCTTAGAGTACAGTAAGGTGTGAATGAGCAGGAATTAATTTCTCAGGGCTTCAGGCTTCCAGGGAATGAGAACTTAAACTGATTAATAAAAAAAAGAATTCCCAAGTTACACATAATTTAAAATGTGTATATACATTGTAGGTTGTGTGCAAGTTTATTACACAGATGAAATATTCGTATTAGCCACTTAAAAGGGTACCTCAATGACTTAGAACAGGGATGTTCCCTCTGCCTCACTCGCAGAACTGAGTTCTTCCCTGACATGGTTAAACTCCTACAGAGCGCATTTTGGGAGCATGTAGAGATACGGACTTTTCTGTGCCAGCTTTCAGTTGTCTCATCTTCCAGCCTTTTCTAAAATTTTGATGCCTTTCAACTGCATGTATTTGCAAAGGGGTGAGAAGGTAACCCCTTAAATCTCACAAAAAGGAAAATCTCCACCGTTATTTTTCTTCTGCTTTCTGTATGACACCATACAGACTAGAACTAAGTTTAATATTCTAGGGAATTAAAATGCTCTGACATATATCCTTTAGTATTAACATGTAGATATTCACCAGAAACCTTATGTCTCTGGACAATAATTAACAGGTTAACTGGGCAGGTTGTTTGCCAAGTTCACCCACACACAATATAAATAAGAAATGCTGCTGCTTTTCTGGTATTAATAACTGTTTCTCAAAGGGAAAGAAAAGAAAAGCAAACTCAGAGTTCAGAAGATGCTTATGAAACCAAATTATTGTTTAACATATCTACTGATTCTGATGCTTATGAATTCTAAAAAACAGAACAGCCAACAGCAAGAGCTCTGCCCCACAAATCTGTTCCTCTAAAGGCATTCTTCCACTGCAACATTTCTGAGATGTCCCATTTTTGTTGTACTGAAAGATCACAACACTGTCACACTCCATTCTAGGTCCACAGAATTCGGCAGAAAGCAGAAGTTAGGGTTTTCAAATATGATGTCTGTCTTGAAGGTGTTTAGCACCTCCTGAAAATCAGGAATACTCTATATCCTCTTGACTGAGAACAAAAAAGGTTCAATTGTTCAAAATAATTTTTAAAAAATCTGAAGCTAAATACAATACTGGAAAACTGCAAAAAATAAAAATAGGGCATATTAACAACTTGAATAGCCTGCTGAAGTTGACCTGCCCGTTGGAAATCCATGCTAGTCATACATACATATTCTATTCCAATCAGTTCACATTTACTTTTCTCAGAAATTAAAAAGACTATAGGACAAAAAGAGACACCTACTGCTCAGAGGAAGGGGAAATGGATTTCCTACATGGAGGGAAGATAAAGACAGGACACAGAGTTTTTACTCTTCCACTCCAGCTCATTTTTCTCTCTGAAACATGACTGTTGCAGTAGATGAAGTTCTGTCTGATTCTACTTTCAGTTATGTCAGTGGCAGGGTGCCCACAGCAGGCCCTGTCTCTGCTGCCTGAAGTCATCCTCACAGACAAGCATCCAAATTCCACCGACTTTGAAAGGGATCTGAGTATCTAAGACAATTAACTGTCTCTGGAAATCCTAGATACATAAGTGAATGCATTCACCCCACTTCCCTATGCAAGCACCACATATTTTGTTCATTTCACAGAGAGTCTACCAAGAAATAGATTAAATGATTTGCACAAAGCTTCACGAGAAGCCAAAACTAGAGATGAAAACTGTCTCCAACATATTCTGGGTAATACTGGATCTGAATTCCAGCATTTCTATTTTGCCTCTTAGCCAGAGCAAGAAACTGCACTGACATAGTTTAATCAGAAGAAAACTATACATTCCAGCCAGTATTTTGAACATCAGGAAGGTTGTCTATTCCTCAGATGGGTTATAGTTATATGAAAAGGTTCTAGACAGTTCTTATTTTAACCAAACTGGCTGAAACCTAGTACAGCATCAGACTTAAACTCCTGTATGCAGGAAGAAAGAAGGAATGACAACTCCAGTGTTACAAAAGGCACATATCTGCATTGGTGCACATTTCCCAGTCTGCTGTTTCTCTAGTCAGGCACAAGAAAAAGAAAAAGAGAAGGAAAATCACTGGTAGAGAGAGCAATGGAAAAGAGCTGCTAGACTGAATAAAATGATTGAATGAGCTAGAAATACCTGTACAAGCAAAAGATAGGAAGACTGATCAAATTCCAGATACAATTTCTTAGCAGAATAATATCTTCACAGCAATAGTGGTGCAATTTAAGCTAAGGCTCAAATTTGTCATACCTGAAATTCTTACCTTATTAAATAGTCTTTACTTGAATGGTTAATCCATAAAAACAATCACTCACTTCACTCTGGAAGTGAGTAAACTTTTATTAAATTGAGCCTCAAAGTTGAGCCCCTGAAAGCACTGAGAAAGCATGTGTAAACTGTATTCTCTCATTTTTCAAAGGGAAGCCTGAAATTATCATCACCCCTAAGTATGAACAGGAGTGGTTTACAGTCATGAAAAACACTAATCATGTAAGACACAAGAGGTGGTGAACCACACATGGAAAGTAACATGTACTCATCCTCACATCCCCATTTCATGTGTTTTCAGCTGTATCAGAAAACTACTCACAGTTCTGAAACCCTTCAATTTTCTGATTTATTATGGCTGTACAACTGCACCAACGAAAAAGACAGCCAGCCTCTGGGGAGACACCTTTCTCGTTCACTCGCTCGCTCTCACTCACATTTTCTTTTACTTTCAAAGGATTCTGGTGAAAACACAATTACCGCATTCTCTGGGGATTCAAATTTCAGCCAGAGTTTACAAAACCATGCAAAATACAAGATCACATCCCTAGAAATTGCAGAAGAAAAGCAAATTCATGCTTAATAAATCGCATGCACATCACATGCTTAATCTCTAGCAAACATTAAAATAAAAGATGGCAACAACATAAAACTTTGATATCCTCAGAGCATTGTTAGACGTTTAAAAATGAACTCACACATTAGTCGAAGTTAGCCAAAGGCTTCAGCACAACCAAACTCATGCAAAATCCCTCATACAGGAGATAATTTTAGAAAAATAAAGGCCAAAATTCTAGGCTACTAAATTTTCTTATCCAGCTGTCATGCTTTTTTCCATGCCAAATTGCAAGAATTACGGGGCAGGAGCTTTCTCGAATTACATGTTTTTATTGTCTGTCACCTATGTACCCTACCATAATACAAAGCAGCAAAGAAGTAATAACAATAAATATATGTTTAATTTTAATGGGAGGCTTAAGAAGGAGAAAATATGTTCTCTGCCCTTTGCTACTGACACTTTGATCCTTACTGACTTTTTGTAATTTCAACAGCTATGATCAGAAACTAATGACACATTTTTACCTCTGACTGTTAGCTTTCTATGAAAAGTAAGAGTAATTTGCTAACACAGTGCTTCTTTCAAATTAAGTTTACAGTAAAGTAACATCTCCTGCCACACGCAATATGCTCATGATACCTCCCCTGAAGATAAATAAACTTGTAAAATCTTACCTCCAATAAAAGTTCAACATTTGTCATATTTAATCAGCAATAAAGTCAGACATATAATTCTTCACAATTTATCCTTCACCAACACTATGTCATTTCCAAGTTGAAACGTGGAAAAAATTTTGACATTTGCAGGCAGTGTGGCAGAAAGGCAGCCTGCCATGTTATCAAAATAATTTATGTTCTAAAATTCCTGTGAGTCCAACATGAACATAACATCTCCACTATTCCAGCTCTTAGTTTAGACAACTCCAGTGTTACTTGATATGACATGCTCAGGAAAAGAAATCATCTTAAATTGACACTGATAGTCCCCTGAGCTGACAAATACAAGTTGCTTAAATTCGCTGTGTGCTTGATTTTCTGTTCTAGCAAGCTATGTTTGAAACAGGAAAAGGGGGTCAGATCTGGGAGTAGAAGAGATTAAACTGCAATTTTGTTTTCCTCATTTTCGGGCTAGCCTCTAGTATCAATCTCAGCCTGCTCTAAATTATGTCCAGCTGTCTATTGCCCCCAGGGACAATTCTAGCAGCCAGAATTAGCTGGAGTGCAGTGACATTTTGACCACACACAGTCTTCCTTCAACCTACCTATCCTTGGGTTTTTGAGGACGATGGGGGTGGCAGTAAGTCCTGCCAGGAAGAAAAAATATGAATGTTTAAGTCATAAACACATTTGAGTTAAAGAATGTTTGAAACTGTGTTTTTTAAAGAAAGCAAAAACTGAGATGTGACAGAGTTCACTAAAGCAGCAGGGAATAGAGTGCACCAGTTTTAGAAGGAGCCAAAAGTATGTAATTAGGGGCCAGCCTCATGGGGCTGCTTCAATGGGAAGCACTGACAGCGACTGTTGTAAGGGGCTGGCCTCAGCAATGCCATGTTGTACGGTCAGCAAGAAAGAATGGATGGTTTGACCACTTCTTACATGACGTCTTGAGACACTTCAGATATGTAAATAAGTTGTTCTACTGCTGAGCAGCTCAGGCACATACCTCACACACTCCTCAACATTTCCAAGGGTCTAAATCCTGCTGTCCTACATCAGGCAAATTTCCAGTTGCCTCAGTAGGAAATATCTGAGCTACAGAATCATGAACTCAGTCTACTACCTCCATTTAAAGGACTGAGAACTATCCTTGGCAGAATATGGTATTTCAGCAAATGTATAACACTGTCTGAAGCCACGTATAGGATTTGTGCTTGGATGGCGTTCATACATTCTCCAAAAAGATGCTTCTGCTGTTCTCTGCTTCGCTTTTTCTAGAGCAAAATCAACTAATTGCAGTTCTGTGATACAGGCAATGTTTCCCTAGGTGGTAGATTAAGACAAAACTTTTTTTAAATATTGACTTGTTGGATCCAGACTACAACAAGTTAAATTCAGTTCTCTTTGTATGGCAGATATGACAAAGCATTCAAAACTCACTAAGCGTTGTTTCTAGTAGATGTAAGTAATTGACGCTACTATTTTGTATTCATTATATTATTAAAAATTTCTGTACTGTTTTCTGCAAGCATGAAATAGTAAAATTTCAAAATACATTAGGGGGCATTTGACAAACGTGAATCCAGCTTACACTAATAGGAGTCAGTAACTCGGAGCCAATCTAACACTTTGAAGCTGTATTTCTAAAAAATGACATATGGACTTTAAGGGAATCTTGTTTGGAGCAGGAAAGTAGGTATCAAATGATAGCTTGCTACATAGGCTGGCATATGAAAGTACATGCAAAATGTCCTAAAAATGTATTCAATCTAAATTTTCTCTATTCTATCATGTTGTTGCTTCTGTATTTTAACTACATTGTGTTAAATTAAATTGAGGTGTGTGGACTGTAAGTCTTACATTTTCAGGAGTCCCGCTTACCTGTAAGCACAGAAACTGCAGTGAGAGAGGAAAAATCCTGTCTTCTCCCATAATTACCTTAAAAAAAAAAAAAAAAAAAGACAGCTAACATACTGTTACAGCTGGAAGCATTCTGAAAAAACCAATGTGGGTCTTCCTGTAACAGGTAAGAAGCGAAGCAATTTGGTTCAGAGGCAAAATTAATGCACAAAGTCTGGCCATCCAAAAAAGAACTGATGTTTTACTCAAGAATAAATCTAATTTAATGTTAAGAATTAAAGGGATAATATAGAGATCTGCGACCTACTATGACATTCTTCAAGAGATCTCAAGTTCTCCAGGCTCTTCATGGTCACTATTAAGGAGATAAAAACTTTCAAAAAATTAAGGACTTTGTGCTCAGCTGAAGTAGAGGAATGGAGTAGAGCTGCACTACTATGGCACAGTGACCCCAGAACCAAAATCAGGGCCCTAAACAAAGACCCAGCTTATCCCTCTGTAGAAAGAGTTCCCTGGCACACTGCTCCTCACCGTAAACACGCAACCTACGAGAACTTCTAAATCTCTCTAACACCTCCTCATCCTCCCTTCAGACCAGTAACTCCCCCACTGGATAGGGAAATAATGGCATTTCATATACAGAAGAAGCTCTTAAAAGTAATGATTAAAGAACTTCCATGATGTCTGAAGGAAAAAGGCATTCCCCTATGAAAGGATCCTCATGGTTTTTATGTATTGAATTCTGAATAGGCACGCAAATACTTCAGTTTTAAACTTCAAGTATCTTGCCTAGCCAGATAAACACTCCACACTATTGCTTGCGAGGTGACAATTCAGCTTAAATTAAAATATATATATGTATGTATTTATATGCAGGCTTTCAAAAACGTGCTCCAAGGAGCATAACAGCATCCCGTGGGAGCTAGTTCATTCAATGCTGAGGTAGGAAGATGGCAAAGCTGGTTTGTCGCGGGAGACAGCCCGCCACCACACCTCAGTGCTCCCGGGATCACGGCCCGACCTCATACAGCGGGGCAAACCACCCCACATGCTGCACTGCGTACAGCAGCATGGCCACAGCCCTGCTAGAACCCATACCGTGTCAACTAGCGACTGCCACAGCGTTTCCCTCCTTCCCACCTCTGCCTCACGGGGCTCCCCCCTTCGTTGCCAAGATTCGAGGCCTGAGGTGCGAGACCCACGCCAGTCCCCAAAACGACAGCCCCCTGCTCCTCCAGGGAGCTCCCAGCAGTGCCGGGGGGTGTCCCAGCTGTGCGGGGCCGGCGGGGCTGGGCGGCCCTCCCCTGACAGGGACGGCGGGCGGCACCCACCTCCCTTCCCCGCCAGACGCCTCTGGTGGCTTCGGTGGCTGCCCTCACGGGGACGTCGCGGGGTCCCGCCGCCACCTGCCCTCCCAGACCCTACATGGGGGCGCGTCCCCCTCACCTGCCCCGCTTCGGGGGCGCCCGGGCACGGGGAGCGGCGAAGGGCCGCGTCCCGCCCCGCCCCGCCGAAGGACTCCGGCGGCGGCGGGGTCGGTAGGGGGCGTCCGGGGGCTCCGGTAGGAGCCGGGACCGTTTCTATTTAGCTGAAGGCCCGCGGGGGGGGGAAAGGAGAGCGAGCGGGCGCCGGCACCGCAGCGGAGCCAGCGGACGGACGGGGCCGAGGTAACGCGCCGCCGGGAGCAGCCGCCGCCGCCCGCACCGGCCCCGCCGCAGGTAGGAGCGGGCGGCGCGGGGCGGGCGTCGGGGCAGGGCAGGTGCCTGGCGGTCCCGTCTCCCCGCGGGGAAGCGGGTCCCGCCGCGCCGGGTCTGCCTCCCCGCAAAACCCCGGCCGCCCTCCTTGCGGACAGTGAGCTTTTTAGCGAAAAAATCGCTTTGCCACCCTAAAACCGTGCGATGGCAGGGCCGTCGCACCGCCGCTCATCGCCCGCCGCCGCTCCGCAGCGTACCGCTTCCAGCCCGGCGTGGCGTTAAGCGCTGCGTGATTTTAAACGCCATTTACCGATGATTATTATTCCCTCCCCCTCTCCCCCCCCCCCCCTTTCAGCTGGATAAACCACCACGGGCTGGAGGCACCGCCAAACCCCACCCGCTTCTTGCAGGAGAAAGGTCCCGGGCGCTGCAGCAGGTAGGGGCCGGGGCAGCAGCCGGTCCCGGGGGCGACACCCCTGAAAATACTCCCCGCTTTATTTGTTTTTCTTTCTTTCGAGGTTCACGATGTTGACAGCTGTGTTCTTGGCTGCTCTCATTCTTATTACAGTGCATTCGCAGGAAACTGAGGAAACCATAACATACACGGTAAGGTTTAATAGAGTTCGAGATAATTACTGCTTTGCAGGGATTCTTTTCTAAATGACCCTTAAGAAAAACCGAACTTCTTGCTGGTGTATAGCAGTTCTTTGAGTTCGAATGTTAACCATAAAATAAGCTGTTCCTGGGCTAAACCAGTGTGTTAAAGTTGAAGTTGACAAGATTGAGCAAAATGAGCTACAGCTGCCTGTTTTGAAAAGTTTGTCTGTGTACTCAGCTTGATGAGCTGAACAAAATTATGAGATTTTAATATTTTTTTAAATCCATTTTCCTAGAGATAGGGTTCTTAGGACCTTCATTTGAAATATATGGAGTTTGACAGAGAATTAGGTCAAACATTCTTTTCTGTTTTCTTTTGGATATTTCAAGCTGTTTTTAACAAAATGTAAGTACTTCAAAATTCAGTGCTTTTAATGAAGCATCTAAGTCCTGGAGTGATCATAGGGCTGTTAGTTTCTAAGCTGTTTTTGAGCAGTGGTTTTGCATGGCTTGATAAAATTGTACAAGAATACTGAAAATAGGTTCTGCTTGTACCCAAGTGATGGGGTAAGAGATTTAAAGGCCTTTTTGTAAGGTGCTTTTTTTTTTTTATAATCTGCTTGTGTTCAGTCTTTGGCTTGCATAATGCATGTCATAGAAGGAGTGGCAATTACATCGGCTTGGGCTGGGGAAAAACCTGCATTTTCACATCTGATTACAGTTGTAATCCCTGCAACTTGCTTCATATGGGTGGACCTCTGAATATGTGTACAGACATTAGCGCAATGCCACACAAGCAGAAAATTCTGCACACATGCAAAAAGTTATAGAACCACAGCCAAAGACTCAGATTGTGTCTTATACAAGTAATCCCACTGAAGTCAGTGGGATGGCTCAAGCAAGTAAATATTGCAGACTTGGACCTTATTGTAGAAGACGGGGCTCAAAGAAGCCTCAAGTGAGCATCAGGAAGTCAGTCATAAAATACTTTAACACTGGGCTTTAGAAGCAATAGATTTTTGAAGGTTGGGAGTACTTCTGTTTAGAAGCTTCTGTGATTTTTTTTTTTTATTTTTTTTTTATGTTCCTGTGTAGAAGTGGAAACTGAAGATCTAAGTACCTTTTGAAAATCCAGACTAACATAGGAATCCCACCCCTTTCTCTTTCTGCATTTATTACATGTTCTTTTAAAAAATTAAGTAGCATTTTCTGATAGCCTACATAGTTCTGTCTATATAATGGAAAATTTCTAGCATGCATATATGACTTGGGTTCTTATATCCATTTTCAAAGACGTCTCAGCATTTGGGTGTTTCAGTGATCATTAGACTCTAAAAATGTAAAACTACTTAATAAGAAAGCATTGCTTTTGGAAATTTTACTCCTAGGATGCTACTGTTTCTCATGCGTACATTGTATTCATTTAGGGCCAAATCCTTTTCTGTTGTAAAAGTCCCTTCAGCTGCAGTAATAGATGGACTTGGCTCCTTACAGTTAAATAGACAGAACTTCTGGTGTGCATTAACAGGAATTGGGTGATTCAGTAAATGCATGAATTAGCTGTTTTCCTTTGGGTCTGCGTTTTCATAGCTACAGTAACTTTGGTGTTGTCAACTCAGCATGTAGTCATTCCTTTAGAGATTGAGAATTGTAATACAATTTGCTGTCCACTTACCCCTTTGGAAGAAAAAGCCTCCAAAGTTACAACTTGCTGCTACATTTGGCAGATAGCTGGTGTCACCTGCAAATGAAGAAAATATTTTCAATCCTAATGCTGAGTCAGTGTCCATTAGTAACAAGGTCCTCAAAATAATGTTAGGATAGTACATGGAACAAGTGGATCTTGGCATCTGAATGTCAAATTTTCACTTGTATAGTTTCTCTGCAGCAGAGCAGTTGCAACAAGATTTAGCTTGCTTGACTGGGCCTAATTACATTAGCCAACTCAATTCTTTTTTTCTATAGAGCCATTAAAGTAATATCCTAAACAGCATAGCATGTATATGCACCTATATAGTACAGCTGGATTGATTCACTGATATTTTAAATGTGTCTGCTGCAGTTGGTAGCATTGTGATACTTTGCTAATCAGTTTCTGTAACTGTCACTTGTGATTAAAATTGCTGCCCTCCAGACAATTTAATGCTTTTGGGCAGAGGGATAATGAAGATGCCTACCTAACTGCAGGGCAGAATATTTAAAATTCTTCCTGCAGTTACTAGTCTGCATTGATATGAATAGTTGCTTAGTATAGTCTTGTTTGAATTTTGCAAAGTCTTATATAAATAAATAGTCCCACTGTTTTAAACTCTAGCCGTTTATTGTATGGCTCACAATATAAATTGTTCTTCCTAGACTGCAGTTCCTGGAGTCATGTGATTAAAAAGCATGTGAATGAATTTTCAGCTGTCATGGGATCCTTCCCCACTGCTAGAGTGCTCATGGGAGAGAGGATGAAGTACAGGGGGTTACAGGCCCATTGGTCTTTCCGTGAAACCAGCCCCTGGAATGAAAGATGTTTGTTCACCTGGTCGAAGGCAGTGAACAAGATCAAAATTCAGAAAAGCTTGTTTCTTTTTCATAAGAAAATTTTCATACTAGTCACCTGGGTCAGTCCAGAGGTTTCTTTGTACCATGATCCAGCCAATGACAGATGCTTTAAAACAGGCGAGGAGAAAGTGGTGGTTTTCTCACTTTGTTCCCCAGCCCCAATAAAACCTACGTACTCACAACAAACGATACCTTAGCAACTTCCTGAGATAGAGGCTCTTTCTGTATATACTTGTTGTTCCTGCACAGCCATTTTTCTAGCTTACCAAGGTATGCAAGCACTGCATTTCCCTTAATCTCAAACCCTGAGTTCATTGAAACATGCTTGACTATTTTTCCAAAATAAAGAATCCTAAGTAGCCTAATTTTTTTTTTTTTTTGCCTCTATAGCAATGCACAGATGGCTATGAATGGGATCCTGTTAGGCAACGGTGCAAAGGTACAGTAAATAGTTTTCAAAGACAGACTTGCCATTGGTATTCTTTAAGTGTTGTCATTACACACCCCTGTTCTGGACAAGGAGGTGTGCTTGCATGTCTCATTGTGTTATTTGTGTTAATGGCTGTTGCAGAAGGTTTGAATGTTAAAAGCATGACTTGTGTTGTTGCTAACCACAGATATTGATGAATGTGAAATAGTCCCAGATGCATGCAAAGGTGGGATGAAATGTGTTAACCACTATGGAGGATACCTCTGTCTACCTAGAACAGCACAAATTATTGTAAATGAGCGAGAAGAAGCAGCAGCTGAATCCACTAGTGGTCGAAACAATGTCATTCGACGGACTCCAGCTGATCCTCACCGTGCCCCTCCAAACCCAACTCATCAAATTCAGTGTGCAGCTGGGTACGAGCAAAGCGATCACAATGTGTGCCAAGGTAAGCAAGCTGCCGTATGTCTTACTCTCAGTATAATTGGAGTGTATGTGATAACAAATCTAATGTCTGGAAAAATGACAGCCTGTAACTCTTGCATTTAATAGCATATATTGTTGCACCATTAAACTGGATGTGTACACGCTTCCTTAAGATATGTAAATAAAATACATGCGTGTTATTATTGTTCAAGGTAACAGAACTTGCAGTTTGTTGCAGCCTTACAGTCTGTTCCATCTATTTCAGCCTAATGACTAGAATTAATTCTGTTGTCTGTAGATCCTAAAAAAAAAAAAAAAAAAAAAACCAACCCCCCAAAAAAAAAAAGCCAAAAAAAAAAAAAAAAAAGGGGGGGGGGGAATAATGCCCC
>JAOXNO010000024.1:4632317-4674951 GCA_028565335.1 Limnodromus scolopaceus
AAAAAAAAAAAAAAAAAAAAAAAAAAAAAAAAAAAAAAAAAAAAAAAAACCCTTAATGCAACTAAGCAACTTTAGTCAAACATTTTGTATTGTATTAAGTATGTCCAGGAGAGGCAGTGAAAAAAGTAGGTAACATAGCAAGTTATGTTATAGATGACTTCTAAAGATTTGCAAAACTATGTATTTTCCAGTAAGTGAATGCTGAATGGAACAAAAATTAACCACTGTGTGAACTTTTGCTTAGACCAACTTGTAGTGCAGAACAATACAGTGTTTTTGTTATGTATGCTCAAGCAGTAGAAACCAAACATCTGAACAGCCTTCTGCTGTGCTCTTCTGATCTCTGTGGAAGTAGCTCTACGCAAACCCTGCCAGCTTACTTCCAGTCATAGTCTAGCCAGTCTCTGAAACTATGGCAATGAAGAGCTTTCATCTGAGTGTACTTACACCACACACAGTGCCAAAATTCTCAGAGTATTAGCAATGTTAATTGTATGCGTTCAGGAACCAGACTCACAAGCACTACTGTAAACTAAGACAGTTTCATTTATTATTTTATATAAATAGTTTACTCTTATACTTGCTGAAGTAACAAATGTTTCATCCACTGTTTTGTTTTCTTTCATAAAAATATATTCTATTCCTTGTTCGTAAACTTGGTTTTCAAGCACTTTCATGGGATACCCGTGCAAACAGAGGGCAAAACTTGACCCCGTGGTTCATCTTTTCCACTTTGTGGCCCAGAACAGTATAATCATATAAAATAGTACTTGAGTGACTATAATCAGGGCAAGCTGTAATATACAGCGGTAGTCCCTTTCTCCCTGGTATTCATGTATACAGAACATTATTTATCACTCGTAAGTAAATTCCCTGTCATTCTGAAGCATAGTAATCATCATGGAGGCTGGATAAGTTATTTTTGTAGGCAAAGCCTCAGAGTTGCATTTCTGGCTTATCTGCTAATGTTCAACATTTTTGTCGCTCGAATTAAAGAATGTCAAGTAAAGAACCTACTGCAGGAGGTCAGTACCGCGATCCCCTTAACCCTGAGCATTCACTTAGGGCTATCAAGGGAAAAATCAATGCCAAGGATGGCAAATGTTGTTGGGTTTTTTTTCCTTAGTTTAACTTAGCAAAGTAAACAGCAGAACCAGGAACAGAATACCGGATTCCTTCCTTCAGGTGATGCTGTGTGACTGTAGCTGGCACTTGTCTTCACTGGTGAAATACAATAAACTGCTTCAACTTTAGCATGCAACAACACTTTCGTTCTATAAAAATTGCAAGGAATGCTAGAAAATTTCCAAACATGAACATCTTTGCTCCAATGGCTTTAGGTGTATAAATCAGGAATAGCATAGGAAAGTTAGCAGCGTGTAGTACCAATGCTTATATTCCAAATAAAGGTTGAGAATTAGGGTTAATTTAGAAGCCAAGAAATGGCTGAGATTTTTGTTTTGTTGAGAAGATTAGTGGCCATACACTACTGTTGTTTTACTCCATGCTCTGGCTTCCTGAAACTTGCAAGTAAGCATTTATATTGAATTCACAATTCTTTGATTAATTTACGACAGTTAACTTTTTATAGTATCAGAACTTTTTAACTAGCGGACACACAAACTATGGTGAAGTCTTGGGCTTTACTGAATCTGAGTTTTGCTACTAATTTCCTCATGCCAAAACTTCAGTCTAAATGCAGAAAACATGGAAATATTAGTGTTTAAAAGCTGAAATGTATTGTACTGAATGAATTCCAGCTGGAAAAAGGGTAGTGGACAGTGTGCTTGAAAGAAAGGATGAAGGACTTCTGGAGCACTTAAAGCATGCATTCAACTTCATGATCTTCATGCTTTTCACTGCTGAAAATATCTTATAAAAGATAATCTTGATCAGCAATAGTCCCACTGTGGATTTATTTAATTATGGTCAAAAGACTTTGCTATGATAACTGCTTGAGGCTCCTATGGAGCGTAACTTACACATATAGTCACACTTAAGCTTGTTTTATTGTTTAGTAAATCAAATATGAAGTCCAGCTCCTTCTAATTGTTTGCAGATGTATGACATTTTCCTTCCAGTCCAGCAGTAGTAAGTATTTTATAACCAATGTGAAAGTGTGGAGACCTCTGTTTAAAACAAAAACATACTCTGAGGAGCTGTATTATTGACATCATACTAGAGTATGAGGGGCCTTCTGTTTTGACACAAACGTCCACTCCCTTTTTAAATGTTAAATAGTGAGGGTATGATAGGCCAAACATGCTCATGTTGGGTTTTGTGCTTGGAATAAACACGCATAAATGACACTAGTCCTGTTGGACTTTAAGAGGCTTCAGTGATGTGCTCAGCTTCACCGTTAGATAAGGCATGATGCAATGTGGCCATATACTATTTCTAGTGACAGAAATGAGAAAAATTGAGGGGCAATGATTCTCTATACTTCGTAATCTACCAAAACATGGCCATATGCCAGAGTTATAAGAGGTACTTAATACCTTCTTAACTTCTGACCTGAAGAAAACAAGTGACAACTATGGTATTTATCAGTTTTGAGAGCTTTCTGTCTGCAATACATGCTGTTATTTATTAGAGACCAGGTAACACATGAATAGTACAGACGGCAGGTTGATAGCAAAGCACGCCGCCTTGCAGAAGACAACTCTGTGGAAATGACTGCTGTTTGCTATGATGTACATCACTTTTACAATTACTAGTGATTAGAAACCTGTCCTTGAATAACTGTGTTAATGTTAGAAGTGTGGGTAGCAAAAATTTCCTGGGAAATTCTTAAGATGCTGAATGTGAACAGTAAGTGCCAGGAACCCTCAAACTGATGAAAATATGAAGGGAGGTTATTCTGGAGGAAGATTGCTTCTGTAGAATGTGTACAGAGCACTGAGTCTTGTGCTTTAATGTAAACACTTTAACTCTATCTTAAATTCTGACTTTATAACCTTAACTAATCCCACCTCTCTCTGTCTCTGTTCATACTTCACTGCCACTTCTAAATGTGCCTTTAAGTCAAAGGGTTGCTGAATTAGTCACTAAGGTAGATTCCCGTATGTGGCACCTACCAGTACTTTCGGGAAGCCACTCAAATGTTCTCACTTCTCCATGTGAGAGTATCACTCGAATTGGGAAGACTGAAAAACAGTAAGAAATATTTTTAAGCAAATCTCTAAGTTAGCTAATATTCACAGACACTTTTTGCCTTAAAAATAATAAATAGCTTCACTCTGTTGCCTACATACAAGACTGAATTGTATTTCTACTCTGTTGTTAGGTGCTCTGTGATTTGAGTCTGCTCCTATTGAAGTCAAAAGAAAATCACCCAATTAATTCAATTTTGTCAAATCTAGTCTGCAAGAAACTACTAGCTTTTCCTAGAATGTTAATGACACTTGAATGAAAAAAAGGCCAAGCAAAGGTACCAAATAACCTGTAAACTTGAAAAAGGAGAAGAACTTTGGTTTTTTTTCCCCCTTCCTATTGTGCTGGCAATAAAGTAAGCAGTTTTTTGCTCCTCAACTAGACTAGCTTCCTCTATTTCTCCAGTCTCTGTGACTGTAAAATACAGGGTGGGGGAGATTGTAATAGAAGATATCAGTGCTTTCTTATATGGAAAAGAGAGACACCATTTTTTTAGATAGTTCTGCTTAGACTTGGTGATGTCGGTTGCTTTTTTCACCCTCTGTGAGGGAGGAAAGGAATGAACTTGTTTTCTGTGCTGTGGTTATTTTTTTCCCCCCACAAAATCATTTTAGGGATCTCTTCATTGGCAGGGTTTTTTGTTGCGCTTTCCAGTACTTTTTGAAGCAATTTACCATACTCAATCTAGGTTTTACCTCAAGAAATTAATTTAGTGTAAATAAGTCAAATAAGACTAGATTTTGCATCTATAGATTCCTCACTTCTTTCTTTTTTTTTTTTTTAAGGAGAGAGGGACATGGGAGAGCAGTTCATGATGTTTTGTTTTCTGTACAGAAATCACTTAATATTATATAAGTATATATAGCAGGGATGTGCAGCTAGCATATAAAGGACATAAAAATGCACTCAGGCTGGCCCTTTGTAGAGGAGTGTGGGTGTGCCTCAAGGCAGAGAACCCTTCGTTGCCGTTTTGGCTGGGGTGCAAACTGCATATCTGAAACGCACCTCCTAATGAGCTCCACTTAACACACTTTGATTTGCCTCGCTGAGCGGTCTTGGAACATGCAGACCAGATCCCGTTTAGATGAAACTAAACCTGAAGTGCACTGCAGGAGCACCGCTAATACGCCACAACCACTAACAAGCATTCAGGCTCCGGGACCACACTAGACAGAGTTCAGGGACCCTCAGAAATATATGTACGGGGACACTGAAGCCTCTGCACCAACGTGTCTGATCTGCTCTTTTTGGGTCCCCACTATTTGCTAATATAGAGATAACCTAAAATATACCTATAACAGTTTCTTAGGCTGTCCCCAGAAATGTTTTTGTAATTTGTAAGATATTGCCTGTAGTTAGAAGAGTGCAGCATCCCGAGTTTTCCTGCTTCTTGTATTTAAAGAGTAAAGCTTTCAGGACTACTTTTAAAAGGACCTGGGTTGTGACAAGTTTAGTTCCGGAGCTGTTCCTCTCAACAACACAAGACCTGTTTAGTTTGAAGAAAGGGTGAAGGGAGGCTGTGGGAGGAAAAATAAGGTCAAGTTATCTGATTTAAGATGCCATTAGTTCATCAAAGTGCTTACTCAGGCACAGTTCATATGTACCTATGTTTGCTGCACTAGTTCAGCAATTGGAGAATACGCATTGCCAGCAGCGGCCAGCCTAAGAGACTGACTTGGTTCCACATGCCATTTGAATGTTAATTACTTGGAAAAGCCGTAAGACTCTTGCGGGTCTAAGAGAATCCACAGTATACAAGCTGGTATTTTCACAGCTCTTTGTACTGAGTGTTCATTGATGCAAATTAATTTCTTGTGCATTTGGGCACATTATGCAGAGATCATCTTTCATCAACCCATCCTGAACCAATTGTTCAAGCTGTTAATTTGTGAAACCACTGTGTTTTGCTGCAAAGAGCCCTTTCTGGAGCATCTCTTTAATAGCCTTGAGGGACCAGAGGGGGGGTCACAAAAAAACATCTTGTTTTGAGGGCCTGGTTTTGGGCATTTTCAAAATTTGGCTATTCTGAATCATCTTTCCATCTGTGCTATTTGCACAGCTGTGAGTGTCATGTCAAGACCTTGGATAGATATTCTCTGTTCTGTCTGACCATTTTACTGTGAACATCCATCACAAGTGTAAATACTAGCAGCTGCTTCACTTCCTTTAGTTACTTACTGCTTTTCCATTATTCTGACCTCTGTAGGAGTATGTTCAGTACGTAGCAGCTAAAGATTCATACCATATGCTAATCACGCTAAGTGTCCTAGATTCAGGCAAGCTTCCGAAAGTTGTATTTACCTTAGCTTCTTGAATTGTGATTATGGAGGCAAACACTAGACTTCACGTTTAAGTAAACTCATTAGTGGTTCTCACGGCTTCTTGTTCAAGAAAAATGGGATCACACAGTAGTCACGTCAACTGTCATACTTTCAGGTTTAGTTTGTTGACTGTAATGCCTGTTTGCTTAGTAGCTCTGAGGAGGCTAATGTTTTGACAGACAAAACATAGCAAATGTATTCAGAAGGCACAAGGCCTGAAGAAAGTCCAAACCTCCAGCCATCTGTCCTTCTTCAGAATTTCATTCTCTAAGCTGGAGGTCTTTTTCATAATGCAAGCAGGAATAACACCAGATAGCAAAGGGGAAGAATGTGCTTATGTCTGGTCCTGACTGGGCACCCCAGTATACTTGGCACCCCATGAAAAGAGTATTTATTTATCCCTTCAAGGAATTCCCTGTATCTGTTGCAAACACAAGCACCCTAACAGTCAGTAAACCCTACAAGGAATGATAGCTGTCATCTGTCATGTTCAGCATTTAACATAAAACGTGATTTGTGAGCGCGTGGGCTTGCTTTTGTTCCCTGTTTCAGTACCTGCTCTCAATGAACTGTGGTCTACAGGGTTGCAGTGATACAGAAGTTTCCCTAGCGGTAACAGCAGTGTGAGAGCATCCTGGCAGCTACTTTTAGCACCCTGGTCAGATAATTTTACAGTGATACCATTGCCACTTTGTGGATAGATTCTTTCTGCCATACTTGCATGAAAGAATTATAGAAATGTTCTCAATGTGTTTGCTTTGAGCAGATCTGCAGTTATTTCATCCCAGAGTACTGCATTAGAGTTCTTTAGCCTGCTGAGAAAGGTTGTGTGCTCCTCCTTTCTCCAGTTGTTTGCTCAAGGTAATTCTCTCTTAATGAACACTTTTTTCTATGTTTTCAAACCTGCTTCAGATTACTTAGTATGTGATGAAAATGCTCTTATCTGTGTTTTATTTTCATTTTTGAAGTCTGGGTTACCAAGTTGCCTTTTCTAACCCTAGAACAATTCTAAAGGATCTCAGGATTACAGACACACGCTTTTGAAGGGTCCAAGACATTTCTTGAGCATCTCCAATGATGGGATGCTAATTTAGCAAGCTGGAAAACTAGTTCAAGAGATGAAGCTCAAAACTGTTATTTTCCTTATTTTATTATCTTTCTAAGTGATTTTCTTCATTTCTTTCTCATGCTGGCAAAGGAAGGTGATAGCTACTGTTTGCATTTGCCTTTCTGTGTGTGCCAAAACAGTCCTACAGGAAGAACAAAGCTTCCTGCAAACACAGAAGTGGTCTGTTTGATTCTTCGCTTTATCACCTAGTGATGCCTATGCTCCTTTGCGTATCCTTTACTGAGGAAGAGTGTCTGCTGAACTATAGCCAAGCAAACCAGTCTCCACCATTACTTGAATTATTTCAGTATGTTGTTTAGGCTTGCTATTTTGCCATTTTCCTATCCTCAAGGACAATGAAAACATAATGTAATAGGATCCCATAGTAGTGAGATATTTTTAATCTGGTGGAAACCACAATGAGAGAGTTAATTTTTGAGTACACCTTACCAGGTTGCATCTTAAATAGTCTGCATATTTTGTGGTATAGTCAATTGTTCCTGTACAGCACTTTGTCATGACAACCCCTTTGTCCTCTGTGTGTGTTAACTGAGGAAGAACTTTTACTTTTTGTTCCTGGTCTTCATATAAGTTGGGCTTGGCCATCTCCTTTCATTATACTGTACAAACATTTATTCTCATTTTCCCTCTGTGATGCTTTTTGAGCTGTTTTTTTCTGGACTACCATCACTTATGCATGTTCTATAATACTTCATACAAGATTTAAGCATCATTTCAGCTGAAGGGTTCTTAGCAAAGGGAAGTTTGCCACATACATGTCATAAAGTTCAATTGCTTCTATCCACAACATTGAAAGATCTGAACTTGGCTGGTAAGATCTCTTCCTTCTGTATGTGAAAAGAATATATGGAATCAGCCATGTAAGGTTCAGGGATAAAAAGCATGGAATTTCACAAAGATTATATCTGGTTTCATCTTTAATTTGCTATGTGTTATTTTCATAGCAGCCAGAAAGCAGTAGTTCTAGAGAGAAAGCTATTTGCCATAATTAAATATAAAGCAAAATTTAACGTGAAAGAACATATCAAATGCACAAGAATCCTGCTTGTACCTTTTTTTTCATTTACATTTTAACTTTACTAAAAATACAAGAGAGATTTGCAAATTACAGAGCTATGAAGGAGTTTAGCATACATGTAGTTATTATAAAGTACCTTTTATGCTCATTCACATTTGTGTTTTATTTGTTGATCTGAAATCATGTTAGAAGTTGGTTCTGTTTTAAGTATAGTGGAGAAACATCTAATCTTTGTTATGTATAATTATATGGTAAAACCTGTAGCTTGAAGCTGAAAAAAGTTATAAGAAAACACCATGTGTTACACACACTTTTGTAAGCTACAGTGCTAAGATGAAGTTCATGAGGCCCAGAAATGAATTAGACCTTTTCTGACATAACATATCCTAATCTCTTAATTAGGCATTTTTAGAACTAGATATTCAGTAGACCCTTATCTATTGCTATTACCTGAAAACTGCCCCACAGCTATTCTGCAGTTAGAAGATTGGGGGGTTGATTGTCATTCTTAGCTTTTTTGGTGGGTTTTTTTATTTGGTTTTGGTTTGGGGTTTTTTTGTGGGATTTTTTTGTGGTGTTTTTGTTTTGATGTTGAGTTTTGGGTTGTGGTTTTTTTACACAGCTTTCTTATTTTCATTTCTTACTGTTAAAATGCTAGTTTTCAGGAGGTGGGAAAAACAGTACTTGTTTGGTCAAGGATAGTGGCAATGACCATAG
This sequence comes from Limnodromus scolopaceus, assembly GCA_028565335.1. Taxonomy (NCBI): domain Eukaryota; kingdom Metazoa; phylum Chordata; class Aves; order Charadriiformes; family Scolopacidae; genus Limnodromus; species Limnodromus scolopaceus. The sequence continues at coordinate 4,640,656 of JAOXNO010000024.1, forward strand.
ATGGCTAACCACAGAATTAAGTAAAATTCTTAAACAGGATGATAAAGGATTCAGTGTATGAAGGTGTATCTCCTGGGAAGAGATACTTACTCTGGGAAGCTCTGAATCTGTCCTTATTAACACTTGATTTAAAAAATCATGCTTTTGAGTGGACATATCTAGGTGTCATTTAAGCCGATTTAAATCAGTTCTGAAAAAGAGAAGACATGACTGAGCTTTCTTTTACAAGCTGAATTTAATCTGAAGTAAACTTCTAGTCTAATGCATGAGCCGGTATGATATGATATAAGCAAATCTGACATTGCACTTGAGTGGGTTTAGTCCATGCCTGAACAGATGTTTTATGTAGTTTCCTGAGTACAAACAGAACTTGTTCAAGGATTTTTATAGGCATATGCCTGCATGGGTGGGATGTCTGTTAACAGGTAACTGGTCATAATGTGTGCAATCAAACTTCAATAGATAATGACAGCAATGGAGAGTACAGTGCTTATAAAGTTTCAAGCCTGAATGGCTTCAGGAAGGGCTTTTTTTGTCCATCAACACTAGTAAAATCTTTAGCCTGAATTTTCAAAGTAATTGGTCACTGTCTACCCATTAATCTTTTATTTTAAAAATATTATCTTTATAAAAGAGAACTGGCCTTCTGCTGGCTTCCAAGTAAATAATCATCTCATCCAATTTGATATTATTGACACCTAAATTCCGCTACCAGCTGTAATTTGCACCAAAGGAAAAACTCTGGTAATCATAGTGTAGCTTGGATTGGAAGGAACCTTTAAAGGTCATCTAGTCCACCCACCCCTGTCATGAGCAGGGACATCTTCAACTTGATCAGGTTGCTCAGAGCTTCATCCAACCTGACCTTGAATGTTTCCAGGGACGGGACATCTGCTGCCTCTCTGGGCAACCTGGGCTAGTGTTTCACCACCCTCTTTGTAAAAAATTTCTGCCTTATCTCTATTCTAAATCTACCCTATTTCAGCCTAAAGCCATTACTCCTTGTCCTAGTGCAACAGGCCCTACTAAAGGGTTTGTCCTCATCTTTCTTATAAGCCCTCTTTAAGTACTGAAAGGCCACAATAAGATTTCCCCAGAGCCTTCTCTTCTCCAGGCTGAACAACCCCAACTCTATCAGCCTGTCCTCACACCAGAGGTGCTCCAGCCCTTTGATCATTTTTGTGACCCTCCTCTGGACCCACTCCAACAGGTCCATGTCTTTCCTCTGCCGAGGCCCCCAGAGCTGGACACAGCACTCCAGGTGGGGTCTCACCAGAGCAGAGGGGCAAAATCGCTTCCCTCAGCCTGTTGGCCACACTTTTTTGGATGCAGCCCAGGATATGGTTGGCCTTGTGGTTTGTGAGCACGCATTGCTGTCTCATGTCCAGTTTTTCATCCACCAGTACCCTAAAGTCCTTCTCGGCAGGACTGCTCTCAATCCCTTCATCCCCCAGCCTGTATTGATACCAGAAGCTGCCCTGACCCATGCGTGGGACCCTGCACTTGGCCTTGTTGAACCTGATCAGGTTGACACAGGCCCATTTCTCCAGCTTGTCCAGGTCCCTCTGGATGGCATCCTGTCCCTCAGGTGTCAACTGCCCTACACAGCTTGGTGTTTTCTGCAGTCTTGCTGAGGGCGCACTTGATCGCCTTGTCTATGTCATTGATGAAGGCATTAAAGAGATTAGTCAAACTGCTATGTAAAACTGGTGTTTATAGGAAGATTTAGAAGGGGTTTTTTTTCACTAATTGAAATTCACAAGAGTTAAAGAAAGCCAGGGAAAAAAATAAGACATCTTACAGGACGAGAAAATACAATGATGCCAGAAAAAAAACAGTAATATGGGCAATCAATTACTGCATATTTCTTAGCATTAACAATTGCAAAATAAATCCTTATCAATACTGTAACAGGTGCCTGTTCTAATGGAAGTAGTTAGCTATGGAAAATCCAAGGACTTCTGACAGGTAACAATTTTCTGTATGGTTTTAAAGAGGTTGCCAGTAAGCTAACTTTTAATAACAGACTTGCACAGGGGATGGGAATAAAACATGGCAAAGTGAGCAGAAATTTAAGTGTGATGTTAGCTGACTAGCTTATAAAACTATCTTGATCAGAAAGATGGAAAAAGCAATGTCTTTCTTGTCTAGACTTACTCTGTGGAGAGTTTTGGGTATCTGGGCTGCATTAGAAAAGAGCTGGAATTAAATACACATTTAGAAGTAACAAACACAGTATTTGGAGAAGGTTCATCAAAGTTGAGAAAGATATCATCATTTCAAGAAATAGATATCTTTGTCAAGTGCCTTAAAAAATAGTTACTGAATTCTACATCAATTTTGAAGCCATTTTGGTTTGCATCTGTGTTACCAGATCTTACTTGTACTTTTATATCTTGTAGCATTTAAAGCACTTTCTTTGTAGATTAATTTGTTCTCAAGGGACTTTCTTATCAGGAACAAGTTCTCCCCATAGCATTTAGATGATAAAGGTGAACCAGATAAGACAATTTATTGCCTGTCACATTTAGGGCTATTTAAAAGCCGTAATGTTTCAATAGGTGGTGTTGCAGTTAGTGCAGTCACATCAGTAATAAGCAGTGTTTTGGAGCTCCCACTGATCTGCCCCCATAGGCTATGGAAGATACCTTGCTTTATTCCTCCCAGAAGTTGTTGGAGACTAAATCAGGAAAGTGTGCAGAATGCTAAAGTCATTCCCGTTTCCCAGGGTTAAAGAAAAAACACATTTGTCTCTGAAGTCATCCTGCTTGTATTTACTCTGCATCTTGATCTTTCTCATTCTTATCTGGCTTAATTTGACGGATCAAGACAGATTTTCTTTTGAGCTCACTCCTTGTATGTTATTTGAGTAGAAAAGAAGTTCAGGATGGTTTCAAGACCCTAAGATATTGCTGACACTTCTAGGCCCAGTATTTTTTACCACATGGAGAAAGCACTGTACAAGCAGATAAAAATTATAGGCGTAAGTCAACAACATTGTACTGACTGAGCACCTCTTGGGCCTCTGGGGTTTGCAGAAGCAGGAGAGCATTACAGCTCCAATGAGCCTGAGTTGGAAGAGAGTTACAGCCATCCTCCTGATACCGTTTGTGCACTACAGAAGTTGGGTGTGGGAGAAAACCACATGTTTTTCCCACCATAAACACTGTTTGACCATTATTTAAACAATCCAGAAAATACAATTATGTTTTAATCTACTATTCAGCATGCAGAAAATGATGATTTTTGGGGAGCGGGCTGCTTTTGTGTGTGTATTCCAACATAAAGTATTCCTGTATCAGAAACTGTGGCTGTGTATGCCTATAATGGGAAAATTCCCCATTTCTAGAAGATATTTTTATGAAAAGGGTTTTTCATTATGCATTTAAATCAAAATGTTCTCTCCATTATGATTACACTCAAATTTCAATGCTCACCATTAAGAGAATCTCTTCCTTACTATGTATGCAGATTTATAAGGCTCCAGGCACCTTTGAAATAAATTGAAAGCACAGCCATGTAATAAAGCCAAAACCAGAAACTAGCCAAGGAGATCCACCCAGCAACACCCTCGAACACCCTCAGCCTCTTCCCCTAAGCACAGTTTTAGAGCACTAGTCTTGATCTTGTCTCTGCTTTCTCCACCCTAGTGAAGGCTTCCTGGGGGATTCCCCAGCCAGCAGAGAAGCCAGAGCTCCGCAAGTGGCTGTGCCTGATGCAGAAATAGTTCGCTTGCTTGATTTTCTTACCTGTCAAGCAGCTCATAAGGAGTGGAGTGCGGCTGTTCGCAATACTGCTCAGCCCGTTTCAAGGGGAACATTGCACAACAGGAGCAGCTCACAGCAGGAGAAAGCAAAAGTTAGGGGATGAGGAGAGATTTTAACAACTGAGGAAAGAGATAAGCATGGCAAAACCATATAGGAATAACAAAGGGGTTGGAGAAAGCTGACTTGCAACTGCTGTCTCCCACTTTGAAACAGAATAATTCAAAATTTCATTTATGATGCTGAAAGGTGGTATAGTTGGAGGACCCCAGAAAAGGAAACGCTTCCTGAACTCACTGCTACAGAATATGAGGCCAACAATTTAAGAACTTAATTAAACAAAGGTCTTGACATTTTATACAGCGAGATCAGAAATTTAAAAAGAGCAACTTTTGAAAGGGGTAACAAACCTAAATTATATGTTTAAGGCAATCTTTAATTATTAAAGACTGTCAGGATGAGGTTAATTGTTGGAAAGTAGATTGGCAGTATCTGTACCCTTCTGAGGTATCTCATGCTGCCCAATTTGAGAAAGGACAGTGTGTTAAATTTTCCATCTTTTTGCATTCGGTGACTGCTACCTGTTGATTGAGCATAAAAGCCTATTCCCCAAAGCTTTGACTAATTAGTCTGGTGGACATCAGATGTTCAGTATTGTGATGGAACTATTCCCTGCCCTACGTGCTGCAGAAGGTTGAGACTTTTTTTAGAGAGCGCAAACCAGTATAGTTTTGTTGAAAATTAAAACCATTGGGAAATTCAGACAAAAATTTCTGTAATTCTGAAAAAGTGATGTACAAATAATCTGATCTGATTGTTAGCTGGCAAATGCAACTTTAAGCATTTCTATATTGAAAAGAAATCAGATATTAATATCAGAACATTTTCACCATAGGGATCACACTTTGCTATTATGGGGAAAAGCATGCAATACTGAAGTTCAGTGACATCATTTTGTACTTTCACAGCTTTCAGGTGGTTTACTTAGGCTCCATTCTTGTGGACAACGCATGCATGTACAAGGAAATCTGTCCTGCTCTGAACATCTTAGTGGCAACCGTAACAAGCACACACTTTACACAACACTTGCTGTGAGTAGTGTTGTATTTGGGACTAAAGCAGCAGCAGCTTATATCATTCTTTGCATTTGATTCTTTGTTTTAGTATCTGTCATGTCCAACCTAGCCAAAAACTGGCCTCAGCGTATTCTGGCTCGTAGATGCTGTGGGAGCCCCGGGGGCTCCATACACATGCCTCATCTGTGACCAAACAGGGGCTAAGCTGCCATTTCACAGCGCCTTGTCCTCAGGGTGGAGTCACACTCCTACAACAGCTATGATCAGTAGGCTGAAAGCAAAATATTAAAGAGACCAAAGGGACCAATCAGGATTTTCACAGACTGAATGGCCACTCAGGGGGTTCAGCCAGAAAGAACGATCCTGAGTGCCTAAAAATATGAAAAATAGTGAGAATGCGACACAAAAATGTTTTTTTAATTTGGCCATAACATTCCAAGCGGGACAGCCGTGGGATCTGCCGAGATCAGCTCGAGACCGTCTTTGCATAACACCATAGAAGCTCACGCAATGCACCAACTAACACGCACTCCAGCTTTATGGCATAAAGTTACAGAACCGTCTCTGTCACACAAATTCTGATTCAAGACAGCATTACTGTCCCATTGGGATGCAACTGGGATGGGCTGGGTAGACAACAGCCCTTAAAAACTGGAATGATAATATGCAGGTTTTTCCATTCCTATCATTTGTCCTTAATTTGAGAAATTAAATGCTTATGTTCCATTGTTAACTATTCTTAGCACTAATTTCACAGTTTAGCCCAGTGATGACCAAATGGCTTCCTTATAGTTTTGTGGGTTTTTTTCCTCTCGGTTCACAGCTGTCCTGAATTTATTTAGTTTGGTGCTTAGGTTGCACAAAAAAAAAAGTTTTGTGACTCAGCCTCCATAAATATTTTAATCAGAAATCTCACTTGACTCAACTACTGCCTGAAGAACACTATCTGCAAAAAGTCAGAGGAAAGAAAGGTGTTATGGTTTGCCATTCTGGTTAATAGCTTATTTACAGCATCATAGAATAATTCCAATGAGAAGTGATCTAGTCTCTAGTCCAATGCCCTGCTCAAAGCTGGGTCAGCTCTGAGATCAGAGCAGGCTCGTCAGACCCTCAGAGACCAGGGAGATCTGTCCAGTCAGATCTTGAAAACATCTGTGGATGGAGAGGGCACAACGTTTCTGGGCAACCTGTTCCCAGAACCCTTGACTAACCTAATGGTGAAAAAGGGTTTTCCTTGTATCCAGTCAGAACTCTTTTCAATTCACCCTGGATTGATAAAGACAGACAAAAGAGATGGACTTAAGATGCAGACTTTCTCTTTTTTTTTCTCCCCTTCATTTTTCAAACTCGTTTGCATTGGTCCCTCAGTTTTACTTATCAAACTATTTAGAATTATTTATTATTTCGTTTGGCTATAGCACAGAGAGGGTACCAGTCACCAGTGAACATTTCCTTCTGGAAGGCATTGTATGCACAGATGCAGCAAAAGCACTCACCTGAGAAAGCCTTCCATCTTCATACTTTTAAACATTTGGTTTTCATTCCTTCTTTACTCTACTTTCTTCAACAAAATTAAAAAATACACCTTGTTGGGTTTTACCTACCACTAAGACTATTTCCTACTGTACTTTTCAGAACTGAGATTTTTATAAAACTTAGGTCTATTTCTGTAAAAGTCTGGTTTTCTTACAAAGGGTGAAGCTGAGGAAGTGCTTTCCATAAGGGAAAGTAACACAATTCTGGGGCAGCCCTGAGTAGCACAAACATTTTCATGGAAAGCAGACTAGCTCGTGAGAAGCCAAATGTCATTCCCAGCCTCCCGTGGCCGAGCTCTTGCTACAAGTGAATCTCTGCAGCTTTTTCAGTTTCAAAGTGTAAAAGACAAACAAAAAAACCAAAAAGTAATATCTATGTATATCCACAAACCAGGAAAAAATGTACAGTTTCACAGATCAGTGTCTATGCTACTTAGCGTGCAAAGCTCTGAATAAATGCAAAGCTTTATTCATAGCTAGCGCCCACCAAACTTCTTAAAGTACTGAAAGTATATCAAGACTGATTTTAATAAACAAACCCACTGCTTATACTTTGAGGTATTGTATTAAGACACATTTAGTTGAGTTCCAGCATTTAAAGCACATGCTTGGGTCCCAGCAGTTTCACTAATATCTTTGCACGTGCCTCAATTTACGCAATTACTTCATGCTGTCCTGAATCAGTCCTTCACCTTGTAGCTAGGAACTTTTATTTTAAAAACCCTCTCTGAGAAGCTTGCTAGAGCAAGCCTGCAGTACCAAGCACAGACCGAGCCTATTCCCGGGTGGGTAGGAAATACTTTGAAGTATCAGAGGGAGTAGCCTGGATCTGGAGGAACGGTGCTGTTTGCTCAGCTTGCAGTTACTTTGCTGGGACATAGTTTTCAGGTAATTCTGCTGAGAATCCCAGCTTGTCTCACATCTAGCAGCAGCGCTGTCCCTTTTAGATACTCTTCACATCATTTTTGTGTCTATTTAATTCTTTATTCGCTTTTCTTCACTTAAACTGGAAACAAGTGCCAAAACCTGACTGAAAACAGCAATTCACACTGTGATCCTGGATAAATTACTATACAATTAGCAACATCACAATGTGAGTTTCAAAATGTTAATGAAATAAAGCTGTTACTTTTGGAAGCTAAATACACTTTATGATTTATGGTGACTTTAAATACGATTGTGAACAGTTCACAGTGCCAAATGAAAAAATGTTGTCGCTTTTACTAATTATATACTTCATGCCACTTCTGTAGGAAGTGATGCCTGCCTTGACTAAAACAATCATCTCCTCAGTGTCCTCTCTGTATAATCATATCCCTTCTAGAAGCTGAATTGAAAAATTGTTATGATCTGAAAATCAGATACATGTTCTTCATTATGAGGAGCAGAATGATGCAGTGGACATGACTGGTTTGGGACAGGATGACACGCAGCTCTATGGGCACATAGAGTTCTTTCCATGAACTTCGTAGATTAATTTTCTGCATGGAGAGGTTTTGCCTTCTACTACTGGACATTTCAAGCAAGCACACGTACATGTACTAAGTATGAAGCCTTATGGAGTAAATAAAAATTACTGCATAAATAAGACTAATAATAAATCAAGCCCAAGAGTTTTAGGTCAATATGCAGAATTAACCTATTTACTGAATGTTCTCTAGATAAGAGATCATTGTTCTTTGGTTTGAAAAGATTTCTGGGTTTAATATGTATTCAGCCATTACTTATCTATTATGCTTTGCTTCCTTTTTATTTTCCTTTCATTGAAAATGAGACCTAACTCCTTGAAAATCATTTGGACTTGATCCTAAAACATACTGAACACTTCCCAGTCCTTTTGAAAATAATAGAATACAAGAAATTTCATGACTTAGTTTTCATTTCTCTGAGGTGTTTTTGAAACTTTGAGAGCAGTTCAGAAGATCCTATCTTATTATCTGAGATGTTGTATTTCTTTTCTTTAATATTGATCTTTTTGCCTGTCCATGAAATCTCCAAAGCATACTAATAGTCTGTTAGATCCTAAATAAGTTTAGATACAGATCTAGCTACAGAGGATGTTTGGCTAACTGCTAGAAACCAATCTTGTCATTGGTCTTCCACCAGTGTTTTGCATTTTTATTGGTAGCATCTGATTAATTAAAACTTGCCTCTAAATCAATGGAATTGGTTAGGTACTATATATGAAAGTTTTCAATTTACTTAAGCCTACATGTTTGCAGTCTGTTAAAAAACTTCCCCTCCTCTTCAGTAGCCCTTTCTGGAAACGCTGTATTTTGCAAAAGCTTATGAGATCTTTATAGGCCACAAATATCATTACCTACCAGGCTGGCTCTTGCTATCCTTTGAAATCCTCCGCTGTCTCCTCTCTTAGACTGTAGGTTGTTTGAAAATGGCACTGTCTTTTGGTTCAGAGTTTGCACATCAGCAGAACAGTGAAATTCTTATCCATGATGAGGGCTTCTGTTAAGCTAAACAGCACATAGAAATACAAGTACCATGTTACACCTCTTAAGCTTTCACAATAAATTCGAAGTTGGTTAGCCTGGGAGAAGGCTTAATGTTACAAACAGTGGTATGAGTTATTCAAGCTAACAAAAATCATAGTAGCAGAAATATTAATAGGATTGGTAAAATTATCAAAAAACTTATTTTAAAACACTTTTGCTTCAGAATTTTAAGCAATTCTCCTCCTTATCCTATTGGTAAGAAATTAATGTCCTTGTAGATGTTTATTTTTCCTCCACTATAAGTAGACTATCTCACTAATACTTACATACATATCTCCTTGCTTTGCTCTTGAGTTCTGTTCTTTGCTCTTGGCATTAATTAATTTGATTTAATTAATTTTCCCAAGATTCCTCTTTTATCAGTTCATCTTTTGCTTCATCCATTACTAGAAGATAGCACTTCATGAATGAGCCACGAGTCATTTTTTTTGCCATCCAGCAAATAAATGACCATGGCATGGACTTTCCTCCTGAAGGGCACAGCTGCAAAGCCGAGTGGACAATCAATCATACTGCAGTTAAATCTGTCTGGAAGGCATTTGAGGCAGCAAGACATCTATGAAAACCTTGAGTGTGACTGACAGCTTTTTCCAATAACTTTCATGGAAGTCTAATTGAGAAATCTCTTCTCCCATCCTGCAAGAATTTATGAGCAAAATTTATTTTGACCAACCAATATTGGCCTGTATTCAACAGTGTATGATGCTCTCATGTTCCCCTGTAGGCATGTGCTCATTAGTTAACCTCCACAATGGTCATGGCAAGGTTAGATTAGATTTTAATCAAACATTTATGACTGACTGTTTAGAGCTAGAGACACCCAGGCAATGAAACAGTTATGCTGAGCAATGTACTGATAATGTTCTGGGCATCCCTCAGAAATGCTGAGATGCAGAGAGGCTACACATCCTTGGCAATAAGCTCATACACTCAATTTACAAGAAAATCAAAATCTGGGACCTTGTATCTTCCAAAGAGAGAATGGAATAGACTGAAAACCAAGCAAAATACCTTCTGGGTGTACTAAGAGCTGTCCCACAGTAGATCTCCCACATGTATCCTAGGCTCCCTGCTGCTGGTGCTGTTCAATGCCTGCCCGTGACTCAGAGCCAAACGACTTGCCTGACATGGAGCAATTGCTAAAACCAGTATACCCTTTTGAGGATTGAAATGGTTTATTCCTCAATGTCCTTGGCTATACTGTCTACTTAACAACAACATGTTCTGGGGAGCACCCACACTTTGTCACAACCACAAATAGCTTCAAAACCAGCCATTTTCTTTAATTTGGTTATAAACTACTCTTTAAGGAATTTCATCAACTTGCACGGAGTAAAAAGGATTGTCAGAGGAGCTTCTTGTCCTTTCATGACCATCTTGCAAATGCTGATTTTCTCACCAAACTGTGTTTTGACAGCGTTTCTCTCCCAGTGCTCACTTACCTGTGTTCTGTACATTTTAAGATCATCTCGAGACTTGCACAGTGCTGTATCTATTTTAGATTGTTTTTATTGGCAACTAATGTATACTACCAAGCACCCACGTGAACAAAATTACAGAGCCCAGACAACTTTTGTACAGAGTTCCTTTGGCCACAGCTTCTCTGTGGGTTTCATTTGGCAGAAGTGATATCAAGCAGAAGTCTTTCCCTCAGCTTCTGATGTAAACTAAAATACACCTTATAAATAGAAAATACAGACACTGAGAGCAGTGCCTTTGGGCAAACAGCCACCTATGGGCTATGGGAAAAATTCAGTTAGATATGATTCATAAATATAATGAATAGGGTGCCATAAACTTGCTTTGCTCTTCACAAACAAAGGCACATTCTCTGCCTTGAAAAATTAGAAGGGCAGAACCCAGAGGAATAGGGAAAGAAAAACAGGAGGAAAAGAAAAGTGGGAGATTTAAGGGGGAGGAAAAAAAATATGTCAGCTTGAGCTGTCAGAGTGGAAAGTATAACTTTAACAACCATCAAACAATACATAGAGTAAAACAAGGGGCTTTGTTAGGCACTGAATCCCTCTGCATCTCACTTCTGACAAGCTCCAGGTTTAATTTTGCAAAATCTGAAGTGTAATGCATTTCCAAAAGAAGTTAGTTTGTTCTTTAAGGTCTCGGTTAGTTGAAGGCTCCTATTGATTACAGCTGGAGCTGGATCAAGCTTGTGCTGTGTTCTCCTGGCAGACTCTCATTTGTAAATACCTTTCATCTCATCCAGCAGTGATAATGATGTGCTTAGATGATGTGGCAGCAATTATTTAGCTGCTGTGTTAGGTTTTCTACTTTATGCTAGCCAAGTACCCTAAAGTCAGATCATAGAAAAGGATGCTTACATTTTATTAAGTCTTATGATTTCCTCAAAAAAAATTGTAACAGCTCTATTGTATTTTAGTCATTTTTTTCTTCACTGACAAATTTGGAAGCAAAAGACCCTATTCCACCATATTTAGCAAGTTCAAACATGTTACAAATAACCTTGTTATCTGATAGCATACCCCGAAGGAAGCCCCCTCAAAACTTCCATTTTCCCAGGTTTCTGAGCATCTTGTCTACTAACCAAAGATGAAGCAGAAAAAAGGGGGTGGAGTAGGCCTTGGTTGCCCTCTGAATGGATTTACACGCTGCTTAATACTGGATAAATAAAGTGTAAATACTGGAAAATAAAGCATGGATCTTGTCAAACATAAGAACTTAGCAAATAAGGAGCATTAGAAACAGCACTAATAGCAAATAGAGCTGAAGTATCGACTGCCAAGTCAGTGAGAGATCCCACGTCCTGCCTGGCAATCAGTCTAAATACATCCTTTCTCCCACTTCATGTGACCTTTTTAGGCCAGCAATGTTGTGTGTTAGTTTAATATTTAAAAACTGGAACTTTACTGGTATTTGGCCTACTTTTTTCTATTTATTTTCTAAACAAATGATAGCCACTCCCTTCTCAAACTAACCTTTTAAGCTTTGCCAAAAGTCTGCGAAGATCACAAGGTATAAAAAAAACCCAAACTCCCACATGCTCAGGCAAACAAAAGCAGGTTACTGCATCTCACCATCCCGACAGCCTTGCAAGCAGACTTTCCTACTTACTCTAGGAAACACTGCCGAAATCTCATTTTCAGTGAAAAGTGCCAGGATTATGGTAGCACAGCATCTATTCTGAGGCAAACCCATGTAACTTCCCAGCCAAAGCTAAGAAAAAAAAAAAGAGAAAAGCTGTCCCAATTGCTACTTCTATTTGATTGCTTAAAGGCAGCTGGGAAGTCAGATCCTTAGCCTGAGAGCAGAGTTGATCCCAATTTTAAGGCAAAGTAATTTTGGAAGAAAAAATAGCTCTCTCTTCCCAAGGAAACTTCTGTTTTTTAAAATGTTAGGTTTTATTTATTACTGGCTCATTGAAGAACAAAGTATTTTTTTGGTGTCTTTTTTCTTTTTTGTTCCCAAACACAGAAAAAAAATGTGGCTAAATCCCAGAAAAATCTTAGTTTGGGGCCAAAAATAATAATAATTTTCAGTTTTAAGATTTTTTTTGTCAGGTTTTTGAAAGAACAACAAATACTTCCCAAGCACCACTCCAACTTACAATCTTCAGTAGACTGCACGCCCTCAGTTTTTATTTCAGCTATCCTTGTTGTCCACCCCCACTTTGCCCACAGCCCACCGCCCATCATAGCCTCCCTCAGGCTCATGTCTTGCTCTTGACATGTCCCAGGCACATGCAACCACAGCAGGACACGTTCTCCAGCCCTACGCAGGGTGCACAGTACCACCTCAGCACTTACTATCTAGGCATTCTTATAGCAGGTCCGATTATACTTTGAATCAGAAAAACAGCAGCAAAATAAAGACACTGGCAGGTACTTCCCAGCACTGCAGTCAGAAAGTAAGCATCGAAAACACCTTGGTGATCTAACCAAATCACACTGCTAGTCTTGAATTATACTAAAGTGTTTAATAAACTACTTCTGTAAATGAAAAGCAGCTATCTTACGTACGTGCCTTGCTTTTTTCCCCCTTTCATTTCTTTAGCCTCCATTTAGTCACCTCTGTCTTTTTAACTTTGATGTTCATTTTTCTGCCTTCATAAATATTCATACTGCCTTTGGTTTTTTTCTTTTACCTTCGAAGAATAGATATCCTTTTCCCTGGTGCCTCTGCCTCTCTTTCAGTCTTGCCTGGCTTCACCTCTTGTGTCTAAAGCAAAGCATTTTTAAAACTTAATTTTAAGCCCTCTTCATGTTAAGAATTACATAGGAAATTGGATTTTCCATTTAAGTTTAAAAGGAGAGCCAGCTAATGTGAATTCTTAAGGCAAGACAGACAAAGAAAAATTTACAAGATGCTGTTCCTGATGGCTTTCTTAAATTAGTACCATATAACATGGCTTGTTTGTAGCAGAGTCAAATTGATATTGCCACAGGAATCTTAACTTCTGCACATCCATTTCACTTCACTTTGCTTGAACTGTGCAACCTGAACATTGTGTTTTTCTATCCCAGCTCTTCCAATCCCCTCCCATCCCTAGAGTATATTTTGGACCAAATCAACTGATGTGTCTTTTTTAAGTACTATTTCCATAATTTGCTTTTATTGTTCTATCATTCAAAAGTTGTAGAGGGCATGAAAGTGAATTTCTTTTAACCATTTCATTTTTTATTTCACAAAAAGATAAAATACAGAGCAGCTCCAGCCAATTATACTTTGAAAGTAAACAAGTTTTAGATACATTTCTTCAAAACAAGGCTTCTCTGGTTGCATACAGCAACACGCTAAAAGTATCACATAACCATGTAAGAAAAATTCATAACTAAATAATGCCTTCAAAGGCATTTCTGTAGTTGGAACAGCATCAGGAATCTGCTTATTTATGTAGGGAGCTGTGGAGATTGCAGCATGTTGGTACTGCCAACAGATAGGATGATAGTGCTAAAAACAATACCATCGTTTAGATAAGCCTTCTCCTTCTGATAGTTGCTTTTGAACTCGACTTGAACTTAAATGTTCTCAGCTTGGGAACTACAGTTGTAATTCCTAAAACAGTTCATTCAGCCTGCAAAGGCTGAAAGAGAGTAAGATTTTATTGATAAAATTGGTGCCTATATCAAATATTTTAAGTCCCTGGTCTTATATCTGAAGTCTCTTATATCTTAATGTTCCTTGTCTCTTAAACGAGCAATGTGCGCGCTGATAAGCTATGCATTCACTACCAAGAAAAATAATAAATCAGGCTACTGTATTTCAGGCTAGGGTTGGGTATCACCTAGTTTATGCCCAGAGAATCAGTTTGCTTGCTGTGGAAATCTTGTTCAATCGATAACTAGCTGCCTTGACTGTTCAGAAGGACTTGCAGGCTCTGGTAGTGCCACACAGGCAGACCAGGTTTTCACTAGACTGCATCCCCCATTGCAGCACCTTTGCCAGAAACTCCTACATGGAGATGCCTCCCTCACCGTAAGAAGACACTGTGCTTCCTCATAAGAGGAACGGTCTGATTAGGACTAAAACAGTTGAAGACATGCCAACGGACAAGAAAAAACAGTATTTTTTGCAGGAACTGTTTTCTGTGTTGTCTCAGAATAAAACCACACTTTTTAGATGGAAGTTTGTGTATTCCTTTGCAGGGACCCAGCAGCTGCCAGTGTAAGTACTGTGAAAAGGCTCGCAAAGATTTAACGAGTGATTCTTCAACTTCCTAATTAAAAACCACAAAGAGCTTTCAGGCCTTTATTTCCCTAATATTACAGGTTGTAGCCGTACTATTTTGTTCAGTCAAGCCTAGCTGAAGGAAAATGCTTATGAGGTTTCCAAGGAGAGAAATAAACAAAATGGAAATGAATAGGGAACTTGGAACTTTTAAGTGTACGTAATTAAGAAAAAAAAATACATCCTTCAGATAATTCTGGAAACTATTAGGAGATATTCATAATTCATAACCAGTTGTTTGGTTTTCTTTCAAGCAAGGGGGCAGCTTTACATCAAACACTGACTAGCTTTTCCATTAACTTAAATAAACAAAACAGTATGCTTCAAGTTAAGCGAACATCTCTTTCTTTTTTTTTTCTTTTTTAATAACTGAGTGAATTAGAAATAAGAACAAGACATTTACTTTCTAATAGGAAATTAGTTTGCATGCTATTTCTTCATGTTAAAAATACTTTGGAACACTCACAAAAACAATGTTAAGCTGAATTTATGGAAATGTTCCATATCAGTTTTGAAGATGATATGCCAGATGTCGGGGAGAACTCTTTCATCTGCAATAATGAAATAGTTTAATCCACCCTTGTTGTTTTTGAGTATAGTCCAAGTATATTGGTCATCATGGGTGGGTGATCCTCACTTAGGCAGGCATGAACCA
The DNA here is from genome assembly GCA_028565335.1 of Limnodromus scolopaceus. Taxonomy (NCBI): domain Eukaryota; kingdom Metazoa; phylum Chordata; class Aves; order Charadriiformes; family Scolopacidae; genus Limnodromus; species Limnodromus scolopaceus. Next base: position 4,655,896 of record JAOXNO010000024.1, read on the forward strand.
AAAAGCACAAGTTGTTAGACCTCTAGCATAAAGTCACAAAAAAACAACAGCAGGAAATACTCTACTGAAAGTAAAAATAAGCTATTGCAATGTAAATCAAAAAGTTTACCATTATGACAACTCACATTTTGAAGCACTCTGAGACTTGCAGATACGTTGCACTGAATTATTGGATTATAACTTGAAAGCAAGTATGGCTCCATTTGTGGTCCCAGCAGAAATAAAGCCAAAAATACAAAATTTAAATTAATATTGATCAGTCAAAAACATGGAATATTTTTGGTTTTGATGAGCAGGAATACATTGTGGTCTTCTGTTGGGAAAAAAAAATACTCTTCCCTTTGAGAAAATTTAAACACAAAGACAATATATATTAATACCTGTGTTCTTCTTTTAAGAATACATGTTGAAGTAACATTGCATAGGAAATACTATTGTTAAATGTCTTCTGGGAATAGTTTTTGTGGCCTTGTATCAGAGTAACATTGTTTTCATATTAGCCATACCACTTTTATTTGTAATAATCACTTTAATTACTGGATTACTTGAATAGTGGTTTATGTGCCACATTCATTTAATTCACTGTGGTTGTGATTGGATAATGAAGTATATCTTTTTATCAGAGCACATTCCTACAAGCTGTATTAAGCCATGGTTTGTGCTGGTAGGGGCCTGGAAAAGTACAGAGCACAATATAGAGAAAGTTGTAATACAGCATTAGGCTTTTTAACTTACCACACTAGTTCCAGCAGGAACAGCTACTCTGCAGAAGACACAGGAGCAGAATACATGTTTGGGTGCTGATTCAGGTTAAGCATCCTTACCTTGTCACCACTGAAATGCTGTCCTGAATGTAACGATTATAAGTGTTGCCTCACGTTAAGATACAGAAAAAAGCCATGTTCAGTTGCATATGGCATCTCAGTTTTCAAAGTGTAAAAAAAAAAAAAAAAAATCTTAGAACTAAAAGCTATTTAACTTTTGCAGTGCAATTTAAAGACTGCATGGCATACACTAGAGAAAGAAGTGGAGAAGAAAGGAAGTAATGCATCAATTCAAAGCTTCATTCATTTTTTTCCTTTTCAGCTGCCTGCCACTCCCAAACGAACATGTGGGAGATGTTCTAGTGCTGAAAGCTATGGCTCACTCCTTTATTTAACTATTCTATGTGATAAGTCAATTCAGCTTGGACATACCAAAGACAATACATAATTGTGACAAAGTACTGCAGTCCAGACTTGATTATTACAGCTTGATCCCGTGTTGACTCTGTTGAGTAAATAGAAGGATGCTTTTCCTGTACCTTCATATTCATGAAGTCACTGAGGCTGGGTAACTTTCCCAAATTCATGATAGTTGCTAACACTTTTGCAGTCCAAATACAGAAGCCACACAAGAAAGTATAAATTGTACTGCATTAGGGTTTAGGGGGGTTTGTACATTTTCTACATTGATAGTTGCATTACTTTTATTTTGTTGTGCCATGATGTCCAGGAGTACTAAAGGACAAATCTACAAGGGGCTTGCTTTGCTGTACTCTCAAATTTGAGAGGGGAAATGTTTCGGCGCACCAAAAGGAGTCGTGCTGTTTTTCATGAAAATCTCATTAATTTAAACATTCTACCTCACATATTTGCTTAAATGTAGGTCTTGGCTCTTACATATATTTTTCCTGTGCAAACAAGTATTTGTGCAGGTTCCCTTCACTCAACTGTGAAAACTTGTTACCAGGGCAATCAGTCCAATATACTTAACATGAAAGGGCCAAAGGAAAATTTAAAAGGGAAAGAGAAAAAACAGCAATAAAGAGGGAGTTTATGGGCTGCTACAGAGTTGTACAGAATTATAGATGCTACCTCATGACACTACTGGATAATGACTGCACTGTCAGAGTGCAGCTCTCTTTCTTAACAGGTTTTGCCACTCCAGAAGTGAGAAATTTAGTGTTTTGGTACCTACTGGCCTGATGTTATGTAATAGATTTTCTGCTGGTATTTACCACCATAAAGCACAGCCTCCCAACACCAATGAGTTAAAAGTTGTCTGGGCATCCAGCCCAGATGAATAACATCCCAAATGTTGAAGGAAGTAGCAAGGGAAATAGAAAAGCCTTTGACAGAAATTGTTGATAGCTTGCTAAGGCTGGGGAGGGAACCAGGGAATTTGGAGGTTGCTAATGTTGTTCCTATGTGTAAGAAAGGATCAGGGAGGATCCAGGAAACGACATAGCAGTGAGCTTGGCTTCGGTTGCAAGAACAATATAAGAAACATAAATAAGAGACAGAATACTTATTTTATAAAATAAAGTAAGCCCATACTCATGGAAGAACTATAGTGGTCTAATTTCTTCAAGTATTTTACCGTCAACTGGCTATTTCTGAAAAATACTAATATATTAGTATTTTCTGTAAATTTTCAGTAAATTCTGTCTTACAGACAGAAAGAAAGCTAATGAAGTGGACAGAAAGTGAAAGGTTTTACAGAATCCTGAAGTTAAGTAAATAGTCCACAATACCTGTAGTACTGTGGAGATCACTGTATGTCTGATATCAGACTCACTGGTGCCATTGCTTACGTGGGAGGCAGTGTTTTCAGTTCAGATGAATCTATTAGAAAAACAGACCAAGTCATTTTCTGGTCTCACTCACACTGAGAACTCAAAAAATTTAAATTGATTAACTAAAATATTTATTGTTTACATTCAAAACAAAGGGAGAACAGCTTCACTGGAGTCAATGACAAGTGCAACACTGACATCGGTGGAATCATTCTGTGTTTAGATTTGTATAAACCATTCAGAAGCTGATCCATTGATGCTGCTCAGTGGGGGCAGAAATAAGAATTTAAATCTCATAAGGTCATTTTAAGAACCCTCTTCTTGATCTGGTGGAGTATTCTACTTACAAGACCAGAACAGAGAAAGCAACCTACAAACATTTTATGACTTGTTTGAATAGATGAATATATACACAAACAAGCAGAGCCCGAAGATGCTGTAGTAAATTGCAGTATGTTGAGAGCCAGGGAGCAAAAAGAAGCTGAGCACTTCAGTCCCAGGAGTATGAAATACTTGCGTTCAGAATACAGTTCTCCAGCTCTGAGCACAACATACAGGTATGAGCTAGAGGAGAAAAGGTTTGAGTGGCTTAGATGAGATGAAGGATTGTATTTTTTTTTTCTACAAAATCTTGAAGCACTGGTGAAATGCATCTCATGAATTTATGTACTTCTCCTAATGATATGAAGAAAATTACAGAGATTAAGCTGTTGCATAAGTGAGCAAGCAGCATGAGTCAGGGGGTTTGGGAAAAATGAGTCACAGCATGAAGGGAATGGAGCCAGATTTGTAGCTCAGAAAGAGAGACAAGGAAAGAATTTTATGGATGTAGATAAGAGCCTAACAGAATGGATTGCAGTAGAGAAGTAGAAAAACTAACTAGCTCTAAAACAGGGAATGATACACTAGATTTAGAGAAAGCTATAGCTAAAAAGCAGGTCAGGCAAAATTTTTGTACACAACTGGTGGTTGAAATATAGCATAGGCTGCCAAAGTCAGCAATGGAAGGACATAATTGTGTAAATCACTTCAAGAGGGAGTGTGGGTACATTTTTGGAAAATGAGGGAATCACTGGGTATAGATATTAGTGAGACTTGTGGAATTAAAAGTATGAAATGCAAGTTGATTTATATTTTAAAGGAATACAGGAGCAAGCTCTGCTGCCCTCCATGGTTCTGACATTATTTCTGTAGCACCCTGCAAACTTCAAACAGAAGCCTATGGAAATCAGAGCTTTATCTTAACCTACAGATAGTTATGAATATGAAAGTCTTCTAAAATGAACTTTCTAGAATAGCCCTGGCAATTACTGCAAAAGGCAGTATTTATATTGGGATGACTCATTGGGGTCTGATGACCATATTTACCATAGTACAGTTGAGGACTTCTATAAACATTTCTGAAAGAGCAGTGTGGTTGACGTGTAATTTAATTGGAAGACCAGTGTCCTTAATTGTAATGTTCCTATGGTGCCTTGATCTCTAATTCTTACCCATAGACTTTCAACCTGCTTGTGGCTACTCCTCAGAGACAGCTCTTCACACTATCTATTTCTTGATGCCTCCATCCCTCCTTCCTCACCTGTCCCTTCTGAAGACACATCAGTAGCCACACTCCAGTCATGGGATTCATTCCATCAAGTTTCAGTAATGGCAACTAGGTCATAGATTTCTAGCTACATAGTGGTTTCCAACTCCTCCTGTTTGTTGCCCATGCTGCATGCACTGTTGTAGAGGCACTTGAGCTGTTGGCCATGTCACCTTCTTAGGCGAACCTCCCTTAATTCCTTTGAGGTATTTCACTGGTGTTTCCCTCTTGGCTCCTCCTATCTCAGGAACCTCTGGCTCATCTTCGTAGTGTGGTACAGTGTAGTCAGCACATCTCAGAGCGATAGGCTGTGGTACCTTGCTAGCACCCCATCCCTCTAACCTTGGCAGGTCATGCCATAGCCTGTCACAGACAAACCTGACATTGTCCCCCTCCCCTGTCAAGCCTAGTTTAAAGTTCTGTCAATGAGCCCCTCTAGTTTGTGAGCAAAGGCCCCCTTCCCACTTTGAGAAAGGTGAACCCCTTCTGACATCTAAATCTACCCTCTTTCAGTTTAAAAACATTACCCCTCATCTTACAGCTCCACACTGGTAAAGAGTCCCTTCTCCATCTTTCCTGTAGGCCCCTTTCAGATATTGGAAGGCTGCAATAAGGTGTCCCCAGAGCCTTCTCCAGGCTGAACAATCCCAACTCTCTCAGCCTGTACTCACAGGAGAGACTGGGCCCATCTGTTTCTTCCAATGTGACTGTCTGCAACTGGAAGGAGAGAGGGAAAAATAACCTGTGCTCCAGATTCCCTTACCAGCCATCTCTTTTTATTGCCCTTGGACTATATGTGGCTTCATCGCCACCCACATCAAAGAGCAGTAACGGGAAATATTCTGAGGGCCGCACCAGGCTAGGAAGTTTCCCAGTGATGTCCTTAACCTGGGCCCCAGGGAGGCAGTAGACTTCCCTAAGAGGGGCATCTGGCCAGCATATTGGACCTTCTGTTCCCCTCAGAAGGGAGTTGCCTAATGCTGTATATTACAGTGATCTATAAGCAACTACTATTTCAGTGATCAAGACACTGAAGGTAACCCAGCTCTGTTATCAAGTAAGATTGATCTGCAAAAGGATTTAGAGACACCCAGGCTATTTCAAGAGAAATTTTCCAACTACACAGGCTGAAACTGGCCAGAGAAAGACTGAGAATGAAAATCTGAGCAACATCTTAGATCACTCAGATACACAGTGAGTTTAAAAATTAATCTATATTTCACAGGTTGCATGCATCAATAATCAAACCCCATTCCAGTTGTTTAACAATTCAATACAAACTTACAGCTTACCTGTAGTGAACAGTACAACCTTTAAAATGTTAGCTGAGATTAGAAAATACAATGAAATAAAGGGTGATGTTAAAAAATTTTCATTACTGGTTACCAATGTAATTTAAATTGTCTACCTGAGAAAACAAATGTACATTTAACATCTAGAAGTGAAATTTAAACAAAGTTGATGAGGAATGAGTTGAGGGTGGTTTTGGGTATAGCCTACAGGATACTTGCTTAAGGTAGAAGCTTCAGCTATGGCATCAGTTGCTGAAACACTTATGGAAACAAACTTTATCATGATGACACTAAATTTGGAAAAGAAGATGCAGAGGAAAGATGCTCAAGAATGAGCTTGTAAAAACCCGTTATTTTCTTTCTAGATCTGTTTCTTATACTGCAGTCATCACTGTGGTATCTTGAGTGCTTTCCAGTAGTGCATTAAGCAACATGACAAACATCTGTCACATGTTTGTTCTCTCACCCTCTCCCCAGAGAGACAAGTGTGTGCAGTAGAGTGTCTTGATTTAATTTTTTTTAATTATTATAAATACACATGCACGTAACACACATTATTAAACATTCATACTCGAGAGGAAAGGTCAGACAAATTTATCTTGCTCCGAGGAGTAAAGCTGGTGAGCTCTGTGATGTTCCCATAGGAGTTTCTATCACACTCTTGCCCTAGATTGCTATGTCTTCACAGATACCAAATCAGTCTGGTCACAGGTATCTGCAGTAGGCAGAAAGCAAAAGTATGGATTCCCAACACCCTCATCTGCTGTTCACACTTAAGTCCAAGGATTTTGTCAATAAAGATCAAATAGAATGAGATGGTAAGGTGTAAGGAAAAACCCATGCTTTGTATAAGCACCATCTCATCCCAGTATTACTTCATTTGATACAGACTAAAACCAGGAGTTGATTCAGCTTCCAGATCACCATCACAGAATCAGGGGGCACTGTGCAAGTTATGATAAAGAAGCTAGGAATCTAATGGATAGAAAAACCTGATTTAAACTGGAAAAAGTTCTTAGAATAACAGAGTAAAGACCTGGAAGTTACCGATTTCCATACAGAGGCGACATAACTGGGAAAACAATCCAGAAGCTTCGGATCAGTCTGGCCCTAAACAACTGCAGATAGACAGTCCGTCCATCCAAGAACCATGAACACACACATAAGTGGGTATCCCAAATTAATACTGGCAATGCCAGTGTAAGATTATACTATTTCATATTGGGAGGGAAGCATGTGTGTTTATTAGTAGATAACTCTACCCCTGCCACCTCAGAGAAAAATGGACCTGATCTGCCTTACCCCAAGGAGACCTCCAGTAACAACACTGATAAAGCTCTGCTGAAGACTACCAAGAATACACTGCATACCAATATGTATTTTCATGGCATGTGGAAGACAGACAGGGCATACAGTCACAGCTAATACACAATCCAGTTCAGGATCGTTACCTGAGTAAGAAGCTTAGGAGAGATCTAAAGGATTCCTTGAAACGAGTCTGAAGAAAAGGTTGTTTTATAAACACATGTCTTTGTGGCCATAACATCAAATCTTCCAAGAGTTTTCAAATGAGGCAGCAGCTAGCAGTTAAACACTACTTTGAATCATTGTTTTTCTTTCAAATTCATCTTAGCATTGGAAAAATCAAAGATCTTGAGTGCATAAGTCAATCTAGGTTGCTTCATTTTATCCGGGGTAGCTCAGTGTTCCATAGAAATTAAGCTAAACAGAAATCAAGCCATGGATGCAAATGGCAACATAAGGACTTAACGCACTTCAACTTATCCATCTTAAAAGGTAACTAATGTTAAGTTTACTCATATATGAAGTTCTCAAAGATCAAGTAAACTTTCTTTGTTCCAGTACACTCTACAACAAAAAAAGATTTAAACTGTGCGAGTACTATAGCCGTTTTATTTTCAACTTCTTTAGAAACTAGGAGTACATGCAAAGCCAGTGAAATCCCTGCATAGACTTGCATTGAACTCCACCATGCTTTGGCTCAAGTGTTTAATGATGTGTCAAGTTGGTACAAGGCAGCCAGCTACAGTCCCTGACAAACTTTACACCTGAGAATGTGCTTTTCAGCTGTCAGTACAGAACAATGCAGTCAGCAAGTCCTGCATCAACACAGCAGCTTTAGGACTGATAGTATGCAGAAATGCAAAGAGCAGGATAACATAAAAGGACTTTATTTTTCCTGTCAGATAAAGAGAAAATATATGTAAAATATTTGGACATTTGGGGAAAGGGCAAACATTGAGAATTAATTCAAACTGTTGACGGTTTATTTTTTATTGAATCTTGTGGTCAAAATTGTTTTCATTTGCTATGAGAAAGAATCCATCATTTTTTCCAAAGCACCACCCAGAATCTGCCACTGGTGATGTTCTAACATCCCCAGTGCCTATACAAATAGAGAGGTCAGCTGAGATTTGTAAACTAGAGATCATAAGTTTTAAGGAATTTGTTTATTCAGCCTAGAGTCTCCAAATTGTGTACAATGCCAAAATTAAAAAGTCCTTTCACTGTTCTGTATCAGATTACAATAAAATCTCTCCAACTTTTTGGATGTTCAGATGAGAAAGCAAGTTGTAATTCCATTTTAAGCAACCTATTTGTCAGCACATGCAGTTTAATTATAATTAAGTACCTCCAGCAGTTATAATGAATAGACAAAATCAAAGTGTTGGTTTTATACTTGTATAAACCTGCGTTTAGTGTGAACTAAAAAAGCTGCCTGAATTACACTGAAAAGTATCGGTCTAGTATTTGCATTTTTAGCTGTACTGTTCAAATACAAACCGTTTCCAAAAACTTTAACAGATTGACTGAATTAGGGGAATTTTCATGGGAATGACAAGAGGCAGACCTCTTCCTGATGAAAAGGCCACCATGTACCAAGTTCCAAGTCCCTGTCCAAAGTGTGGAGCACAGAACCATGCAAAAGAGATCACTAGACTCTTTTTAGTATCAGCAAAACAACATATTTTAACTCATCTCATTCTTGAAAAAGGGCTGAACCATGTCTGCTGAAATTTTCCAGAGTAATTCAGTATGCAGCAAACAACCAGCATGGGGGGAAAAAAAAAACAAAACCAAAAAAATCAAATTATTAAAATATCATAAAGTTGCAAGAAGTTTACGGCAAGCTTTATAGTGATAAGTACAAAATATTAATGATATTTGACAAATAAAATATCTGATTGTTTAAAATAACCATATCTAAAAATATCTCCAAATGCAATATATCAGAATTAAAAGCTATTAGAAATCTGGTAACATTTTATCTCCTGCAAAGGGAATAAGCACTGAGATGACATCTTTGGAGTATATTTGAACTTTGCTGCCTTCACTCATAGGTAGCTTGAAGATGCGTAAAGCATTTCAATAGGCTAAATATTTTAAGTAAACTGTATTACTAAGATTGCATGTGCTTTTTTTATAAAAAGATATAGATGAATGTGCAACTGGAACCCATAATTGTAGAGCTGACCAAGTATGTGTGAATTTAAGAGGGTCCTTCAGCTGCCAGTGTCCTCCAGGCTATCAGAAACGAGGGGACCAATGTGTTGGTAAGTGTTGCTTTCAACTAAATATTCTTTCGTTACCAACAGTTGCAATCTTTATATTGATTATAAAGTGTATAGGTATGTGTACTGTAAAATAGCTATATAACTTTGAAATGAAATGGAATCATCACTTCATCACAGTAAGTAATCACTAAAACATGGAACTAGAAACAACGTTTTAAGTATAATCAACACTTGGGGCTGAACTTCACAAGATTAATTTTCCTAATGGTTATCATTGTGTTTATTATTTGTATTGGGGTATTGCCTAGTGTTCCAGATATAGCCATAAGTCTACTAGAGTGGCAAACTAAAGCATGTCTTTCCACTGACCTCAGTGAGACTTGCCTCCAAATCTGTAGGACAAAGCACTACCTTCACACAGACCTAATCCCTGCTCTGCAGAGCCCCCTTGCACAGTTTGTTTCAGTACTCAGTTTTATGAGTATAAATGAAAGACATGGAAACTCTGAATGCAGGTATAGGATATTTGCAACTTATAAACCACTATGCTTTATTCTTTGTGCCAGAATAAACTATCAGCACCCTTGAGACCTATACAAGTATAGCATTAAATTAAATCCAAGTGCAGTGTAAACACTGCATCTTTCCTATTCCATCCTCATTGGGGGAAGTTATGCAAAAGTGCCATTACTATGTTCCTTCAGTCCTCCTTTAGCCTTTAACACCTCTTCAGTCATGATTTCAATGGATGAATTGCTTTTATAGGCACTCCAACCTTAAGCTTTACGTTTGTCAGAAATAATAAAAACAACTATGAAACAAGAGAGTCAAATATCACCTCATGATGTATATATTTAAGACCATCTCTTTTAAGACACAAGACTGGTTTTATGTGGCCTAGAAGAAACACTTCTTTTTGTCCTCAGCAGAACAGGAATAACACAACTTCCAATTCTCCTCTTTTTCTTTGTGTTAGGTATCCTGTATTTGAAAATGTTTAAGAATTTTTTAGTTTTTCTTTTTAATCTCTATCAGAAAGCCTTGAAAAGGCTATAGGTAGTCACTGCCTAACAAGAGCTGCAGGAAGGAAACTGGGGAAGTTTCAGTACACATCTAGACTAACTTAAATTTCCAGGCATGACTCTTTCTTTTGGGTTCTAAGCCAAAGGCTGTAGAAATCAACCCAAAAATTTTTATCTCTTTCCTAAGAAATGTGGGTCAGGCCCTGAACTGTCAAATTGGTGTAAACACAGATGTATCTGATTTTTCTGAGTTTTCTGTGCAAGTGTAAGATGAATAGTTTGGAATGTAGGTAAAGGAATAGTTTTGATAGGTCATTGATTTTTTTATATATATATATATTTTTTTTTTTTTAAATAACTGGAGTTTACCTAGATTTTTCAGAGCAGGTAAGGTATATTACTGCTATGCAATAGCACTTTTAATGTCAAGAGCCATGGTACTAACTCTTAAGTCTTGGGGGACACATTACAGCACTTAGAAGAAGGAGAATAATACACCCTCATATCTACGTGTGAATACATTTATGCATCTAAATCTATACATGAGGATGTCTGGAAAGTGAAATTTCCCTTCTCCTATTTAGGTCAACACCAAGAATAACACCTGTGTTACATATTACACGCTGACCTAAATTATAAGTACAACCCTACACTTAGTACGGTCAGCATTTCAGAATAAAGCCTGTCTTTGGGGATTTTATAACAACTTAGCCAGAAAATGTTCTTGGGGCCAGATCTTGATAGAGGTTCTCCATATGGGAGGAAATGTTTCTCAAATTTGAAAGAAATTTTTCCAGACTATTTTGGCTTCAAGGTAGAGGAAGAAAAGGACTCATTTCTAACAATTGATTGATTTTAATCTAAATTCACTAATCATTTCTTTTTTATTTTTTTTTTTTTAATTTGCTTGTTCACATATTCCAAAATAAGTCTTTTCTGAAACATGGGACTGCAGATAGAATGAATTGTTTTCCAACATTACTTCAAACAGAAGATTTGGCCAAATTGATTAGATGATGCTTAGCCCTTAGATCTGCATAGAGCTGATGTGCCTAATCCCACAAGGAAAACTCCTACTGAATTAGAGTTGAATCCTGGAAGCATTTATTTGCATAAATGCAGTGCCTAAGCAGCAGAGCATTGCTCATATGCTTTAAAGATCTGATTATACTATATAACAGCAATTTGTAAGAGCTTAGTCCTGTAAAAGTCGAGGATGGAAGAGATCTACCATACCTTCTTATTTATTCCATTTCTACCTCCAAATTTCTCTCTGCAAAGAAAGAGTTACAGCAACAATTGCTGCTGTATAGATAGCCAGGAATTTTCCAGCATAAGCCTTTTCATTCAGAACCACCCAAAACACTCCAATTCTAAGTTTAGTCCCAAACAGTGACTGTAAGTTTGACAAAGAAAGGGTTAATTTCCAAAGATTATTTTTTCACTTGATATTAAAACAAACACTTTCCTCATTATAAAAAAAAGTCTTGGCCTCTTTTTAAACACATCTATGGTGGAAACAGCTGGAGGTAGGAAACTTAAGATCTGGCATGGATATGGGAAGTGACTTTCTTTGTTCTAGTGAAAACTGGTCTTATTTGTCTGAGCATTGAGCCTTTTGAAATCTCAGATTGTGTACATGTACAGAACATGGCATGAATTTCTTCACCAAGCTCAAGCAGGCCACAACTAGAGACGGCTGCTGCACATACAAGCACAATCACCACTGTGGCATAATAAAAAAGCGTTTCTCAGTTAAAACGAGAGGCAGTATCTCCTCCAGAACACAAGGGAATCTTTTAAAAGGTAGAGAGAAAGAATGGGCTGTTGTACATTTTGTATGGTTTGCAGGTGAAAACCCTGCTCCGATGCACATCAGGAATGCTGAAAATTGGAAAGGCAGCCTGCACCACCTCAGACCCAGGGCTAATCTGCAGGGAGAGTCTGGGCAAAGTTAATACTGCCTGCAGGTAGCAGTCTGATCACCTTGCTCGGCACCAGAGAGCGCAGCCAGAAGGTGCTGGTGCTGCTGTACAGAAAGCTGTGCAGAAGAGGCAGGGAGTAGAACAGGAGCAATGGCAGCCCCTTGGGGGAGCAAGCCTGTTTCTGGGGGATCCCTGCAGAAGCACAACCATCTATCCCCTTTTCAGGCCCATTACTTTGCTATCCTCACCATTCCCCTGTACTAGCACAGAAAATTTGGACTTTTTCTAATGGAGTTGAAAAGATTTAGTACATGCTCAGTGTGGTGTGTGTGAATTTTTGGGAAAAAGAGCTACAAGCCACATTCACTGTGTAGTTGCCATTATGTCTGATCAGGAAAAATCTTAGTTGAAAAAGTAGAACAAAACATGCTAGGTTTTACCTATATAAAATAAGTACTGCAGAAGTAAATAAAAAATGAAGTTGTAATGTGTATTGATCTTAGTAGCTGGAAGACAATCAGCATAAAGCAGATTTTACAAAAGTTACTGGGGGGGGGGAACAAAGAAAGCATAAAATAGTATTTCTATTAATATCCATGGAAGCAGTACCTAGCTCACATGAGCTTTTTCAGCTTTTAATCAAGCGCAATTAACTTTATTGTTTCTTTGGACACAAGACAGCAACAGTGAACTGCCATGATTCCATTTGAACTATTTTCTCTTCTTTGTAACTCAGATATCGATGAATGCACCCTGCCTCCGTATTGTCACCATCGGTGCGTCAACACTCCTGGTTCCTATTACTGCCAGTGCAATGCCGGTTTCCAGTTAGCATCCAACAACCACACCTGTGTAGGTAAGAACTTCACTGCATGTACTTACACATGAGCTCACTTGGGAGAGAGACAAATACTGACACGTGACTTGCCACAGTATCTTCATCCCAACTTAAAGGAAATAAATACCAACCCATAAGACCTACCAGTTGCTATATTGAGACACTCTCCTGCAAGGGATCTGAGAAGCACAAGAGGCTTAAAGAGAAATTTGGAGCCTTACTGAAAACCTGTTATTTTGTTGGCATAGCAGGTTTCTGAGGAGCATCTAGTTTGGCAACTGGAAGCCTGGAGGTTTATATTAATTATTTAATATGCTTAGATTTAATTATTCTTTCTGTTCTGGTGGTTAGCTTTGCATTGTCATTGGTTTTTATTGCCAGTTCATGCAACACAAAGGCTGGAACTGGAGACCAGAGGAAGCAATGCTATACCTCTGCAGTTAAGTGTAATTATCCTCAGCACATGATAAAAGTAGTGATGAAAGAAAGCATCTATGAGTGTCACATCTATGAATATCTTCAAGAATAATGTTAAAAATGAAAACGAGGGTCACTAAGGAAAACTGAGCCTTTAGAAGTTAAACACTAAGGGAAGCCTTGCAGTAAAACTTTAAGACTGATGCTAAGTTAGAAATCATAAGATCTGTTCCAGAAGAAATAGAGCAATAATAAAAAGGAAGCTATGTCTGTTGAAGTGCAAGGAGAATTGCCATTAAAAAAAAAATAAAATCAAGAGATGGGTGATGGAGATGGCCAGAAGTTCTTTATGGCTATAATATATATCTGTATATAATACAGGTTTTATATATAGAAAAATAAGTCTAGGTTTTCCAGCTTCTACCATTACTTCCAAGCATTGCCATATCTTATCAAGTACCCTGACACACTGCAGAGCACTGAAGTGACAAAGGCGTTTCTTGATTCTCACCAGGTGATAGGATAAAATAAATTGTACATGGGCACAACATAACCACATGACAAGTTGATACTCATTTGACCCTTTCCATGGCTCAAATGCAAGGTGTATTCTTTCAATTATGCTTACAAATCTGTATGACAGCTCCCAAGTTTGCCAGGTGCTTTACCAGAATGCCACTTCTCTGACTCTTGTTGGCCTCCCAGCCTAATAAGACACACTTAGGTAAAGTAAATCTTAAGAAGAAAATTTGTAAAGTAATGGTTGCTGCATCAAGGCAGACTTTCACATCTGCAACAGTCATCTGGCAGAAGTGACACTTGACAGCTGTACCAATTACATTTGCGTTACAAATTTTGCATATATTGAAAGTGGGTCAATATTTCTCGGAAGGAAAACAAACACAATTTTGGTGTTGGCTAGCTTGTTTATCCCCTCTGGTAGCATTATCATGATGTACATTCTTTGCACTATTGCCAGAAATTAAGTAAAAGGAGGAAGAAAAGGTTTTCCCCTATTACCATTCATTTTCAGGACTAGGAGATTCATCACATAGAGAGAATTAATATCTTCATCATTGGTTTGCTTTTTGTGAATGCCTAATCTTAGTTGTCTTTGTCAGTTTTTAGTTCTATCTGTAAATGAGTGTTGCTGACATTTATAAGCATTTGCAAAAGCCATGAACTCAAGATTTTTTTTTTCCAAATGCAGCTCTTTACCAAAGGTTATATCTGATGAACACAAATATGAATGGAAAACATGCAGGGGAGGAATACAAGGGAAAATGCACTAAAATCTACAGAGTGAATGACAGAGAAGCAGCAGTTAGTCAACAGCCTGTGAAAAAACAAGTGTTATAGATTCCAGAAGTGATTACAGTTATATAAACCTCCCATTAAAAATTGCTTCTCTTCTCATACCACAGTGTTCTCACATATGTTCTTAGGATGGGCACATCATGGAAAAATCTAGCATAGAAACATACCTTCCCCCAATATGGTCTAGGCCGAAGAGCATTGCAAAACTCTACTGGCCTCAAAGGCTCATGTTATAATTGTAATGGAATTTAAAAGAACAAATTTTAAGAGTAATAAATAGTTCAAATAAATCTTAACCACTGCATGCTGAGAGGTCTTATCAGTATGTGTTCCTTATATCATTATTTATAGAGACTTGGCATTTCATACCTGAAAAAAGACTCTGGAATGTGCAGTTTGATAGCCACACTAAACATTTTTGGAAGAATTCATCACACATTAGAATAACTCTCATTCCTGGAAAAATACTCTTTTTCTACATGGAATGTAAAGCATAGATCTGACATTATCAATATAGATCTGCAGTCACTGGAACATAGTCAACTGAGCTTCTGCTAAGCAATAGACCCAGACTAAGGACTAATCCACTTAATCAACCTAATTACTAGCTACACAAGATAAAAATCTGTAATTTTTCCTTTCAGACATAAACGAATGTGATGCCAATAACCCATGTGCACAACAGTGTTACAATATACTGGGTTCTTTCATCTGTCAGTGTAATCCAGGATTTGAGTTAAGCAGTGACAGAATCAACTGTGATGGTAAGCAATTTATTTTTTTTTTGTCTTGGAAGACTGCTTTCTTTTTTTTTTTTTTTTAATTATTTTCCCAGAAGTCCTTCTGTGAACTAAGGGATATAATTCAAGTGGAGCAACACTGTGGGTGCAATTTGTACCCAAAACCCTCAATACTTTGTTGGCTTGTGTTGATTTTTTTTTTTTTATGTTGCAAAGTGCTAATACACACCTTAGTAGCTGCAGCTGCATTCAGGTACAAGTAGATGTGTCTCTCTCTTTAATAGTAAATGCAAAACAGGAAAGACATTGCTACATTTCAGATCACAGCTGGGAAGAATAAGGCTTCTGAATACTTATTTCACAAACTCACTTGAATTGTGTGTGGTCTAATGCTGATGACCATTAAATGAATCAGAAAGGAATGCAAACCAAAAACAAGTGTAATTTTGTGTGGTGTTAGGCTCCTCTGAAAATAAAACATCAAATTTTTGATTTTAAGGAAGCGACAATTGTGCTTTTGAGGGGCTTTCAAGCCTGTGTATACAAACAGCATGTCTCCTGATGATTATACAATCAACACTTTATTTCCTCTGCCAGAGTCTCCACAGGGGTCCTCTAATCTCCTTTTGGACACATGATGATCTCACCCTTAAAGCCCATATCCTTTCTACCACTCTTTGAGCCAAAGACGTCTTTTTGGTTTACCACTGCCCTCCTAAACAAGCCAGAAAAGCTATTACAGATGCTCCCTCTCCAAGCTTCTTAAACTAATCCTACTTGCAAGTGAACAGAACAGGGAGCAGCAAGTATGCAGCCTCCAAGGACAACCCTGACATCAAATCAAGAACTAAGCTCAAGCCTCAGAGGTAGTAGGAGGGAGCTACGCTGTTTTCCAAAACATTCCCTAGTTTTGATAGGTTTCATTTAGTTTCTGGTTCATGGCATATATTGTTAAATTCTATTTCATGCTGCACTTCTCTGGCAAGGGATTGATTGTTACACAAGAATAAAAAAGCAAAAGAGAATGGTATACACTGAACATTATTTGAAGATTAAAAAGAGGCCGCCTTCTCTTTCCCATGGAGCTACTCCATTAGGATACTGCACAAGTACAAAGACGAATTATTGCCTTACTAACTAATCTCACATGTGGGTTTTTTTGTGAAAGTAATCACATTTAGGAATACTAGAAGTATAAATTCTTTCAAGAGGTGTTTTCCCAAACATGTTCTGAAGTCCAATTCAGCTTTTCTTCCTCAAATCCAAAATTTGGATTATCTTTCAAAACATTTTGGAAGATTATTGATAAACCACAAGTAGAACTAGCCTTTCTGTTTGCAACTTTGAGGGTTTAAGAAATACATTTCCGTTTTTTGATAACTTATTCTTTTTAGACAGAATTCAGGGTTTTTTTCCTGTTAGAACCAGCATTTATTTAGCTATTATGTTTGGTTCTCTAACAAGGTAGATGTTAAAAAATAATTACTTTAAACTCTTTGGCTCTCTGCAGACACTGATGAATGCAGAACCTCAAGTTATATATGTCAATATCAGTGTGTCAATGAACCAGGAAAATTCTCATGTGTCTGCCCTGAAGGATACCAGGTAGTAGGAGGCAGAACATGTCAAGGTAAGTGCCCCCACCTTAGCAGTCTCAATACTGCATCATTAATAACGCTGTTTCAGGCAAGACTAAAAATGCATGCTATCTAAATGTTTATATTTCATGACAGGATTACCATTATGTTAGCAAAAGATACGTTGGTAAAGCATTTGATGATTAATTGCATGTTTAATATTAATTATTATTTGAATCCTTCAGCTCAGATTCCAATTTCATATTTCTAGGACAAAATTTGAGTTTTTGCAGCCCTCAGGTAAAACTTGTCTTAGATGTCTAGGTAGTGAGTCTAAGTTTCAGGGATAAATATGTCTGAAAAAAAAAAAAGGGTGTTTTTTGCAGATGCTAAACGTGCCTTTATATCATGTTTCATTTTATAGAGGTTCCTAAATCCAGTTACAGTAGAAAAGAAAGATATGCTTCTTCTGATAACAGGAGGAAAAAAATGCAGGACTTTAGCAACTTATATAATTTGTGTTAAGAAAATAAGTGTTCTGGTCACATGCCATTGGATGCCAGAGTTTTAAAGTTTGTGGGTTTTACTCACTGGTGTTAAATGTCTCTGCGTCTTATTAGAGAATATTGAAGAACAACATGTTAATTGCAAGAACTGTTGTTTACGTAATCCAGAAACCAATGTAACAGTCACTATTTTTAGAAATAAATAGGTGTGCTAATTATTGGCAGAAGACATGAGGAAATAACTCGATTTTTATTAATATTTTTTATAAGGTTCAGATTAATTTCTTTCCCTTCTTAAGAACAGCATCTGATCCTGAACATTGTGGGCTAGTTAGTTTGACAATCTAGAAAAAAAAAAAAACACCAACTACAAACTGTGCCTTCCAAGAGATTACATTGAATAAACTCTTACCGTGACTCTGTTAATATCAGCAGACCATGTAGGTACACAGTAGTGGGGTTCTCGCACTGGCAATGTAATAGAGCATTAATACAGCACAAGCCTGACAGTCCTCACCTCCCCTCAGGGTTATTTTCCCAGGCGAAAAAAAAGGAAGCTCTGCTTTGCACGATAAACAAATTTTCATTATTCCTTTCAAAGCTATTTTAGTTAAATTGTAGCTGTTAAGTAAGCATTTTAGTTAGACCATGAAACTCAGGCAATTAAAAATGAGAACCTGCAAAAGGCAGGAAATCACAATTCTTCCTCAAAACCCTTTCCCTCTGTCAACAAGGTATCTTCTGCTACAAAATCATTATTTGCTAATTAGAAACTTTCCAGTATTTCTACAGTTGCATTATGTATGATTAATATGTATCTTTAGTCAACTGAAAAATATTTAGACTTAATTAAGCTCAATCAACAAATTTACTCAATTTTTGCGTAGAGAAATCCTTTATAGCCAGGGTCCAGAAAAGCAAGTAAAGAACATGGAAACCTGACAAGTTTCAACAGACAAGGAGGTGGCTTTTTGTTGTTGTTCTTTTGAAGGCATTGTGTTTGTTTTTGTAGCAAACTCATTTCCACCTGCTTTGACACAGTCCCTTTTCTTTCGTCCTAGATATAAATGAGTGTGAGACTACTAATGAATGTAGAGAGGATGAAATTTGCTGGAATTACCATGGAGGATTTCGTTGTTACCCAAGAAATCCTTGTCAAGAGCCCTATGTTCTTACATCTGAGAAGTAAGAGAACAGTCTTTTTTTTTTTTTTTAGGATCATCATCAACAGGCAACATGATCAAATACAACAGAAAGCAAGTACCGTTTTTTTGCAGCTATCACAGTTTCATCCATTTTTGTTTTTCAGCCGGTGTGTCTGCCCTGTTTCAAATGCCATTTGCCGAGAGCTGCCTTACTCTGTTGTGTACAAATATATGAGCATCCGTTCAGACAGAACAGTGCCCTCTGATATCTTCCAGATTCAGGCAACCACTATTTACCCTAATACTATTAACACATTCCGGATCAAGTCTGGAAACGAAAATGGAGAATTTTACCTGAGAGTGAGTATTGGTGGGAGTTGGACTCTGGGCAGGGTATAAAAACCACTGGTGCTACCAAGATGTTCTAGTGCCTTGCCATTTTGACAAAACCATAAAAAGTTCCCACAAGAGTATCACAGCATCCCAAAGTTTATCAATTTTTTAATCATAGAATCATTAGGGTTGGAAGGGACCTTAAAGATCATCAAGTTCCAACCCCCCTGCCATGAGCAGGGACACCTCCCACTAGAGCAGGT
>JAOXNO010000024.1:4675051-4699604 GCA_028565335.1 Limnodromus scolopaceus
CCAGTGCCTCACCACCCTCACTGTAAAGAATTTCTTTCTGGTGTCTAATCTAAATCTCCCCTCTTCCAATGTAAAACCGTTGCCCCTTGTCCTGTCACTACGCTTCCTCATAAAGACTCCCTCTCTGGCTCTTCTGTAGGCTCCTTTCAGATACGTGCTTGGGTTCCAAGCTTTTACTTCTCTACCTGAAAACTCTAAACTGAGAATCAAACTATTTCTTTCAATGAAAGAACACTACAACACTAGTAGCAATCATGAATATTTAGCAATCCTGTGACACTTACGTCAGATTCAAATGAAATACCTCTATGCTTTTCACTCTCTCTACCAACACCCCATATACATGTATTTAGGAGAAGATTATAGAAAGATTCCTTGTACAATTACTGCTATTAAATTTCTCATTTTTGTGAAAAAGTAAAGAATAATAGCTTGGGATGGAGCACACATTTCTAAAGGGCTAAGCTTGCAAAGGTTTTTTGTTGAGACATACTTCAACCTTAATTTTCCTAAAGTGATGCAGCTATTTCAGAAAACCACAAAAGTTCAAATGCCTTACAATAGCAGTATTTCCTGTTGGTATAATGAATTGAAGTAGATACACATGAATGATAGTGTCTATAACATCTGCTTTTTAAGATTATTTTTTTTTTGAAAGAAATCCAATTTTCTTGGACACTTGTAATATTTAAATTCCTAGGAAATCCTTTGGCTTTACGCTCAGTAAAACAGAATCAGCACAAAAAAATTAAAAATCAGAAATATATTAATTGGAAAGTTTTCATTTTTGTTTATTTTTCTTCAAATCTGAAGATTAGGGGGGTTTGATAATACATCCAAAAAGAATACCAAGATAAGGCATTGCCTATTTACACCATGTTTCTCCAAGATGGGAGCAAAGAACTACTCATCTGCATCTGACTTCTTCTCATATAACCTACAATCCAGTGCTTTCCCCTGGATTTATTACACATCAAAAATCCACACCTACCACCAAAATACAAACTGTTGTTTGCATAAAAGAACAAGATCACTCCAGCTCTAGTTTGGGTTAGATCCCAACCTAGTCTTCAGACTGATTTTCTTTAGACTAACAATTCCAGTTTTCTGTTGCCTCCCAACAAGGAATCACAGGCCTTAAGTAAGGAAGCACGTGTTTATTCCTGCCAAGAAACTGCAGTAAACAAAGGCTTACTTAGAAGTTATTCCTATTGTTTTAGTAAAAGTCTGAGCTGGGTCTCAGACAGAGCAGATGGATTGGATTCATCTGTATACCCTACTCATTTGACATGGTGAGAAAATATTTGTAGTAGGTGAAGGGAGGGATGGAGTTCACCTTTTTATTATCATCTGGAAATTATGAAGCTGTTTAACAAACTAGCAGCGTGCCACAGAAAAGGCCCATCAGTGTTCCCCAGCAGCACGATCCCAGGACAGGAAAAGAGCTTCAGAGCAGTACAAGAGGGGGATGGCAATGGGCACACCAGTTGCAAAAATTCCCGGCGTTTACAAAGGGGAGCACAACTTTTGGAGTGTGAGCCATGAGATAGAGTTTCCCTCCACTGAACAAGCTACATCACTGGTAAAGGCATTAGGTCTGTCTTCTTTTACTTATTCTCTATATATTTTAAAAGCTGATAGATAGGGATAAAAAACAAAGTCCATCCTGGGATAGATTACCACTTTTCATGTCCTTTAGGAGAGTCAACATAACCAGGAACAGATTTTGCGGTGCAGTTTATTCCTCTGAGCCCTAGTCAGGTAAAGTTTCCCCTGCAGCAAAGCCAGGTGTGAGATTAGTCATGGCCATTTAAAAATGTTAAAAGAATACTTGCATTGTGTATCTCTGTGCTGAGACAGAGCATTTTTACAGTGTGGTAACACACAAGCACTCTCTCGACGCAACTAGGGAATTACTTTAGATTTGACTGAATTAAACTTTTTTGTGTTGTTCTTTCAGCAAACAAGTGCCGTAAGTGCAATGCTTGTACTGGTGAAGTCACTATCAGGACCAAGAGAACACATCGTGGATCTGGAGATGCTAACAGTCAACAGTTTGAATTATCGTACAAGCTCGGTGTTAAGATTAACAATAATAGTGGGACCTTACGCATTTTAGTGGTTTTCAATAACCCTTCACTGGCACTTAAAGCAGCCAAAGAATATTATCTTAAAGAAAGCACTTACTATTTTATTTATAGATTTTGCTCTCTTTTTTTTTTTTTTAAAGATTTGTTTAGTAAATTGATATCTTTAATCCACACATTACACCTGTAATTCAAAATTAGTAGATGTGTTCCATAGTATAACATGGGCATTGTCACTTTCTGTGTAAAGATTTAAATCTTTTTTTATTACGTTTCTTGGACTAGATACATACTACGCTTTTGTATGAGAACTGTATGTTCATACTATCCTGTAAAACTTCACACACCCTTCCTAGCCAACTAGGTCATGCAATTAAAAGATGATCTTCTGTGTTGTTTTTATTTTAAATTCTAATGCAGCTACACTCACAAAAAGAAAAAATATAGTATAAATTATACACATTAATGGTTATCTGATAAGCTAAAATATATTTCTTTTAACTACTTTGTAACAAAAGATAACAGTCAATAAAAATCTATTTCTGTAGACACTTATGTACTATCAGTTGATTTTTCTAATCTGGGTTGGAGGCAAAGTTCCATTGTGAGTAATGTTTTGTGTTGGATTTTTATATGCAGATTGTGTTAACCATACCATGGAATAACATTCTCCTCTCTCCAAGAAAAATAGACCATAGGAAGAAAATTTCTCCAACAATGAAAGAACTCCAAATGGAAAAATCACCATGCAGGGCAAATGTGTCTCTGCTTTCTCCCGAGAACACCGTTGGTAGTTACTAATTAGAGGGATACAGCATCTTCAGACAGAAGTTAATGTGTTATTTTTCCAGAAATATTATGTTGTATACTAAGAATTGAGTGCATTTGCTTATTAAGTTATATCATTTTTAGGCACTCGGTCCTAGTCCTGTTCTTACAACTCAGATGTATCATGTACAGTGTTCATAAAATTTATTTCTAATTCAAGAACTAATAACATCTTTTGTAATATGTAAAATCTTATTTCTTGTTTAAAATGTAGTAGTTAATCTTTTGATGTACAAAATTTTTAATAAAGATCTCTTACCATATTGTGTTTAGTGTTTTTTCAGGTAGTTTATTAGCCTCTTTAGATGGTCGAATTGTCAGCTACTGTGGGACTGGCACATTGAGTTCTGCAGAGTCAGAATGACCCAGATCTCAGTCCATACAGTATTATTTCATGGAAGACCGAAACATAATTCCTTTGTAGAAAGACAAATGTATTACCTACTGAGTTTTAGTTTTTACTGACCTCAAAAAAAGAAAAAATGGATACTAATATGCACATTGCTAGTTAGCTGCCGATTCACAAGAAGGAGCCTCTTTCCTACTTAAAATTCATTTTCTATACAAAATATTTGTGAATAGTGCATACATTAGTCACAAAAAAACCCTCTTGTGGAGCAGACCAACATATTAATATTTATTGAGTATGTCAGCCACCTTCAGTGATTGCTTTCAACGGATTTGCTCAAAGAGAAGCAATGAACATGGCTGCAGAACTTGGCATCAGGAGGTCCTGCATGGCAAGACAGCAAAAATTCACTCCAGAATATAACTTAAAATAGGCCACAACCGCTCTGGTTTAGGGTGACACATCCCCCACACTCAGACAAATTGCAGAGCAAGACCCCATTATCCAATGATCGTTCCTTCAGGCAGTCGTTTGTGGCTTTAAACAAATACTTCATCTGCCAAAAAGGTCAGAGCACATGGTTGTGGCATAGGCCAAAATAGTGCTGGCGCTCGGTCACATTTGCTTTGCCTGGGGCCCCAGAGCTGTGGGGTGAGACCCCAGGTAGTCTTCATCCCTTTCTGCAGAGAGGAGCTCACCAATACAAAGCCAGTTGCTTTGTAGAGGGATCTAATTGCTGTTTTCCATGGTGAAAACTCTGATATAGAGAGTTCAGCTCCTTCCTCTCCCCAGAGGGATTCCTCCCCGTTCATCATCACCACAAATCCATTTGATCTGAAAAGCAACTCCTCATCCCACACATGTATTGAGCAAAATGCCTCCGACCTCCCTGCAATTCTTGTGGCAAGCAGCACATCCTCACCTCCATACTTAGTTTGTCAACTAGCATTTTCTCCATGTAGTCTGTCCTCACAAACAATCTGTGCTGGCCCCCAAGCATCCCAACTCTACCTCCAGAATCGGTGCTGTTCTTTTACGCCAACCTTTAACTTCCCAAATTGTGTAATTCAGCATTGCCCATTCTAAGAAACAATTGATTTTGATGTTGTTTCTAGGTTTAAAATGGACAGTTTTCTCTCGATAAGTGCCCAGAGGAGGCTGAAGTGGTTTTGCTTCCTTCAGTCCTGGGACTTGCAAGGCACCAGGCTGGTGTCCACAGTGAATTAAACAGCCACAAATCATCCCAAACATCCCCAAGCTGACAGACTTTGACCCAAGGATTTACTTTACCTTCATGCTTTGCCAATATGTACACCAGTTTCATCACCAACACTTTTAAGTCTTCCTTTTAATTCTTTGCTTATCTGACAGTGACCCAAAATTAATCATTATATACATATAGAAAAAAATAACATTCATATAGTTATCAAGAGACATGAACAGCAGAGGCAGTTGTAGCTCGTACACGTGCCCAAGCCATATTCACCTCTCTCATTCCTCCACATCTCATCATGCTCATAGTCTCGGCTTAACCCATTTTCTTTTTGCACAAACTGTCCTGCCAACCACCCTGCTCTCCCCGTCTGTTTGCAATATTCAGGTCTATATAAGAGCACTTATGGCCCAAACTAGCCAAGTCAGAGGTTATCACGCAGCTCAGAAGCGTAGATCCAGCTGCTCGCCATGATATTGCTACGGGTTGGTTGAGACCTGAATGCAGTCACTGGGTGTGGGCACCACTCTCCACGCACAACATGAATAACAGCACTTTTATGGAAGCGGGGAGATGAAATAACAGCAGCCCCTCCAAACCAAAACACAAGCAAGTGAGGAGAACAAGCCAGGGACTACAGCAGGGCTGCACAGAAATTGGAAGGGGGTGGTTGGTATTGTTTTGGATAGGGGTGCGGTACACGATCAAGTGTGAGAGTGTCCGAAAAAAGCCCATAATCAAAATGAGAAAATGGTTCAGAGCCTGAACAAGGAGAGCTTTTGTACGCTGCACTGTGCCAGAAAACCTGTGTGTTGCTAGGAGGGAAACCCACAAGTTCACCTGATTCTCCAGGAAAGCAGGACTTCATATGTTCCTTGCAAAGGATATGGAGCTGCAGCAAACAAGCATTTGACTGGCTACTTGGGTTAAAAGGGACGCTGAAATCCCAAAAAATTATGAGAGAGCTTAGCCTTTGCTATATCCTACCAGCATGACCATTACCAATAACACGCTTCAGGAAAGATTCTCATATAAATCTCTGTCACTGTTGGAAAAGAATCTAAATCAGGATCACATGCAAAGTTTAATATCTTCTCAGAAATAGAAAACAGGGAGAAAAAAGTAAAAAGAAAAAAATAGGACCTTGAGTAAACAGAACTTAGGGAAATAGAAACTCAAGTTCATTCACTTTCCTGAGACCACCTGAACAGAGTGCAGTGGGATTATTTTGTTTGGAAGGCTCACAAATGCAAGTTTATTGTTGAATCCGTTTCCATGACTGCAAAGAGTTGCTTATGTTTTGAATGATCATCCATGTTTCTAACTTTATAACTCTCCTATTAAAATATAGAACAGCTGCTGCCCCAGTCAGCTGTTCGGCATATGGAGCCCACCAGGGACAAAGCCCACTGTTAACACAGAGAATTATTTTTAACGCCCTCACATATCTAAACCTCACCATCATTCCAGCAAAATGGCACGTTTCCACACTTCCCAGCTGGGGGAACACCTGCATAATGCAAAACTGAACTGTGCTGCATCTGGTACAAAAACCAATTTTATTTCATCTGGCCAGCAGAAAAAGTTATCAGCCCCAGTGAACAGAAACAGGGCAAAAAGTTAACTATGTTTTATATCTGGGGAAAAGCAGATGTCTAGTTAAGATGTTTATACTGCAAACATTTTTGTATATATTAGGAGGAAAGAGAGCTGTTTAATAAAATGGAGCTGGCTTATAATTGCCAAAGCAAATTTGAAGGACAGTACAACAGCTTTTGTCATATTTTTACATGCGAAAAAATACAGTCCAGTTTTATATTGATATAGATTATGTACATTGAACAAGTAATTATTATTATTTTACAGCAAGTGATCTCAAAGTTAACTCACTTTTAAAGCCTCACATTTATTGTGTATATTTGCTCAGCAGAAAAATCTGCAAACATTGTGTCACAACAATATGACAAAGTAGTATTAAAGGCTTCCCCTGATTTATTCTCTGGTATATCAGAAAACTCTGTGCTACTGGATTAGGGGTTATTTGGCCAAGACACACAGCAATGCTTCCTGCAGATCAAAATACTGGACTTAGGTGAGCTCCAGGTTTTGTTTGTAAACACAGTCATGCTGTGTCAGTCACATGCTATTCCTGCTCTCACTTGAGAGAGAAATTAATTCACTTTCTGATCCAGAATCCCAACAGTCCCAAAAGGGACAGGAGCGCTCTGCATCTCTGCTCCCTCCTAGAAAAATGTCTGGATAACTAAGATTTCTTAAATTTGATATAATATTTTTGTAATTTCTACATAACCACACCGTATGTATTCAAACAAAGGAAACATTCCCACTAACATGCTTCAGATCAGAGCGTTGAAAGTGAAAGGTGCAGTTCTCAGCTAAGCACTTCAGCAGCTCCTGCCCTGCAAACACACACTCTGCTGCACTTTATTACATAGCTTTAATGAAACATTCTTCCACCCCTCTCCTAAGAAGATACCCCCTAGAGCTTCTGGAGTTCTGTTCTACAAAAACTCCCCATGAAAAGGCATGCACCATCCCCATCTGTACACCCAAACAAACATACAGGAAGGCTTTCAAATTTAGCAGCCTGCCAGCTGGGTTGACAAAAGGAACATATTTATGCTGTTAAAATCTGAAACCACGATCATGAAAGTTACACAGACACCCCAAGGTCTAAATCCTACCGATACCACTTCAGAAACTTCTGAACCTGTGACCACCTCCTCTTGAGGGTCACATTTTCTTCTTGCACTTTGAGTGTTTCTGGAGTATCTATGTGCAATATATAGGAATGTTTCCTATACAGAATATATACAACAAACACCCAAGTGGGAAGTCAAAAGAGCGAAATTCTTGCAGGCGGCATGGAAACTAGGAAAACAAACAGATTTTGGAAGCTCAGAGTAAGGGCTGCAGAGGGGAAGCCAACATACCAAAACAGCAGGGTAAAAGGCATTATTAAAATCAATAAGTCATCCTCTGAGAAGCTGAGGTTGTATACGAATGAGGAAAATAGAAATGTTCCTGAGATCTGGAAGGTCACACGTAAAAACAAACAAGGCAGGCCAAAGGAGCAACTCGCAAATGCCTGGACTAGCAAATGAAGCCTCTTCCAATCACAGCAGAAGCAACCTCCCAGGAGGCTGATGGGGCCAAGGCATGACCCACACATTAGGGGAATGAGCAGCAAAGATAATGCCGTGGCAGAAAAATGAAGTGAAGCTTTCTATCATGTTCCTGGATGGGGAATTTGGCAATACCACCATGCCAGAGCTGTTCTTACAAGCAACATATCAAAGGACCTGCCTCAAAGTAAGAATGGCTAGCAGAGGGGGGAATAGCAAATTTTGCTAATGATACCCAGTTGTTTACGTAAAGATTAGCATCCTCTTGAAAACAGGGCCTTTGCAGTGCTCTGAATATTCAGAAAAAAATGCCAAATAAAACCAAAGGAGATAAATGTAAAGCAATGCACATGGGGGAAAAGTTATCCCAGCTTCATTTGAACAGTGAAGGCCTCTGAACTTACTCCCACCTCCCAGGAGAATAGCGTCAAGGTTATGACAGACCATTCAAAGGAAACCACAGCTCCAGAAAGCACACCAAAAAGGAAAGAGGAGGTAGCCTGCACAAAGCATTTTAATGCTGCATCCATCATTTGCATTAGTGACTATTTTGTGTGGTTGCCATAGTTAGTCCATGGTGAACTGCCGGTACTGGGTTTGGTGATCATCTGTCACACCCCAGCTCAGCAGTGGTCACAAAAGCATTAAAGCAAACTCTATGAGCAGCAAACACTTGCAAAACCAAAAAAAAAGTTAGGTTCCAGGGACAAAAAGGTAACTTCTGCCTGGTATAAAGGCACTGCCTGGGGGAAGGTAGCAGAAACTAGATCATTGCAAATAATGGCATTTCTAGAAAAGGCATTTCTAAACACTTATTAGATGTGAATTGATCTTTGAAATAATTCAAAGCCTGAGGCTGAAGTTTGCATTTGCTGCTTTCTCTTCCCATAATGAACCAGGTTCCAGATAATTTTACAACCCAAGGTCAGTCTAAAGACTACCCCCCCAGTATTTAGTAGGGCTGTTTTGTTTCATGAGAGCTTTAAAAACTGGCAAAGGTAGGTAGGCAGTGGAAAACATGAAGCAACATGCCATGTGCTCTCTGTGAGGCTGGTGATTTTGTACTAAAAACCAAATCACGAGCATCAAAATAGTAACATGAAACTTTAATGGGCTCAGAAGATTTCTGCCTTTGCTCTGCTATGCTAAAGAGGGAAGACCTAAATTATACAGTGAACAACTCCAATAACACGCTAAAATTTCATGGACAATCAAGCAGTAGTTTCTTCTAATATATCACAAAAGGCCACAGTTTCTTCTGTTTTCTGCAAACAGAGCAGATCAAGCTGATGTGTGCATATGTCTTACCGCAAGCTAGACTGGTGCATCATTTTCCCCACTAGTGCTGGGAAACATCAGAGTGAACCCACAGTGAAACCTTTGCAAGAGCATCACATTTTGAGAGCCCACTCCATCTCTAAGCAAGCTGGCTAGGGTTCAGCTTCCTGCTTTTATCAGGAAGCTGCCCCCTATCCAACCACTTTTTCCCCATGCTATACAGTACAGGCATTGCTGGCTGTTACAATTTCCATCATACCAGGTTGAAAGCTGCCCTGTTCCATCACAAGTAAACATTTTTCAGGAACATGTTTCCTTGCTCAGTTTAAGAATTTTTTTCCCCCCATTTCTGGAGTTGGCAGAAATTAAGAGGCCACAGTGACTTCCTTGCGAAGCCTCGACTTACACTTTCCACAAAGGCTGTTTGCATACAAGCGTAAAGAAAAGCTAGGGAGGCACCACATTCACATCATGGCAAAGATTAAAATAAAACTCTCCTGAAAGATTATGCTCACAAACATGTTACAGATGTACGATACGTACATGCAGTGCTGATGTGTTAAGAAATGAGCATCCAGCCAGTGCCAACATTCCACTCAAATGCACCTGCCTGCAAGGTACCAAGATAATTAAAACACATCTCTACACTGGCAGCTTGTTGGCACAGCCTTCTCCTGTCATAAAATTAGCATTTAAGTCACTATTCATCTTGACATAATTTGGTGCTTGTACCTAGCCAGAATCCCTAAACCAGGCTATTTCCAAATGTTAGATCTAGTACCTTGGTAGGTCTTTCTATTCCCTGTAGTATGGGAAATCGCATGAGCCCTAGCCACCTTGGGAAAAAATAAAAAAAAAAACACATACGTAAAATTTCCAGAGTCTGGCTTTAAGCATCTATTACCGAGTTTCCAAAATATTCAGTCTGAGCACTAAGTGCTCGAAGCACATTTTGGAGGGCATGGAGCACCCTCAGCCCACTCTCACCCATCTTTAAGCTGCCTCTTCAATGAGCTTTGGGCAGCATCCCAATGCATCCTCCACCAGGGCCTTATGAGAATTCAATCCTTTCACTGCTGTGACATTGCTGCAGGGATATTATCCATCCCTGGGTGGTAGAGTATCTCTTTACCTTTGGGCTTACCCAAATTTGCAGGCACTCAAGACACTTGGGATCAAGGCTTTTGCTCTGGTTACTCTTGACCACCATCACTCGAGCTGAAAACACTGTGCATTTGGGAGAAAAATAGTATCTAAATGTTTAGAAAGATTAGCCTGGCTCTGAAAATTAGACAGCACTTTCAAGCAGCATAGGATATTTGGGAATTGGGGGTAGGCAGTGTGCTTTCTCACACCACTGGCCCCAGAAGTCCCCCGATCAGCAATGCAGCCTGGGGTATTTCAACGGTTGTCCTCGGCAGACGCTTCCTGAGGTTGCCTGGAGTCTCAAAAAGGATGTAAAATATTTGTAGTAATTCCCTGAACAAACCCAAGAGGCTTCCTCGAAGCAGAGTCCTCAGCTCTGTTGACTTGCGTTTTTAAAAGGTAATATAAATTCCACTTACACTGGTTTGTTTTGATGTTGAAAATTGGTCTCCATAGACATGGTTGAAATCATGCCCTGAAGCACCGAGGCTGGAGCCAACAACCACACAGCCCTTCGCCAGTGCAGAGCCAAGGAGGTTTTAAAGGTGTAAATGCCATCCTGCCCACAACAGCAGGACCAGGAGAGCACAGGGGAGACCAGGTAGGGACAGGGTGCCCCACTGCAGAGGAAAAAGCCACAGCTGTGGCCACCCAGGCACTGGGAGAGGTCCGTGGGGTCCCCCCAGATGTCACCCCACACTCAGAGCCCTATCCCACTGCTCACACATTTCCCTCACCAGGCATAGGCAAGGGGGCAAAGAGCCCCACAGAGCCCATAGGAAGCCCAAATGAAATTTAATTTTTTTATTTTTAAAACCTCATTGCCGTGCAGAAGCTCCCTTGAATGCTGACACACAGCTAGGATCACAGTGGTGTTTGCCAAGCAGAAATAGCAATAAAAAGAAATAAGGGTGAGACAAACAGGGGGAATATATGGAGAAACGACAAGTAGAGGTTTTTATATGGAAATTTATATCGAGGGTAACATTCCTGTCTAACACAAGCGTTTTAATACTTCCGGATGCAAGGCTCAAGCCAAAATTCAGTGAGGTCTGATGCTACGATAGTATTTAAGTTCAAGGATGCTAAACGTTTTGCAAGAGCTACAGGTTTTGTCAGTGCCAAAAACCATCCGGAACAGCAACAAAAAAGCTTTTAATTCTCCCCCAAATAACCCCACTGCAATGTCCCAGCATGAAGCAATCACAAAGCAGAAATGAGTCCTGAGGCGCCAAACTGCCCAAGTTGATTTGAACATTGGGATGCACAGACTGCTGCAAAACCTGCTTGCCCCAACCCAATTTGGGGGAGGGGGCGGGGGGGGGGAGTAGGGGAAAAAAGACAAAAAGCAAGAGATGACCTATATTTGAGAAAGCATTACTTTTATTAGACTGTTTTCTTTACCCTTCCAGCTCTATCACTACTTCTGCCATCTGCCTCCACCACACTGGGGGTGGTGCCGCAGCCCTCACTACCACCACAAAGCCCAGGCAAAAAGCAGCCGTCGAGGATTTCCCTGAAAGGCGGGCTCGGTTTCCAATAAAGCACAGGACTGCTCTGCCGAAGGCGGTATCAGGCCAAGATCAAACCAGGAGACGCGTTCCCCAGGTCAGCAACGCAGCAAGCGTGAGCTCACACGAGCGATAAACTGTTCGGAACAACTTGTCCCAGAGACGCTGCTGCTCCTCTGCCGCTGCCAAGGCCCGTTTCTGCTTGGTTTATGCACTATGCCAATTCCTCCCATATAAGATTAAGCTGCCTTGAGGCAATTTCAACTTACACATCTGATATTTTGAGCATTTTCTATGCTCTGCAGCTCAGGAGCCGGCACAGCCCATGTACCGCCACTTCCCCTTTTCACCTCGTGTCACCCTTGCAAAGGCGTTCCTTCCCATTTAAGTGCTAACACACCTTTTCTGGAACTTTGAAACATCAAAGGGACAATTCAAGGAAATAATATTTCACTGAAGAGCAGAACTGAGCCATCAGTGCTATACAGCTCGATTCTGAAGGAGTATCAACCTGATAGCAAACCGTAGAGAACCTGTTTTCTTAGACATGTCCATCACACCAAAGAATAGTTTCTCCTTTTTGAGGCCATTTAGTTTTATTAAATCCCATTAGTTTATTACAAGTATCAATAACATATCCTAGAAATCAATGAGCTTTTAAGCCTGAAAGCTTAGTTTCAAGACCATCCTGGGCGGCTCCAAGTTTAAAAGTCAGATACCAAGTGAAAAAAAGTTCAATAATCTAAAAAGTCTCCAAATTCCTTATTTGTTTACTTATCCAACTACACATGAATAATTTCAGTCTAGCACAGGCCTGTTCAGGTGCCAGATCTTGTTTGCAAGTCTGCTCTGTGAAAGGCAAATGTACAGTTGAACTTGGATGCCATGCAAGTATCAGCCAGCTATTAGCATTAATTGCTAAACAATTTTTCCAAAAATTAAATTAAATATAAAGCTCAATGTCTGGTGGTTGTTGCTGGTTATTGCTGTGAGGAGAACAGTTACTAATACACAACTGGTTGGGCTCAAACTCTAAATAAAATTAAAATGCTGCATTTACCTAACCAGAACAGCAACTCTATTTTATGGTGATGTGTTTTTCAGCATTAAATCCAATTTCTGTATGCACTAACAAGATGGACAGATCTAAAGGGACACTTGTGTGCACAGTAACCATAATCATAATGATTCAGCTCACAAAAAAAAAAAAATAAAAAAATTGCAGGGTCATTTCCAAAGCCATTGGTTAAACCATTCAGATGAAACACGATTGTGTAACAAAGTAAATTACAAACAAGACTATGGAAAAGCAGGGGAGGAAAGAAACTTCCTGAGGGTTTGGCATTATTCTTATTAGTGATGGCTGAATTCATTTTGCCTCATTTCCAATGTAGTCAGATATTCAAATAAAACTTGAACACCATCTGTTTGCCATGATCCAGAGACAACAAAGATTGGAGACCAGAAATCACAAAGATGGCAACAGTTAAACACAGATTTTTGCCTATACAATCAGTTTGTATCAGATCAGGTCTGGGATCCATGAGAAAGGCTGTTGTCTACCCGTAACACAGAAAAAGCTTCCTCTAAATGCAAAAACTTTTGTAACTGAATCAGCACTGGATTTGTGGAAAGAATATATTTACAATGAAAAAAATTTACATGAAAATTTTGCAAATGTAATCAAGCCCTCCCTGAGAAGAGTCTATGCTCAGGTCTCTGGACAAGCAAAGCAAAAAGCACCTCCTTTACAGCAAGTGAGGAATAGTTTGCAAAATGTTTGCCTGTCAACCTGTACTATAATTATCAGACCATTAGTTTACTTGCTAATATCTCCAGTGTTTTATCATGAAATTAAAAAAAAAAAGAAAAGCTGTTTCTTGCATTTGTGAAACTCTCAGAAATCAAGACAACTGTTTAAGCTTTTTTAGAAGGTTGGCAAAACCAGGAACATTAAAATTCCATATTCAGGAACACCACTTCAGTAAATCAACTCAATAAAATAACCAATAAAAGCACAAAGAATCTAAAGCAAACTTAATTGTGATAACTGAGTTAAATGATGTTATACAGTGAAGCTCATCACAACAAATCACAACTGAAGTTTTCCTTCACAGTATTATTTAGGGCAGGTTTCACTCCACCTCACTCAGACAACAGAAACGACATGCACATTTACATTTAGTACAGGAAAGTCTGTGGGGAACAGGAGGGCTGAGGAAGCGTATCTGTAATTAACTCAGTGTGGAGGCACAGTTATGATGCAAGTGTGTGCACTAATACTTTGTTTCCCTTCTCTCAAACATTTGTGCTCCTAATTTTGTAACCAAGATTTGCACATTTCCCTGAACAAGAATAAATCTGTGCAAGCTTTTGCTCTGACACTTGCTCAGCGTTGAGATGGAACTCTTATCCCAGCCAAAACCAGCATCACCAGGCACACAGGGTGCCCCATCCTTCTGCCATCAGCAACACAAGCTGGCGGACACACAAGTGGGCTCCCACCAGCCCCCAGCTTCCCTCAAGCATTTCAGGATGGCAGCATGTGTCCTGCCAAGCTACAAGGGTTAGGCTAGGAGGTGCCATCACCAGTTGCCTGATCACAGGAGAGGAATCCCCTCCACGAAGCATTAACTGACATCCATCCAGTAAAAGGCAGCTGATGAACAGAGACCCCAAATTGTCACAAATACATCCTTAGCAGTACTGTACTGCAATCTGCAAAAGCATATTCCTTCCTGCATGTAAGTAAGGCACAGGAGCCACTAGTGTTCAGGGCCAGCCCTGGCCAGGGATCCCACTGCAGAGGCCAACAATCCCCAAGCCTTGCAGAGTCAGCCAAGAAATTCAGTTTTATTCCAGCTCAGCCGCTCAAGGCGAGAGGCTCACAACCTCACGGACCCTTCCCAGGGTCAAAAAAAAAATCAGCCCTAGCCTCAAAGTCTTGTGGCATGGCAAGCCAAACTCCTTTTCAAAGCACAAAGCAGAGAGAGGAGAGGATTTTGTTTGCATCATTTTATCTGTACAGCCTCCTTAGAGGCTGTGTGTTTGCTGGTGCCCATCAGCGTCTTGCACTGTACCACTGTTATATGTAGAAATTGCTATGCAAGTACAGCTGACCACATGCCACTGCCAGGCAGGCGTCATAGCCCCAGCACAGTCTGCAGAAAGTAAAACAGCTCAAAGAAGAGCTAAAACTCATACAACTAAGGTTTCAGAAAATGCTGGTTATAGTGCGTTTGAGAAACATTTTGCAGCTGTGCAATTAAAGCCTATAGCACAACATACACCCACAAGGCAAGACTACAGAGGTAACTTGGATTTTTTTACATTTCCTTTTGCACACTTGGCCACAAAACCCAAAGCTCCCAGTGTCACTCCTGGAAGGAGGCTCACATGCACACGTGGGTGATACGAATGGGTAATGGTAACAGCCAGGCTATAAACTACACAAACAGGAGATGGGTCTACATGGCATGAGCTTTTGATAATGCAAGATAAAGTTTCTGTTAGCATACTTCTACAACTACTCCTCTCAAGAGTGAAAGTATCAGACCAAAGCACGTTCAGGAAGAAAATACAAGAGGCTTCCAGATGACAGCTTGTTTGTCGATCATGGCAGGGGCAGAATTACATCTGTTTGAGGATTTTGCAAGTAGAGACTACCCGACAACTGCTTGGAATGGGAAAAAATAGGCGTAATCCTAAAGGAAAAAAATCAGTGAGAAGATTAAGTAAACAAGAGTGTGTAGCTAATACAATACACTGGATACTGCTGCCCTGAGTTTGTGTGTTTATACATGCCTGCACACCCACAATCATTTTAGTATCTTGAAAACAGCAGTTACAATTAAAAATTATTTAATAAGTGGGGTTTTTTTCAGAATTTGGGTGTAACCTCTGAAGTCAAAGGCAGAGGGATAGAGTATCACCCATCCTGGGAATAATATGCTGAGAATTGTTGATAAAGATAGTCCAGTGACGCAGAGTTAAAAGTCAGAGCGTACCAATGAGAAATTCCTGGTTTTCCTTTAAACGCTCTTTACACTCACTACACAAAGCATTACAAATAACCTATAAAGGTTAAATTTTGGGGTTTGGGATGCTCTTCGGACTGGGCAGCAACTGAAAAAAAGCTCAGGGCCCAAATACACAGCACAAAGGTAAGTGAGATAAATTCAAAGGTAGAAGCTGAATCACAGAACTGATATCAGCTAAGGAGCCACTGCCCTCCACCGTGAGCTGAAATATTCCCCTTTCCTCTGCTACTTTGACTCCTGCAGCTGGTATTACCCTACTAAAAATTTTATATGTACTTTTATGCATTTCAGGTCCCAAAACACAAGTTGACAACTTAGTTTTAGACAGCAGATACCCTTACGACTATTAACATACATCACTATTCTATTACTACTTTTACTAACAATGCTGGCATTTTTCAAGCTAGTTGCAACTTGTATAAGTAACCATAGAAATTAAATGTCACATACCTAATTCCTTTGCTAACCTTTCTTTCAACAATGCAACATGCAAGTATAACTATAGTAAGCGTTGATAGGATTTATAACTGGGTCCTGACTATAAATCATATTTTTAGCAGCCTTAGAAACTTTTTATTGCTTTTTTTCATCCTTTATTTTATAGGAATATGTGCTATCTCCTCTGATCAGCAGGACCTATGTCAAGGTGTAGCTCTTATTACACCCTCCAAAAGAATACAGGTTTTGTTCTTTGCTCCTAAGCAAAAACCCAAAAATTAATGTAAACATTTAGGGATTCCAAGAAGTCATTTTGAAGAAATAAGTTTATTTTGAGTCTGTCATATTTGTGTTCATGGCAAAATTTGAAAGCTCCATACAAAGGGCTTGACCCAGCCCTACCAAGATCTGTGACATCTGTCACAGCAAGATGATGGAGCCAACACACTGGAAACAGATGAAGAACATGGCATGGGTTGACAAAATGCTCGATCATTAGTTCTTAATTTAAGCTTAGACCTCCTTTATAAGGCAAGTGAGAGAGAACAGCAAACAAACCCATATCAATCACCACATCCACACAGTTCCCAACTCCTATTTATAGTTTTACTTTGAAATTAAAGAGAAAAATGCAAATCATCGTGCCAAGGGAGAAAACAAGGGAATGGATACAATTCATAGGACTGTGAGCTTTCAGGCTGCTGCTTTATTTCAAGTGTGCTGTCTACCACATTTACAGCACTGCTGCAAGTTCAGATTTTGTCAATGTCCAACTTTTGACAAAGTTTCAAAGAATTTTTCCTTGAGTTTTAGACAGCAAAAATAAAATCGCTAAGATGTTTTAATTACTGGCAAGTTGTAGGCAAGTGATCATCTCCTGTTCTTCTTTCCATTTTTCCACTGCATCCTCAAAACCTCCTTGGAGACAACAGAGGCCTTTCTGCATGGCACGACCAGCAACTTTGAGGCTTACAGAGCTTTCTTTGCTCTTGGTTAGAGAGGCCCCATTAATCACTGTCTTGTCTTTTTATTCTCTCACTTGAAAATACTTTTTAAAATTAAAACATCAAATTAAAAGAAAGCATGTCCAATAACTATTTCAAAGTGCCATATCCACAGCTAAATAATGACTAGCTTTTCAAGAATACATTTGAGAAGTTCCAAATTTACCTTTTTGATTATTTTTGTGTCATCACTTGACGCAACACAGATCAATTACACTTTGCCTTCAAATCACTCATCTTCACCTCATGCTCCATTGTAAATTTGAGCCATGTCACCAATCCTTATTGCTGCCTTCCTCCATCTCTTCATCTTGTTTAATTATCATGTCTCTTACTCATCCATTCAGTGCACTAACCCCCAAAACAAAGCCTTTCACCATTGCCTTGCCCCAAAACAGGCAACAGCGCTGCAAGGTGCTGCAGGACAGGGGCAGACCCCGAACCCACAGCCACACTCCCAAGCAAATTAGTAGTCAAAGGGACTTTAATCAGGCAAATGGTCCTCACATGACAGCAAGAGACAGCTCACGTTTCTCCCTAACAGAAATAGGAGAGCAGTAAAGGATATATATCAGGCTTTAAAGTTATAATTCCTTTAAAATTTGTCAAAGATTTAAGGCAACAGTGAGTGCAGTCGCACTGGCTTATGGGTTACCACACAGGAAAATCCCAGACAATACTGGTTTTATTCTTTTAAAATGCATTCAGATATGTTTATCTTATTTTACATGCATTTTCTTTGCATTACATGCTGGCTCATACAGCTACTTGCCCATCAAACAAGGATCTTCGCTTTGTTTTAGAAACCCCCTTCCCCAAAGGATGCCCACCCTCAGTCTGCCACTGCCATTTGCTCAGTTTTCAGCACTGGGCAAGTAATTCAGGGCCTCAGGTCATTTCAGACCTATTTGTATTCCTTGGTGTTTATCATAATTCCTATCATAATCATTTAAAATTAGACCTTCAGCTCTTCACTGCCAAAGGTCTGCATGGCCTCATAGGCAGTGCTCAGCCCTCAGTTGGGATTTTTGGAGAGAGTTTACAAGAGTACAAATCATTTTAACTTGGGCACCCAAAAAACTGAATTGACAGTAAACGAGCACACACATCTGGAAGCTTTGTGCATTACATGTGGTGTTTGCCTACATTTCTTTTTAACCCAAATGAAGATAAAGGTCACAAAAGTAATTTGTGGCATTAGAAGTGTCGCTAATTCAGTTTTGAAAACAGGTATCTAAAAGTCATGCCATACAGCCAGAGCGCTTTTGTGTTTATTTTTGTTAAACTTTGTCTGTTTTGTTAAGAATACAGCATTGAACAGAGTTGGCATAAATGCCTGAAAAGGCCTAAAGTCACACCTCTAGGTCCTCCTTTTTAGACTTGGACTTAATGGCTCTTCAGCCACTCTTCACTCATTGCACACACAGAAAGGAGGGAGCACTGTCTCTTGCAAATTTGTAAAATTCACCATTTGTGTAGATTTTCCTCTTCAAGTAATTGTTGTTTTTTTTTTTTTTTCCTTTTCTGTGCCACTCATTTATCCCTGTAAGTTAAAATTTGCCCATGAATATTTTATTTGATAGCACTGAAAAGCCAAGCTGGAGATTTCTCTCAAGAATTACAGAACTATGAAGTAATATGTAATGAAAAACAAAGTGTTGTTTTCTATTATTCCACAAATATTCAGTCTATCTCCTGAAGTTTCCAAGCAAGCTGCGGAGGAGTTGTGTGGGCAGAAGCTGCATTCTGTGGGTATCACCATAAGATAGCAGGAACCCAGCTTAGAGTACAACAGAGGAAGCATCTCCCTTGGTCAGCTAACCAGTGCCACCGTATGGCAGAAGATTAAATAGAGAAAGATGCACGAAGTAACTCATTTTAGGGCCTTCCTCTGTCCAGGGAGCTTGCTGCAAACGTGGGCAGGGTAGCCTCAATTTCTTCATTATGGAAAGGTCAGGGCATGATGAGACTCATCCAAGGGTCTCCCACAAAGACTCCAGCAATGGCATATAGCACAAGGAATAGTCTCCATGATGAAAATGTGATGTTTCACCCTGCTCTGAAGGAAACACATTGTTATGCAGTGAACTGTTTAAACACAAAATAACTCTCACTGCTCATCCCTCTGATTTTCTGGTGAAGCCAAAGATGATTAAGTGACACATCTTAAGGAAAGAGAAACTTTGTTGTCAGAAGAGGTAGCTTTTAAAGCCTTTTACTGAGCTCTGCAGGGCATCCTCTCAGCCAGGATTTGACATAACAAGGTGACTTCTATGCACAAACAATAGCACTGTGCAAGACCTACAGGGCCATGGCTGCGCTGCTTTGGTAGGTGGTCTCTACTCCTGCTTGTAGGGATTTCTTTAAGAAAAGACTTTGTCTCTTAATATTGTTTCTCCAACCTCACCAGCTGCTACGTCACCTAAAGGGGACCACTCTCCCTCACACACGCCTAGTGGTACTCACCCAGCTTTTAGAAATTACATTTATGAATTTCCCCTCACTTTACAACATTCCTCCTTTTTCCAACCCAAGTGCCCTCATTTATGACAACACAACGAACAAGGAACAAGTGTTTCGGGTCCACCTACTCATTCCTTTCCTCTGCCCAGCCCCATGAGCATCACCCACTCCCCAGCACAAGCCACAGCCCCAGCTTGATATCCACCTCCAAAGCATTAAAAAACAAACAAACAAACCAAAAAACCCACATTTATTTCAAAAACATTATACAAATACTTAAAAGAAATATTTACAGAATCTCAAATGTTACACCAAACAGGCCTAATGTATTTAGTAAGCAAACATATATGTATACAAACAGGACCCCAGGTAGTACCACTGCCTGTCCCAGACACTGCCCTGAAATAGTTCTGTTTCCAGGGAAGTTAGTGAAGGAGAAAGCAGGTCAATAAGAAGTGGCATAAAATAGGAAGGTAACTCTTTTGAGAGGACAGATTTTGTTTCAGGGAATAATTTTCATTTATGCAGCGGACGGAAATACACATTAATACAATCTTGCAGCTTGTGCAGATAATTATTTTAGAAGAACCTGGACTTAAAGCATCAGATTAAATGAACTGAAGTGGCCTCAACTGCCAAAGGACCCAAATCCACAGCTCCCAGAAACCATTACAGCTCTACTTCATTATGTGGCCAACGATGTTAAAGTTTCTTGAAAGAAGAATTACAAACCAAAGAACAAACCAAAGTCTTTATTAGACTAACATAGAGGGTTTTCTATCAGCTTATGTAACAATTTCTATTAGCAGCAGACAGGCATCCCCCATCACCCTGCAGAACTGCTCTTGCAAGCTCATGTCAACGTATTTCAGTCAAAGCTTGTGCATAGCTACAGAGTCCCTGCATCTGAATATACAAGTTTTCACTAGAGACCCTCAGTTTTAAAGACTACTCTCACCCTCTACATCTACTGAGCCCATTTTTAACCTGCCAGCAGACTGTTAAAGACCCAGTTGTTGATGTTCTTTCACATACAGCACAATTTAAAGCTGTCCTGTCAGAAACACATCACATACCATACGCCAGCAGACATCTTGGTTGAAAACAGGTTGCTGAATGTAAGATGGTTTTATTCACAACTTAATAAAATCAGTAGGAAAAAGAACAGCCCAGGCAAACATGAAGGAGCTCCACTCCACTTGTTTAAGTGAGGAGCCTGCCTTGTCTTTGTTGTTTTGTCTGGTTTGTTTTCTACCATATCTAGAAAAAAAACAGCAACTGTTTTCCTGAGGCCTTTCGCTAATTTTAGATTTCACAGCAATAAAAGTCATAACCCACATGTCTTAGAACCTTATCACTCAAAAGGTAAATAAGTATCTATTGTGTTTCTGTTACGCTGTGGGTATGATAGACTGCACAATCTGCAAACATACAGGTGCTATATACATACACATATACACACAGTTGGATTACTGTAATATCCAAATAGCCTTCCTGAAGAAAAAAAGAAAAAAACAAAAGAAGATTTCCTCTGATAATCATTCAATCCTCTGCCTTACTTACACTTTATAGGGTCCTCAGGACTCATTTGGGGGGGAAGAAAAAAAAAAAGGCCTAACAATTCAGAAATTACAGAACTACCTTGGTAGCTTGGTAAAAGGGAATTTGCAACCACAAGTGTTTCTTATGGGTTCAAGCACTCACCTAAGAGAGATGCCTCATTGTAGGTAGCTCTAACTCACTCAGCAGGCCAGCAACGCTTAGGAGGATCACAAACTTGGATTTAGCTGCCTGCATCCTCTACTTTAATCTAGTCTCTGTTCCCATAAATAAGAGACATGCAGTACTGCTGTATAGCGCCTCCTTCCCACTTAAAGGGTAGAACAGCGTGTACTCCACAGGTACACAGAAGAAGGAAGCAAGACTGCTGCTGCCCAAAACAGAATGAAACACAGGTGCCCCACCAAGAAAATACAAGCAGTCAGGTGGGTGTGGCTGGGTGGTTTGTTTAATACAATCAGCCCACTTTCTTACTTTTGCTCCAAAATCCCTCATTCAAATAAAAGATTATATCCACCTGCCCCAGAAGGTTTGATTACTAAGTTCATCCAAATGAGTTTTCTGGAGAAAATAGGGATATTTACTCAAGTAATCGTTACAGCTAATATAAGCTAAGGAAATCGGTCAGCATCTGAAAGCTATCACAAGAGATACAGCAGGGAATCAAAGTAGAGCTAACCATGACAAGAACAGAGGGAGAAGATCAAGAAAAAGAGAAAAGAAGTTGCTTTAAAATCAAATCTCCATTTCAATAGAAGCTTCTTTAAAAAGTTAGGATGAGAGCTATCTATCTTGCTAAAACAAGTTTACCAATTCAAAAAAAAGCTACTTGCTCAGGTGTGGCATATAAACCAGGCTCCAAAGGCTATTTAATGCTGGTCCCACTCACATTCTGTAATTGTTTTTTATAGCTTGTAATGAAATTAGCAGATTGAGGTGTCCTACCTGAGCATCATGGTATGTCTGGAGCACTACTGGGAAACTCCACTGGAACAGTAACAGGCACAATTTCTTATTAGTATTGTTGTTTTCTGCAATAAGGACAAAAAAGCAGGAAATAAATCCCTGTTGGGTTTTTTATTATTATTTTAAGATAGGTGCTCTCTTTGTCATTTCCTATAAGTTGCTTTCATGTAGCTAGATTTGTACAATGGGTTCTCCTTAAAAAAAAAAAAGTGCATATAGCTTCATGCCAAAACTATTGAAGAAGCAAAAAGCAGTATATAAGCTTAAGGTCAGGAGAAAGCAGAGTTCTAAGAAGCTGTCCAGTGAAAGACTGCATGTAAAATGGTAGCTGCCTCTTCCCACAGAAATTGGTTGTACGCTCACTGTTCACTCAAAAATATGCATGTATCATTCTTTTACACCTGTATGTGGATTTCTTTATATTTTTTTTTAAATGTTTTTCTTTCTACTGGGGAGGCAACACTCTAAATGAGATGTTTATTTAGCTGCAGGATGGGGAGCGGGCTATGGATAGAATTGTGTGATCAACAGCAGATGTATTCTATCCAAAACAAATAAATGGCTTAAGACTAAGTAGATCATAACTAATTCTCCCCCACAACTCGAGGAACTTTAATGTTAGATGAGTTTTCTGCCACTGTCCCACAAATTGCACCAGTACACCCAGTAAGCTGAAGAGTATGGGGCAGAGACACACAGGCCAAAAGGGAGTTGCTTAAGCTGCTGCTGAATGAAATGCCTGCTTTTATTAACTGTCATGGGAGAAATAAACTCATATAGCATGGGAAGGTGGAGCAGTGTCATTACAGATGTTGAAGTCTTTATTTCAATGTGGCAAGGGCTGTTAGAAAAGGCTCAAAAACTACTACTGATCTCCTGTAAGCTTGACTAATGATCCAAAGCATATTAAAACTACTTAAATCAAGTAGGTCTATTTACTCAATGCTTTCCACAGATGCGTATACATCCGTATCCAAGTTGTTTGGGTGTTTCAAAGAGCAGAAAGCAACTGGTGAATTCAGCATTTTTCTTAACACAGCTCCTCTGAGTAAATGTCTCCCAGGAGAAACTTGGAGGCTTTGAAATGGTTATAACAGAGCTTTCTAAAGAAGCAATGTAATATTCTTTAAGAAATTTGCATTTGTACATTACTATGGAGGTTAAATTTTCAAATACAATAAAGCAATCTTTACTCTGAACTCCTGTTTTACATAAAAAGAGGTACTGAGGATGGACTCTCAAAATTCTTGGCAGGCTCAAGATTTTTATGGTAAATAGCTGCAGGTATCTACACTGGTCTTGACTTTTTTGTTGTTGCTTGTTTGAATTTCCTCTTGCTTTCAAGCTTTGCCAGGTAAGCAGAAAGCCATAGCCTGTGGAAGCAGAACACGTACCACTGGTGTAGTTCCAAACAGGACAAGACATGGGGTAAATGGTGGCCAGTCACAACTACTGGGACTGAAATGTAGGAACAGGGTCTGGTGGCAGTTGGGAGGAGCTGTTCTGGGGGGGACATGCCTCATATTGCAGCATGATGGGAAAAACTCACACACACTCTGCCCTCCAAAAGAGATTTTGATCTCCAGGCTCCCTCTCACTGGGGTTTGCTACAAGGGTAGCCTGGCTAACCCAACCTCAAGGCTACTGGGAGAGAAAAGCCTACTTGGGTGATCTCTGATTTCTGGGTGGAGAAAGATTTTGGGAGGGGTTTTAGTCCTAGACATTGTTCCAAGGAGTATGCATACAAACTTTAATTAGCATTCTCAGTGTGCCCTTAGGACTTTGGATGGATACATTTTCAATAAAATAGCAAAGAGAAATCTGTCTCCACATGTGCTGTCACCAGAGCTGAGATTAGCCCTTATTTATGATTGCTGAACATCTGTGGGTAGGGCGTTCACAGCAGAGGTCCCTTGGCTCTGGAGCTTGTTATTTCTCTTGATGAGGAGTCCAAATGTGCTGGTCTTCAGAGTATGGTGCATGGGCCATCTATTTACCACATTTTGTCTTGCTTTAGGAAGACAGTAATGGGAAATATAGCCAGTAAAGTGTGATCTCCCCAGGTGAGACCTGAACAAGAGTATTTGTGAAGGTTAATGTTAGAAAGCAATCTTGTCAGTGTGGTGTCCTGTGTGCACAGTGCAGTGTTGTATAGTATGGAAAGATCAAGTGTATGCATTAAGACTGTAAAACACCTTTTCAGTATTTTTTGCCTATTGAAATGTTGGTGGGTGGTTCACGAGCCATAGTTTTGAAGTTCCAGTGCAAAACAGGTTTATTCCCAGTTTACTGGCGTTTAGTATACATAAGCAGAAGTTTGGAAGAAAAACATATCTCTTATCCTAATTCCAAACTAGATGGGGGAAATGTGAATGAGGAAATTAAAGTGACATGTTATTGGGTGGTGTTTATTATTATTATATATCATTAAACTGAATATGGATCAATGCTCAATGGATTTACGTCCAGCTGGCGGCCAGTCACAAGTGGTGTGCCTCAAGGCTCAGTGTTGGGACCATTTCTG
>JAOXNO010000024.1:4699704-4745626 GCA_028565335.1 Limnodromus scolopaceus
GAGGACACATTTAATGAAGAGAGAGATAAAGTTGAAATCTTGCTGAATAAATGATTAATACTTTTGCTTTTTCATGAGGTTAAACATGAATTTCGTTTGCTGCCTAGTATCTTGAACTACATCTGAATTCTTCTATCCTTTTTCAGTTATAGTGGTATGGCCGTAACATGTTAGCCCATGACAGTTATGAAGCATGTACACTTAAGGCTTCTCATTTTGGTGAGTGTGGAATAAGCTATCTAATAATTTTGGTTTAAGTCAAAAGATCTATTTTCAATGCTTGCTGCTGTTTGTGAACTGTTTAAGTCTTCTAATGCATGTTCAAATGGA
This sequence comes from Limnodromus scolopaceus, assembly GCA_028565335.1. Classification (NCBI taxonomy): domain Eukaryota; kingdom Metazoa; phylum Chordata; class Aves; order Charadriiformes; family Scolopacidae; genus Limnodromus; species Limnodromus scolopaceus. The sequence goes on from JAOXNO010000024.1 coordinate 4,700,035, forward strand.
AAAAATACCAAGGTTAATCATTATTTTTAAAAGCATCATCTGAAAAATATTCTTTTAATGTTTATTCTGGACTTTTCCTACAACCATACATAATCTCAAGCTATAGAATTAATTCTTTGGTACAAGTAATGTGGATGAATGACTTTTTTTAAAGTTGAAGCACATATTTTGCATGGCTGCTTAAAAGTTATGGCATTTCTGTAAGAGAACAATGTCAGCACACGAATTATGACTGTGCAATACTGCTGATGACAGAAGTTAGGAGGACAATGTCACTGTGTCTTATACATACAAGTTATCAAGACAGTGTCAGACATTTGGAGCTAATGTAGAAGTGTTTGTTGTATGCTGGTTACTGTTGACAGCAAAAGTGTTCAAGAAAAACACTTTTCACGCTGATTCTGTGTGGTTTTGTTCTTTGTGGTGAATGTACAGTGTGCATTAGAAAGATCTTAACTTCTAAGTCATCCTTCCATATTGCTCTACACCTTTGTTATGCTTCTTTTTAAATTCTGCAACATCAGTCTGTTCAACCTCAACAGACATTTGTTGTTCTCTCTTTGTGTTCATTCTCCATGAAATGCTACCCTGCTGTCTCTTCTTTGCTTGTCACTTGTATCATGTAATTTTCTGCTCTAAGTATGTTGGCTTCCCCACTTGAATTTAAAGCTTTAAAAGCCCTAAATACCCACCTTCTGTCCTTAACAGAAGACAAGATTTGTGTTGCTCGTGTCTCTTGCATTCTATGAATACTTCCAACCACTCCTTTATCACTCTTACACGATGAAACACATTTTTATAACAGTTTAGAGCTTTGAACAGTTATTTGCTATGAGCTAGAGAATAGCAATTTTTAATGAGTAATAATGACAGAAAAATCTTTCCAAACAATCCTCTGTTTGTCAGCAGCAAAGCAAATGTCAATTCAGGCAAACAGGGTGCACATTCTTGCTTTGCCACCTAATATATTTTTGTACCAAATAAAACTGCACCACTGAATTCTGAATCTGGATAAAGTTAACGATCCTTTTGCCCAGGCCAAATCCTAAGTTTCTGGATCACTCATCTCATTTCTTTCTTCTGTGTCTTGCCAAAAAGATAAGAAACATGTTGGCACAAAAGAAAAATTATTACTCGGACTGTTCTCCCAGCCAATGAATCTGTTTTCTATAAATGCAGCTTTAAAAGAAAAATCCGGTTAAGTAAACAGAAAAGACTTGTAAACAACAAGCAATATCAAAATATCTTTAGAACCAAACTAGTAATAAAAGGCATTAATTTTTTTATTAAATATCCTCCAAATCTAAATTGTTAACTCCAGATGACAGATGAGTTCTTAATTAATTTAATCCTACATAGACCTCACTGTTGGGGTGATCAGATCTTCATGATCACATTCTGTTCATTCATGCTCACAGATGTAAATAATAAAGTAATCACTAATCTCTCTTGCATTATACAACTGAGCAATAATCTTAACTGTCTGAGGAATAATTAATGCACGAACAAAAACACTGTCCTGTAAGTGTAACATTCTGTTGCACTCTGAGCATGTAAGAGCACAACAAATATTTTAACTGGCAAGCTTTTGTGATAAGCAATAACAACTGTGTAACCCTCTTGCACTTTGAAAAATATTTTGACATTCCTGGCTTAAAAGAGTGCTAAGGATCACTAACTATTCTTGCCTTACCGAGGACAAAAGTGAGGAACAGCGTGGTGTGACCCCTTCAGTTACTCAAGATGAGCATAACCTCGAAGTTTGACACGAATCTCTGGATGCTGTTGCCACGCTCCAGCTGCCAGACCCTGCTACGGGATCAATGGTTAATACAGCTTTAATTACTAAAAAGGTTCAGGGAGCTTAACTACAATTACTTATTTTGAAATGTGGGGCTTTTTTTGGGGGGGGGGAGAGGGGGGGAGTGGGAGCTATTTTAATTTTGAAAACAAGAAGCACAGAACAAGGTCTTCCAGGCAAAAAAAAATTCAAATAGATGCATTTTTACTTCCAAGTACAAGTTGAGGCCGGCACGGACTCATCCAGCCATGCTCCTAAAGTAAGGGCCCTGAATTTTGGCGGACCGTGTTAACACGTAGTAACTTTCCCGCACCAGGTCCCGCGGCAGCTGTCCCCCAGCAGCGATACCCTGCCCGGGGCTGAGGAGCCCGGGACGGCCAGACAAGGCCTCTCAAGGGCGGAAAGACGGCGGCAGCCCCGGTCTTGGCGTCCTCTCCCTCAATATGGGCCCCTCTTTGTTCTGGTAGCCCCCATATTTGAGTCTGAGCTGGTCTCGTATTCAGGGGCCGCCACGGAGCTTTTTCTGCCCTTTTTTACCTCAGCCTTGTCGGCAGGGCCGCGCAGCCACCGCCCTCGCGCGCTCCGCGCAGCCTGACCCTCCCAGGCTGCCGTAGCCGGCGCGGCTCCGCCAGGGGGCGCAGGGAAGGGCTCGCGCCGCGGAATCGAAACTCGACCGCCAGCACGGGAGCCAATCCGCTTCCAGCTTACTGCGCCTCGCCCCGCCCCCCGCCGCTGCGTCAGCCAATGGGGTGGCGGCTGCTGGTGGGGTTGCCTCCTTCATCCCCCACGGGTGGTGTCATGGCCGCCGTCGGAGGCTGCGGCCGTGCAGGGCTGGGATGTTGGGTTGCGGCGCCATGGCGGCGGATCCTGCTGGTGCCGCCGGATGGCTGCGCCCTGCGGCTGCCGCCCGTCCGCCGAGCTGCTGCGGAGGCCGGGGCCGGCCGAGCGGTGACGGTGGATGTAGGGGGCAGGTGAGGGGCTGCCCCCGCCGGGGCTGCGGGCAGGGGGTCCCCGGGGGGCAGTGGGTTAAACAGACGTGAGGAGAAATGGCGGGTGGTGTTCCTGCCAGCCTTTTCTCGGGCACCGCGCAGAGGAAGGGCAGGGGCTTTTCCTTCTGATACGGCTGCAAGTCTTTGCTTTAGGGGGAAAGACGCAGGGCATTGGAGGCAAAAACAAGCCAAAGTTAAGGGGATTTTGTCACTTCTGGTTAAAGAGTTTTAATTTCCATAGCTAACGAGGATATTTACGTTTAAAATGAAATGTAATGCGTTCGGTGTAGTGGGTACTGTAGATGGGTGCAGAAGCTGCTGGAAAAATTATTGTTTGAATTTGCCACAAGTAACAAGTTATTTCTTTACAACAGAAAGATGGAACTGTCTTCTGGAAAACTTGCTAGGTTTGCTGATGGATCTGCTGTTGTTCAGGTAAAAAAAAAAAAGTTAAAATTTATGCAGCTTCAAAATTTCTGGGTCTGAACATTCATTATTGGGACATCAGCTATTAAAAGGATATAGAGCCTCAAGTGGCAATTTAATCCCCAGTGAATGTACAGCTGTCTGTTTTGTAGGAAAAAAAAATTGTTTGGCAAGCAAAAATAATGGAGTGAAGCATGGATTTATGTTGTTTTCTGCACAGAATGTTCTGGAGTTTTAATTTGTGAATAAGTTTGGGACTTCAGACAATATTTTGGTTGCTGGTAATTCCAATTTTGTTTGTTTTTTTTTTTCTAAATTCAGCTAGGTGACACAGCAGTGATGGTCACAGCAGTCAGTAAAACTAGGCCTTCTGCATCTCAGTTTATGCCATTAGTGGTAAGTACTAATGACAAAATTAGTTTTGTGATCATCAGTAGTAGCCTTAGCAGTAGTAATCATTAAATAGTGAAGTTCAAGATGCTCGGGGGAATGGGGAATGCAAGTAGCAGACAACAGACCCTAGACTTCAGAGTAAAATGACTAGACCCGTGGATAAGGGATGAGCACTGGATGGTGTACAGCTTGACTTTAGCAAGGCTTTCCACAAAAGCCTTGTGAACTTTGCCACAACATCCACGTTGAGACGTTATATTTTAGATATGTGGGAAACTGGTTGGATTGTGAGACTTGAAGTGTTGTGGTTATTAAGGATAAATTATATCGGTGACCTGGAATTCCTGCTCATCAAATTTACAGATGATGCCAAACTTGGGAGTGCAGATGATAGGCTCAGAAGCCGGGTTGCCATCTGGAGGGGAGGTTCTAGGGGCTGAAGGAATGGGCTGACAGGAACCGTATGAAATTCTTTGAGGAGAACACAAAGTCCTGAGCTTGGGGTGCTCTAGTGTCCTGCAACAGTTCAGGCTGGGGACTGACTGGCTGGGCAGCCCGTATAGGAGGGGTGGGTCCATTTGGGCATCATTACAGAGCCTTAAGTCATATAATATGAATTCAGAGTTGACCGTGGTCTGAGCAGGAAATTGGACTTCAGACCTTATGAGGTGTCCCCACTAACCTGAATGATCCTGTAGCTCTGAAAGCAGTAACCTGTTGTCTTTAGGAATCCCCATTTTGTTTTTAAAAGGTTGACTATCGTCAGAAAGCTGCGGCAGCAGGAAGAATTCCTACAAACTATCTAAGAAGAGAACTTGGTTCTACTGATAAAGAAATTCTTACAAGCAGAGTAATAGGTAGGCTGAAACATTTTATTTACAATGTATTTTAAATATTTTGTAATATCCTCATGAATCTTTGAAAAGATGGTAATTTCAAACTGCTGTTTGCAGACTTGATTACTGCAGAAACAATGTCAGAAGAAAACAAACTTACAGTTTCTTGTTTATCAGTACTGATTTTTAAAATACTGTATGAACTGGGGCTGTGTGCATATCCCTTTACATATAAACCTGCATCTTCTGAAATCTTGTTGTTAGCTTTGTTGATATTATTGTATCTAAGATCTCATCCTAACTGCAGAGATGTCACCTCTGCAGTCACACATCTCTCTGCAGAGGTGGAAGAGACAACCAAGCTAAATTCTGAAATTCAAAGAGGCAGACTTACTGATTGGTATATACTCATTCTCTCCCTCTTGATTCTGCTTGAATAGTCATCTCTATCATGGCTATTTGTGTTCGTGAATAAGATAATACCTTGAAATTCAACTTTTATATAAAACTTACGTCAAATACATCAGCATCTTAAGACAGCAATGAAAAGAATTAGGAGAGGGAACAGCCTGTAAGGCCTTGGCTGTCACACAGCTCTATACGCTTCAAACTGAAATAAAAAAATAAAGTTAGCAAGAAAACTACATATCATGGATATAATGCAGCAATTTGAACATACCCGCTTTTGTTGCTTTTCTCTGTTCGAGGACTATGTCCTGTCATTGAGAATCTTTCTAGTGAAATATTATTTAATAGAATATTTATATCCTAAAGTGACTTTTTCAATGTTTTCACCGTGTGTTACCTGACAGTGAGTACACTCACTCAAATATCTGTTATATTACTCCAAGTCCTATTGAAATTTTAGAGTTGATTACATTTTATGCTGAATTTCCTTCTGAATTCTCTGCCTTTTTTGTTTGTTTGGGTCTTTCATTTAAAGCATTTTGTCAGTTTCTTGTGGGGTTATTACAAGACAAACTGAATACTGACTACTGAAAACCAATTACTGTTTAGATTTTGAATATTTCTTTTGCAGATCGATCAATCAGACCACTCTTTCCAGTAGGCTACTTTTATGATACACAGGTAGGTCACGCTCACTGTCCTTAACTATAGTTACCTTCACAATGGAAAACATAGGTACAGCCAATGAAAATTTCATATGATATAGGCACTGTTTGAACAAAGCAGTTTTCATTAGCAGCCAGGAGGGGTCTACACTTTGAAGAACAGTCTAACAGTGTAATGCTGCTTTTTAGTTTGTTGTCTCCTCGTCTTACGTTATTTTCATTACAAGCTAGTTTTCAAATTTTGTTGTAAAGATACAGGAACAAAACTCAAATATCCTCCGTACAACGGAGGAAAGAAAGGCTAATAGTGTATGTTACATGATACGATACAATATTATACATTAGTGGGTCTTTTTTTGTGAGCTTTCTAGTTTAAATACATGAACAAATTTTCATTTGTAATATAGGCTTGTATAAATACATGGAATGTTTTATTTTGTTGTCCTTAGCTTTGTATTGACAGCTATTAAAAAGGTATAGGTCAAAACTATTCATTGTCTTTTATCTTATGCCAGATCCTTTGTAATCTTTTAGCAGTAGATGGTGTGAATGATCCTGATGTTCTGGCAATTAATGGAGGTAAGAGCACGGATTAAAAAATACTGCTTGTGTGTGATTTAATATGATCCAGTTTTTCTAATACAGATTTTTATCTCTGGGTTCTAGCTTCTGCAGCGCTTGCGTTATCTGATATCCCATGGAATGGTCCTGTTGGTAAGTAAATATTTTGAAATGATGGGTGATTTGAACATAATGAAAGACTTGGACCACAGTTCATGCTGTTTTGGTTTTTTTCCTTTAACAAGAATCTGAATTTAAAGTCCACTACCTTTTGTTTCAAGTTGAATTGTTGAAAATAAATTTACAATGGATAGAATTATTGCCCTTCAAAACATATTTCCTAGACTAAATATACTTCTGGAAGGATTTATAATCAGAAATAGTATAGAATAGTATAGAGACCAAAAACTATATTTTTTTTATTTAGAGAAACTTAGTCCTGAAAAGCATTGTTTAGAAAATAGATGGATAAGAATACTTTTTCTCCAGGAACTCAAGAAGAGCTTTACATCTTTGTGAATATTTTATGGGAAGAGAAATGTTTTAGCCAAGAACAAATATTTGGCTATATTTTCCTTTTACCTGCCTCTCTTCTAGAAAACACATGCTGAAACAACTCAAAAAAAACCCCAATGTACTTACAGCCTTATGTATAGTACTACTTGCCATTATATGCCCTACCCAGCAATACCACTCAAAAGAAATTTAATAGATAATTTTGCCTTACAGATTTGTTCTTAATATATAGCTAACATGCTAATATTTTAAAACAAATCCATAGCTTTGATTATTGTTTTTAGATATATAATTTTCAAGATAAAATGATGCCTTAAAGAGCTTTTTATTAGAATAATAATAATAATTTTCTGGAGTTTCTTTGTAGGTGCGGTAAGGGTAGGACTGGTTGATGGGGAAACTATTATCAATCCAACTCGAAAACAGATGTCTTCTAGTGCTTTAAATTTAGTTGTTGCTGCAGCTCCTCAAAATCAAGTTGGTAAGTAGGTTACTTATTAATATCTGTTGCATGTTTGAAAATCAAGTAGAAGCTTCTTTGCAGATATTTTCCTAATCTTTGAAATTTGTGTTTTTACCCAATAGTAGGAGTAAACAACAGTGATAGGATAGGTAACTATTAGTTAGCTAAAGTAAATTCCATTATATTTATGCAGTTTAATGTTAATCTGTATTTCCTCAATTGAGTTAGATTGCTATTGAACAATAAAATAGTAATTTTGCTTATTTTTAACTTTCCATTGATAGTTATGTTGGAAGCGACTGCTGAGAATATATTGCAACAAGACTTCTGTCATGCCATCAAAGTAGGGGTGAAGCATGCACAGCAAATAATTCAGGGAATTCAGCAGCTAGTGAAAGAACGAGGTGTTGTCAAGAGAACTGTTCAGAAGTTATTTATTGCTCCTGAAGAGATTGTGGAATGTGCAAAGAGGTAAGTTCAAAACAAATAATTTTGATCTAAATTCTGTTAAGTGGCTCAAAATGCTTATTTAACAATTAATTTAATTTGATGAGCTCTGATAAGATAGTCTGAGGTTTTTGTTTAACAAAATATCATGTTTTGAATGTTACTTGCTGTATTTTCCAATAGAAACTTAGGAATATGGCCTTCAGCTTTCTTGGTTTATACCTTAGTGAGAAGGTCAGGGCAAAACAAATATCCCAAAAGCCCAGTGATAGTATTGTAAGTTCCTGTGCTGCTCTAGAGGAACAGTGACAAGAGAAGTCAGGGTGTGTTGGCTTGAATGAGCTTTGCTGTGGAAGTGATAACTAATTTAAGAGAGGTGGCAGGAGGAAGCTGGAGGAAGAGGAAGGACAGCTGGAGCTAGTAATGTTTATAAATGTCAGTCTGGTGCTTTCATACTGCTAATGAAAACAAACATTTAGTCCTTAAAAGTAAACTAATTACATCAGTTTTTTTTAAAGCTGTGTTTTCAAAAATTCTTTTTTTGTCTTCCAAAAGACTTGCTTTTAACAAGATCTATGCGGTGTTCACAGATTCTAGCCATGATAAAGTAAGTAATCAGTTCAAACATGATATAATTACTTTTTAATTAATATCACAATGAAACTGTAGTAAGACTTAATTCTTTGCGCTAATGTTAATAAAAACTCTTCTCCTCCTCTGCAATAGTAATAATAAATTGTTCTGTAAATTCTTATCTACCAGAATATTTGCTTGCAGCACGTTATTGGTCTTTGAATTTGTGTTACAGTCCTATTTCTTATCCCTTGAGTTTTACAGAATTTTAAAGCAAACAAAAACCCAACAACCCACACCTCTTCTGTTGTTCTGCCCTGTAGAGTTAACTGGTTGCAAATCCTGTGTTTTAGATTTCTAGAGATGAAGCAATTAACAAAATAAGGCTTGAAACAGAAGAACAGCTGAAAGGTATTATTTTCTGCTTTCTTAATATTTAGAGAATGCTTAAATGGAACTAGCCCTACTTAGAGTTACAGTGTGCTCTATTCTTGTAAAAGTTCTATAAAATTTGTTTTCCAACTTCAGATGGAATTTCTTTTTTATACCCAGAAAAGTTTCCAGAGGCCGAGCCTTATGAAATCATGGAATCTTTCAATGTGGTTTCGAAGGATATTTTTAGAAATCTTGTTCTGACTGAATATAGAAGGTAAGCATATCAAACTCCTAGTGAATAATATTTCTGTCAACTTTTTTTCCAAGACTACAGTTTCACTGATCTCATAATTTCTGCTTTTAACTTTAGGTGTGATGGGAGAGATTTGACTTCCCTCAGAGATATTAAATGTGAAGTGAACATGTTTAAAATGCTTCATGGATCAGCCTTATTTCAGAGAGGTCAAACACAGGTAGTATCTTTAAATGTCAGAAATGATAAATTAATTTATCAAAAGCTAAAGATTTGTATCTTTTGTTTAAATGCAAAGTTTCCTTTTTTCTTCACATTCAAATAGTAATAACTAGAAAACAGTTTAGATTTAATTAAAATATATCTGAGTCCATTAAGGCAGTAAATAAAGCTCTGCTCCTTGCTACATGAACAGTACAGATGTTAGGATAACACTGTAAGCGTGTGCGACCAGAAAGAGTCCGGTGAGTATTGTTGTGTCTTCAGACTTTCTGAAGAATGTCTAGTAACCGAAGTCAGATGCTGTAAGGATTCTCCTTGTTCAGTTCAGGTCGGCGGATTAGGGGCTGTTTTGGTAGGCTGAGTTTTTCTATTGTGGGGAGGTGATTTGAGAAGAAAGCTTTCCAATTAGGGATGACTTAAAGTAAAATTATCATATCTTTTTCATCCCTCTACGTAGACATTTATGTTAAAGATATTTGAAACAAAAGCTTTTCATGTAAAACATAATCCTGTTTGCTTTTAGAAAAATGGGTGACTCGGTTAATGGGTCATTGGTATGTAGGGCAGTGCTAAATTGTATGTCATGAGAAATCTTCTAAAAGGAACTTCATATATAACCTGGACTAAACAAGGAAATTGTACCAAAAAAAAAAAAAATCACGTTAAGAGGAAATCATTTTTTTTCCCTCTCTTTTGCTGAAAGCATCAGATGTTGGGTGGCTTGAACTAAGATTGTACACGAGATTTGGTCTCCTATGTCTTTATAGCTCATTTTCCTAGAAGACTGTCAGCTGTTGAGCTGATTTATTACAGGGTACCTGGGTAGTTGCAAACAGTGATTTACTCCTCAGCGTTGTCCCCTCTTATCCCACTAAAAATAACACATTCTGCAAGTGCATGTGATAAACAGGTTTGCTCTTTTGCACAACATGGGCTGCATCTGGCCCTGGCTTTTACATGGAGTAGGGCGGTTTCTTAGTAAACAAATTGTTCTAGGCTCCTACCAGCTTTAGAAGCATTAAATTAGTATTTTTAAATGTGATTCCTTGTGAGATTATACAATCTTTACAGACTGTGAATAAGTTTGTGCAATGAAGAGAAAAAATAGTTTGCAGAAGTTGTGGGTCATAGCATCATGTTGCTGAAATCATTCTTTTTGATTCTTCATAACCAGTAAAAGCTGTGGAACATGGAAGTGTTTAAGAGCAGTTTATTTACCCTCTGTTGTCTTATTCTAGGTTCTCTGTACAGTTACATTTGACTCTATAGAATCAAGTGTAAAATCAGATCTGATCTCAACAGCAGTGAGGTATGTATATGTTCTGGTGTTTTATCAGTGGCAATAAAAGAAAGTGAGCATTTAAGCACATTTGATAAAAGTTCCTTGAACTTCAACATACATATATATGTGTGTTCATTAGGACTGAAAAATGTGTAAAATCAGATTTTAGCCTGTTTTCAAAAGATCTTGGCAGTTGTTTTTTAAGATGACATTAATTCTATAGGCATGCATGTGAAATTTCAGAGTATTACAAGTAACATCCAGTCTGGTTTTGAGAGAAAGAAAACAGCCAGTTACTCTTGAAACTATAAAACCATGTCCATTTATCAAGTCTTTAATAAAATGTTTGAAAATGGATTCTCTCTCTTTGTTCCAAATATTCATCATCACACTTGGAACTTAATGTGTATTCTACTAATTTAATCAGTCTCTCACAAGTTTTGAAGTTTTCCTCAGTAGGTTGGATGCACGTAGCCCATGAAGTGCTGTTCTATTTGTCAAGTTTGGTTCAAATGGAGAGGGGGGAAAAAAAAAAAAGGCAGATAACTAGAGAGGAGGGGTGTTGCCCGAACGGAATCAGGCTAACTAAATATTTGACTCAAAAATGTTCAGATGGTGAAAATATTTGTGTTCTTTTTTTAATGAGTAAAGAAAATTTGACTTAAGATACACCAAGCAAATCGTTGCGCTGTTAATATTTTATTGCTGAGCACTAACTTGTTGGGGAGAGAAAACCTCTCCCCTTTAAAGCAGCTGCAGTTTCAGTGATCTCATCCCACCAGTGTGGGAGCTTTCACATTTTAGTGTGTCAGCTTTGCTTTGGTTAAATTTTTTGGCCTAGAGGTGTTTGTCCATATTCTGTAACTTTGGTATTCTTGGAAATCAGTTTGTGTTATTATTTAATTAGCTTTAATTAACAGTCATTAGGTTGCTTCATGAATGAGAGATTGCCTCTGTATGAAACTACAGGCAAGTCTTGACTTGAAGCAATTTTCTTTATAGATTAGCTTTTTTGTATTTATTGCTAAGAGTCAAGTCTTTGTGGTACTTCAGTAACTTTTTTGAGTGCAGATTTTTTTTATTTAATCGAACTATTTTGCAGTTACAGGGATTTTCAGTTTTCCTTCTGAGTGCTTACATTTCTGAGTCCTTACTGGACCAGTAAGATGCTGGTGTTCTTGAAGTTTGATTATTATGTTGTTGTTGTTGTTGTTGTCATTTGTTTTTTTTTTCCCTTCAGACACACCAAAACCAGCATGGAACTGATAGGGCCTATTCTATTCTAAACAGCTAGGGAAACTGTCTTAATGATGATTAACATCTGAGGTTTTTTCTTTGTCAATTATGTTTTTAAATTTGTTTACTACCTAGAAAACCTTAGGAAAAATGTGGTTGATAAGCAGATCTATTGATACATTGTTTTTGCTGGGTCTATTTGTAAGCATAATCTTGAATATAATCTTATGTATTACCTATTGTATGTAAGACATGTTTGGTTGCTCTTTTTTGACATGCTCTTATTTTTGATTAATAGCGGAATAAAAGATAAAAACTTCATGCTGCATTACGAGGTGAGACTTTTACTGTCACAGCTTTCTGCATGATTCACAGAAGGGCTTCATGTCTTGCTTTTAAAAGTGAAATTCTTCACTTGCTTTTAAATGTGAAATTGTTTGCTTCCAAGGACATAAATTATGTCTAAATTTGCTAAAATTTCTAATTCATATGTGAATTTATACTGCTGTTTATGAACAAAAGTGCTCGTTTCCTAAAAAGCACTCAATAATTTGTAAATTGCCATTTTATACAGCCTTTTTAATATCTTAACGTTGGGTTAGCTTCTTAAGAATGGGTTATTACTGAACGGAGGATTAACCTGCTCTATTGTTTTTAGTGAACTCCATTAATATGTTCAGCTGACATACTACACCAGTAGTAAATAAGTGCTTTTACATCTTGGATATCTCTCAGCCTTTGGAACTTCCCCATAATATTTCATACAGGCAACAGACATACCTTGTTCCATTGTCTGTATGACAGAAACAAGATTTCTGATATGTTGCTTGACAAGTTTAATTGGAGTGAGTTTGTGTTGTTTTCCAACTACCTTGCAACTGCTTTATTCTCTTGTTCTGCGGAAGTAAAACGTATACTAAACACTACCTAAACTGGTCCTGGTTTGCAAGCTAAGTGGTGGTTTGATATTTTTTTTTAATTTTTTTTTTATATTGAGATGCATCAAAACTTAAAAGATTTTTTTTTCCTAAGTGCATGTTTTAAAATGGAGAAAAAATATTCATTAATTTTCTATATACGCGTTTTTTACTTCATAGTTTCCTCCTTATGCAACTAATGAGATTGGCAAAGTTACTGGTATGAACAGAAGAGAACTTGGACATGGTAAGTTCAAACTAGAGAAATCCCATACTCTGAGTCTTTTAATATTTTGTCTGATTCTTTTTATTTATGGATTGCTTGGTGTTTTGTTTTGGTTTTTTGGTTTTTTAATCAGGTGCACTGGCAGAAAGAGCTTTGAAACCAATTATTCCCCAGGATTTCCCATTCACAATACGAGTTACTTCTGAAGTCTTAGAGTCAAATGGTATTACCATTTTCTTATTTTTAACTTATTTTATTTTTAGAGACTAAATAAGAGTTCTTAAAAAAGGCTTGAGTTTGACAAACTAGATTTGTAGGCATTTTAAGTAATAGATCTCATTTTGAACCTTTGTAACCTTGATAGCAATATTACCTAAAGTACTTAAAACAAGATCTATATGGTCATGAACAATGGACCTTTCTTTCTATTTGCCTAAAAACACAGTATTAGTATGAGAGACAAACATAAAATTCTGAGTTTAATAAAATGGTATTTGGGGGCATTTTTATGCTACAGAGTGAGGGGAAAATAAATTAGCATATATTGAGACCCATTCTTCGGTACTTAATCATAGCTGGTACGCTCACTGACTTAGAGATAACTTACCTTGGCTGTCTGTATTTGTTCTTTCCCATCTCCCGGTTTGGGAAAGAGCTATCCATTTCACCTTCCCACAGATTCTCCTGGGTGGCAAGAAACTCCATGAGGTCCACCTCCTATGTCTTAGCTCTGTAGTGAGATTAGGTGGGTGCGAGAAGGGGTTAGTGGGGAAAGGGAAGGAGTCCCATTTGCAGCTTCCTGCGAAACCCACAGATTGCTTCTCTAGAATATTTAACATTAATAGTGATGTTTGTTGAGCTTTTTTGGTATTGGTATCATGAAAGATTCAAGCTGTATTACCCATTTATTGTTAAAAATATTTCTACTACAGAAAATTTCTAATTGCAATTCTTTATTGTAGCATATGTGTTGCTGCACAGTATTTTCTAGCTAGCAGCAAGTTAATTTGTCAAATTGCCATTGAAGAATATCACTAGCAAGTTTTTTTCAGATATGTCTGACCAATGTTTAATACTTTTTTTCCCTCCTGTAATCTAACTCTGTAGGGTCATCTTCAATGGCTTCTGCATGTGGTGGAAGTTTGGCATTAATGGATGCAGGTACAGAATACAGCACTTAACAGGACAAACTGCATATAATAATGTGTTATAGGATTTGGAAATGACCAAAGGTTATAAAAATATATTTTTATTTACCACTATTAGGAGTTCCAGTATCAAGTGCAGTGGCAGGTGTAGCAATAGGTCTCATTACCAAATGCAGTCTGGAAAAAGGAGATATTGAGGACTATCGCTTGCTGACAGACATCCTGGTGAGTGTTTCTAGCGCTGTTGTCTTCATTGCTGCTTAATTCTGTAAAATACCCTCTATGGCCGCCTTCTGTAACAATTTACCCAGTTAATTCTGGAACATATGCTACTGGAAATACTGAATAGTTCTGTCTTCTCTGGTTTGTCTCCCAGACTCCTCTCTCATTTCAGAAAATCTCTGTGAAATGTCTGGTCACGTTTCCTCGTTTTTCGTAATTGCTCCGTTATTTCTTTTAAGCTCTCAAAGCTCTATCTTTCCAATGAATTTTGTCTTTTCTCTTGGGAGAAAGAGGTTAATAATACTTGAAAACTTTAATTTACTGAAAAACACAATGTATTGGATGGAGACTGAGCACTTGGCAAAGTTGCTGGGAGAGAAAAACACACATTATTGTGCTGCTGCAGCTTTTTCTTGTGGCACCCACTGCTAGTGGATTTGTTGTTCAGAAACTAGTCCACAAAAGCTCTTAATTTATAAGGCAAGAAAGGAGCAGTGTTAATCATGAACAGCAAAATAAGGCTGAAGAAAAACATGCAAGTCTCAGAAGTAATTCCAAGTCTGCAGAACTACTTTGTGGCTTACTGAAACACAGAATATACTTTTAGTATAATGAGACTTGACACTGGGATAAAGTTACTCCAATTTGCTTGCTTTCTGTCTGTGCTGGTAGGGAATTGAAGATTACTATGGTGATATGGATTTCAAGATGGCGGGTACTAACAAAGGAATAACTGCTTTGCAGGTATTGTAACATTCAGTCTTCCCAAGATGGAACTCTGAGAATGTGTCTAAAAAAGCTTTCCTTATATGTTGACATAACTTAACTGTCTTTGTATTAGGTTGATCTAAAACTGCCAGGAATACCAATAAAAATTGTAATGGAAGCTATTCAGCAAGCTACAGGTAGGTCCATATTTGTATTTGCACCCATTTTATCATATTAAATGATAAATTGCATTAAAATCTTAAGTTTTAGGAAACTAAATAACAGATTATTATATTTTTTGTTATTGTGGAAAAAAAATCACTCTCTTCAAAAAAACTGGTCTTGTGGTCTTGCTTGGGTGTTGTCTGTTATGCTTCAATATCGGTACTCCATACAAAATAAATAGCTTTTTGTGTCGGAGAAGAGCATTCCATCTCCAGAAAGCCAGGCCCTTCCAACCATGCTTAAGTTTCATATGATTGTACATTGTGTCTGTGAAATTGTCTGCTACTCTTGGAGATTACTTTTAATAAAAAAGAGAAGAAAATAATACTTTCTGCAAATAGTGTGGTACTTATGGTCACCAGTTAGTACAAGGGGTAACTTGTTTTGAAAAATACAACAAAGTTAATGGTGTAGCAAACTGGGGCAGGGGAGTTGGAAACATACAAAAGAGCAACATCACGGTAGAGGAATATATTATGAAATATTTACATACAGTATTTTGGATTTGACTGATACAAATACAATATTACTAAACCTTGTCAGTTTATAAATTTTTTGCCATGCTGTATTCAAACCGTATGTGGTGAGTTGGGGAAAAAGGGTTTGCTCTTTGCTCTGCAACAGATCAGTAAAAAGCATTGTTAAAAATAAGATCCAAGCTAACTTTAAAGTAACTTCAGACCAATCTTTAGATGTCTCTTGAGCAGTGAGTTCTTAGAACTTAAGTAAAAGTCCGTATCGTCTCAGGAGTTCGCAGTTCAGCTCTAGCAGCTCGGTACCCTCTGGGTAACCCAGGTGGTAAAGGCTGAAGCGCAGCTTTGTGCACTGAAACTCTGGATTGCTTTTGAATGATGAAAGTTGGGAGAGGGAGGAGGAATCTGTTGCTAGTTAAGTATGTAAAGGGTTACTGTAACTCCAAAGTGGATTTGGACTAAGGTACAAACATCCTACTACATGACTTTTTAAAAAGTCTAACAGAATAATGTTATCAAAAGAACAGCAAACCATAAATTCAGCTACATCTACTATTGAGATTTACTGCTGCCTGTATTCTGACGTGTACAGCTAAAATTTTATTGAGCCGTATAAAAAAAATGAAGCTGCAAGCTTTAATAAGGATTTAACGATTTGTAAGAGAAGATTTTCAACTTGATTGTAAAAGCAAGATTTTAATGAGAAAACCTTTATTAAAATGTAAGAACTAGTAATTCCTTTTGGATGGTGTTACCACTTCAGGCAGCTCAGCTAAAGTTCCAGGCCAATGTATTATAACTTAACTAATCAAAGCTGCGCCCTGTTGCTGTTATCAGCACTCAGATTTATTTAAATAATACACTGAAACAGAACTGTATGTAATGTTCTAGGCTGCATAAAATCAATAAATGTGCTGAAGGCACAGCTTTTGTATACACAGAGCAGAATGTTACACTGCAACAACCTTCTGCTACCTGAAATGTTACCATGATAAATTCTCAAGCTAGACGGGAGGCAGATTTTATGAATGGATTTTTATCTACTTTAGAACAAAAACTGCATAAATTTATTTTAATCTTATACAAAACTCTTTATTTTTCTTTCTTCTTCCTTTCTTCTCCTCCCCCTCTGCTCCCTGACCAACCCCCACAGCTGCTAAGAGGGAAATTTTACAAATTATGAACCAAACTCTGGCAAAACCCAGACCTAACAGAAAAGAAAGTGGACCAGTTGTAGGTAATGTTAATTGTATGTTGATATGAATTCATCTCTTATAATTAACTTTTTAACAATAAGCTGCTGCTTAAAACAGCTTTTATTAATGAATGTTTGTTACATGTTTCTGCCCCTTGGGGTTATTTTTTTCTTTGGATTTTTGGGGGATTTTTTACTGCTATACGGGGCAGCGCTGTACTATTTCAGGGAAAACAAGAAAATAGAATTAAACTAATGTGAAACTCACAAAATCAGAATGTGTATAGAATGTCAGCTTTGGTATGGCTCAAGGTGGCTTACACTCATCAAAGTATTTGTGTCCTGTTTTCATTTATTTCAATTCTTAAATGTAATTACATCAATGTTTAGTAAATAATACAAGTAGCTATAGAAGATTAAAACTGAAGTGAATGTGACTTATTTTTTGTGATAGCTTTCAAGATTATTATGTTTAGTATTTTGAAGTAATTTTCAATGTTCTTTCAGAAACTATCCATGTTCCATTATCAAAAAGGTTAAGATTCGTTGGTCCCGGGGCCTACAACCTGAAAAAACTTCAAGCACAGACTGGTAAGACATTCTTGCTTCCTGTGATTAAATTATCCTAATGTGTTATTAACTCCTCTCTAAATGAAAATTACTAGTGTAGAGTTTTTAATTAGTGGATCTTGGTAGCACAGGTATTTCTGAATCTTAATGCTGTCTTTAAGCCCTTAAGTAGCAACACTTAAACTTCCCAAATTGTTCTATAGACCACCTCCATAGAAGTGGCATTTGTGCCTCAGCAGCAGCAACCTAGTAAGTAGATACGAAGAAGTATTAAGAGAATAGGATACTTTTTGTGATTTGTGCTGCAGACTGTTAAACAGTATTTACCTTTGTTTTCAGACTGAGCTGTTTAGCTGATCCGATGCTCAGTACCAACGGAGTCTGTACCACATCTTGATGAGAGATGCATGTGTTTGGAAGAGCTAGGGAAAGCTCACTTCAGCTGCCCTTAGCTGTGTAGATTCTCTCTGTAAAAATGCTTGCAGTTTGCCTGGCAGCAGGAATTCTCAGAATTTTGGTGTACATGTGATGCTGTTTATCAGGGCTTACAGAAGAGGCAATTAAAGGTTCATCTAGGGACAGTATCACAGGGAGTGTTGAATGAAAGATGTGAAGTCAAGCAAGTCTGATCATGAATATGCCGAAGTGTTGATCAAATCTATGCAGCTTCTCTTCCTTTAAATGAAAGCTTTTTTGCTGTGGTTTAGAGGGGACACTGAACTCTTTCCTACAGTGCTCATCAACTGTTTTCCTAGGGCTCTGTGAAGAGCTTGTATAGACTGAGAGCATGTTGGCATATGTTAGAAATCCAGCTGGCTATCACGTTGTAGGAATGACCTGTACTGGGGCTTAAACTGGGAGCGAGTAGTGTGAGAAAAGTTTCCTGACCTTGTTATATTTCTTGAAATAAATTAATTTTATTTGTTTACACAGTGGTTTGTCCTGCCTGGCCTTAAGTGCCAAATTCAAAGTTTATGCCTTTTGCACTACCGTTTCCTAAACAGGGCAATTGATGCTTTGGATGAGATAAATGCAGACTGACAGGTCACTTAGAATTAGGCCTATAGCTAGACATTGTGATTGCCCTTGGAAGTGAATGAACAGAATTTGGAAAGTGTTAAGCGTTTCTGAGAGGTTACACCATTAAAACACTTTGTTCAAATTACTCAAAGCAGTGAAACTAGGCATAGCCCACCCTTACCATCTCTCTAACATGATGAAAGTATTGTGCAACCAATAGTCAGCCATGGTAGCACAGGTGAGTTTCTGCTGTGATATTATTAAATTAATCAGATTTCTTTTATGAGCACTTCTTTGTAAATGCAAATTCTTTCCTTTATTGCTTAATATAGTAAAACTTTTTCACTTGTTCCCTACTTTTAGAAAGTTAAAAATTAAAAAAGGCTCATGTCTACAGCGTATCAAACGGATGTTCTACTTCAGCTGTTTCGGACTTGAAACTCTTAATGTTCTGGCTAGCTTGATTAGTGCTGCTTAGGGGACTGAGTTGGAGAAAAGGAGGAAAAAAAAGTCGTATTTCCCTTTGGTTGCAAGCCTATGTAGTCTGTTGGCCAGAAAACTAGTCCAGAGGTGCAAAGAATTTTACCATACAATCTTGCTATGTTCTGTCTCTGAAACACTTGAATTTCCATCAGCTATTAATGAAAGCTATAGTTTTATTGAAAATCTACTAAATTAATAGAAGCTGAAATTCATTCATAAAACCAAAATTCTTTCAAGAATTTTTTCCTGTCATAAAAGGTTTATAATAATAATTTTGTGTGCCTATATGGAACACAAGTTTGTCCAAGTCTTCAGCAAGCATACCTATAACTCTGTTTCCATTCAGTTGCATGTAAAGCTGTCCAGTGCCTAATCTGAAGAATAGTTGAAATTATTAGGATTCTGAGATCATAAAGAGTCTGTGCAAAATCAGTTTGCTCTATGGAAGTCTTTACTGAATGTAACTTTTCTGCTTGCTGAAACAGTAGCAATGTTCACCTAAATCCTTTCATTAAATTCTATTTCCAAGGCGTAACCGTGAGTCAGCTGGATGAAGAGACGTACTCCGTGTTTGCCCCCACACCTGGTGCTATGCACGAAGCAAGGGAATTTATCCGTGAAATCTGCAAAGATGATGTAAGGATGGACTTTTGTTGTTAGCTTTTTCAATTTGCATTTTGTAAATTTATGTCTTACTGTTTTCTTTTCTCCCTCTATAGCAGGAAGTTAACTTGGAATTTGGTGCTGTTTATACAGCCACGATAACTGAAATAAGGTATGAAAAGTGCTGTGGAGTCAAAGTAGAAATTAGTTTTGCATAGATATATTCCTGATACCTAAATACAATGTAAAAGAATTGATTTTTTTTAAAAGATGCCAAACTTCTGCAGGTGACATTGGCACCTGCATCATCCCTGGTATTTTCTGTTGAAAATATTCCTCTGTTTCTTAATAAGGCTGTTTATTTTTGCTGCTTGTTCAGTTATTAGAATGTCTCTATAAATTGTAAAACTTCAGGCCCTTTTTCATCTGAGAGAGGTGTCAGGAATTTGCTTTTTACTTTTTTGTAAGACAAACATTGGATTGAAATTACATGCACTTTTTGGATTTACTTATTACTGAATATATACAGTCCTGAAAGAAGTAATTTCTATCCACTTTCAATTAAGGAAAAATGACTGGACATGTTATCGTTGATA
The DNA here is from genome assembly GCA_028565335.1 of Limnodromus scolopaceus. NCBI lineage: Eukaryota > Metazoa > Chordata > Aves > Charadriiformes > Scolopacidae > Limnodromus > Limnodromus scolopaceus. Next base: position 4,719,867 of record JAOXNO010000024.1, read on the forward strand.
GAAGATTTTTTGAAAAAGGGAAGAGTAAAATCTTGCTTATGAAAAATTTGCTAATGCTTGCTTTGAGGTCAATATGCAGAGTAAAATGCATACAGACTGCTGTCAATGTATTTTGAAATAACCGTGCTGTTCTCTGTTGCAGAGATTCTGGAGTGATGGTAAAATTGTATCCAAACATGACACCAGTGTTACTTCATAATTCCCAACTTGATCAAAGAAAGGTAATAAATGCTTAACCAAGTATAAACTAGACACTTTTATAACTAACCTTACAAAATTAATCACACTAAAGTAATTTTTTTTCTGAAAAACACTGTGTTCTAGATTAAACATCCTAGTGCCCTGGGATTAGAAGTTGGACAAGAAATTCAGGTAATTTTTTTTAACTTCAAAATTTTAGAATTTTAGTGAATTTTTTTTCTCTTTTTTAATTTTTGTGTTTATGAAGGAAATATTTTGCCATATCATATTCCCTTTCTGAGCTGATTAAAGGCCTGATTGTTTCAAATTAGATTTATTTAGTGTCATACTCTTGCTATCTAGGGCACCACATTAATTTGACATAGCTATATAGACTAAATGGGGCCTATTGTTTATGGCTCTTCTAGCATCAAACTGCAGGGGGGCAGTTGGGAACCAAACAAACCAAAAAAAACACCCCACCACCTTTTAAGGAAAATGCCATTTCCAGCTCTTTGAATTGATTAGTCTTAAAGCGGTTTGTTTTCTTAACAGGTTAAATACTTTGGACGTGATCCGACTGATGGTAGAATGAGGCTTTCACGTAAAATTCTACAGTCACCAGCTACAACTGTGCTTAAAACCCTCACTGACAAAAACAGTATTGTCCTGGGAGGTACCACTTCACAGTCATCTACTTCATCCCAGTGACAGGTAAGGGTACGGGAAGAACTTAAGATGACTCAGTACTGCACTTTCTTTAGAACTATCGTAAAGAATTGTATCAATCTGGTTTTTATATTGTACAGTTACCCTTCAGTGATGCACAAATACTTTTTGCCAGTTAGGTTGCAGCACCTCTTAAGTTAGCATGTGCCCTTTCATCTGCAAGTTATAAAGAGCTTGATATTGTAAAATTGTTTCAAATGCCTTGAAAGTTTCAGCCATCCTACAGCCTACTTCCTCCAAAGCAAACTTATAGAGATATTGTAGATTAACAAATAAGCATTCCCTCTTCTCTATCTCGCCACCATTTTTTTAAAGGAGGGGGAAGGGGGTGGGGGGGGAGCTGCTTTCTTGAAAGTTTTGAGTCAATCAGTGGAAACTTCTTGGTCAATCTCAGTCAATTAATAGAATGCCTATAGCTCTTCTCTAGAACTAGTTTCCCAGCGTGTATTTAACTGTCAATAGACCTATGCCTAAACTTTTCCCAAAATTGTTGTGTATGGACTTTTCTCTTAGGAAGCTACTGTAACAGGAAGGTGTCTGTAAAATCAAGAGCAGTTGCACAATGGGATGGGCAAATGGAAATGCAATGCGCCAATGATAATTTAAGGCAATCTGTGACAGTCTTCTAGGAATGATTCACAACACTAGAAGAAATCAGATTCGCTGATGAATTTTTTTTTTAAGAAGTGTTTTTTAATTTCATGCCCTGATGTAATTAGTTGGTTACAGAATATTTTCTATCTCTTTTCAGGAAAAAAGGCGTGATAGTTCGTGGAAGTACAAGTGGCCTTTGCTAGAATCTGTAGATGTCTTCACAAGAATCTGCAGGTGGATGGTAGTGAACCATATTTTAAAAATAGACACTATTTATGCTTAAAGGTGATGTAGAACTTCAAATTGAAGTCTTCAAACTTATTAAAAACTCTTTTAAAATAAAAACAGTGCTCTTATCTTGTGTAGAAAGGGTGAGATGATAATCTAAGAACATGGAATTGTATAGACTGAAGAACAGATTACATTTCAGTACTTAAGATTCTTCTCACTAACATCTTAAAATAAAAATGTTCAGATGAGAAGCAAGTGTTTAACAGTTATATCCTGAAAGAAGGAATTATCCCATATACTTGGTTGAAAAGCACACTTTGCCAACATTTTACTGGTTTTTCAGTGTACAAGATTGAAATGTTGAACAAAACATAAAGACTTAAAAGTGTCACCTTTAACATGATTACAGTGTCAGATAAATACATCAATAACTGTCATAGGTTTCAGACTTGCTGAAGTGTCTGAGCAGAAGGGGGACAAAACAAAGAACTTGGCTGAAACGTCATTGTTTAGTATCTGGGTTTGTTAACACTGACTTAAGTATTAACATTAAGATTAAAATAATTGTTTTGGAACGAACAATTGATGTAACAAATCTTCCCCTTAAAACACCCTCATTAAGAGTGTCAGAATTCCTCTATTGATTATGTTCCATCAGTGGATTCACTGGTCGCTTTTAGACTTCAAAACATTTCCCACGGGCTCACAAGAACTACTTGTTTTTCTACTTGTGAGGTACAGACTTTGAAAATCAAAGAGGTGTCCCTTCTGATGTTCACCAATTTGTATATAGACCTAATAAGAAAATTAACTCCCTACCTGATGGCAAGTGGGCTCAGAACCTCCTGAAAGAAAAGAAAAATCACTGGGGAGAGGAAAAATGTGAATGTACAGTAAAAATTGTTCTTTTTTATTATTCTAAGTTAAAATATTAAAGGAGAAAGAAATGACTGGCTTGTTTCTTTGTAGTTGTGTTGTATGTCTTTCATCATGTAAGATTGAAAAAGTTTTCTTTAGTAATCTTTTCCTCTTCTTTGTGGACTCTAGTCTGTTATTTCTCAGTAAGAATTCTGTTTATCATGTTTTTAATTCTAATGCTTTCTGTGACTTAACTTAATCGACTGATACATCGTTGGTTACCTATCCTGGGTAGTGTTAATGAAATTATGTAAGCAAATGTTAAAAGTCCCTAAACAGAAGCTCAGATGTTTCCATTTCTCATAATGATTGTCAGGAGTTGACCTCCCCAATCTAAAGTGATTTTCTGAGATTTAGCTTCTTTTACGGTAGAACAGTTTCTCTAAGGCTCCTTTTTGTAGAACAGATGGATGCCCTAGTTAGTAAAATGCTAACTTTAGAAGCTTTTTTTTAGCTAGCACATTACCAGTAGGATGCTTGCATTTGAATCTGTGAAAATCTATAATTTAGGAGCCAGAATGATCCCATTCTTTCCTGTAAAGGTATCTTCTTGCCTGCAGTAACAGGAGTATTGATGATTTGTGTGGTAGGTGGTGGTCTCAGTAAATCAATTTTGGGAGTGTTTGGGGGGGATTTTCTGTTTGTTAGATGATAAAGTAGGAAAAAGACTTTTATGTTTCTGTGGTAGAACCTGTAGAGTCAGCCTGACTTTCTGCGCTTGTAACAAGTTTTAGGCCCTATGGGAAGGGGTGGGAAAAAAAAATACGCTTGGGAATTGTCTGGGAGGAGCACACCCCAGCTGCTCTTACCTGAGGAGAGAAGCTCGATGGGAGCCAAGAATTGAGTAAGCATGTGCTAGTCTGAACTGTCCTGGAGGGAAGGCAGGCTAGCTTCAGACATCCTGGGTTCACCCGAGAGCCGTCGGGAGCAGCAGGTTGGACGGTGGCAGGAGATACTTGACTCTCAGGTGGTATCAGCTATGATCAGAGAGCAGGTAGGTTAATAGCGCTTGAGAGAGCGAGATCAGCCCTATTGCTGTAGCTGTTTTTTCATGTTTAAAATAGTGATTTTTGTCTCTGCTGCCCCAGATAATAAGCTTTTCTAATGACTCATCTTAAATGGAGCCACTGAGAGGAATTGCTATGGAAAGTGAAGCTGGGCAGTTGCAGCATTACAGCAGGTCAGGAGTGCCAGAAACGCGTTTATCAGACAAAGTTGACACTTTCACACAGGTGCAGAGCGTCGGGAGCTAGGGTATCTTTAAATGCCAGCAATAAATATTACAAGTATTACAATAAGAGCATAAGAGCTGACCTAATTGTACTTCTGGGGTTACATGCCAGAGAGAATGGTACATTCTCTTAGTTTCATTCCAAGAAATTTGAAGTGATTTAGGAATAAGCTGTCTTGCTTCTGAAAACCACAAAAAAATTAGAGCTCCCTGCTCCTCCATGTTGTGACACTTGATGACTTGCTCCATCTGCAGCCTACCCTACCAAAATTCTTTGTTTTGAAGAACAGAGAACTCTGAACAGCTATAGCTTGTCACCTTGTGATAATGGGGAGAGATGAGCTACTGGCAGGTGCAATGCCACAGCGAAGAAGTTCTGCTTTCTCTGAATCTTACAATGCAGAGATTCAGATGTATTGCTTTCTTGGTCTTGTATTTGCCCTAGTTTTAAATCAGGTATGTAAGAGCTCTTGGGGCAAGTCTTGCATGTCTCCAGGCAAAGGGTCCCAGAATTGATTTGCTTTTTATTGGTATCGATGACAAGATCATGCTGCCACTTCTAACAGCCCAGGCTGGGGAGTCCTGTTCTGCGCAAAAGAGGAGTCCTGTGTCTGAGGGAATGCAGTCCCAGTGTGTTCTGGGGTGGCATTTTTCCACAGAGGTCACTGATTTCATGCCTGGAGAGGTCACGGATTTATTTCACAGCTTAAGCAGAGAAATATTTTTTTCATGCCAATTCTGGCTTGTGTATCTCTTATTCCTTCTGTAGCTGTTCACCGTGATAGATAAGAATTTGTTCCAGAATATTCTGCTGTGGTTTCTTGCTATTCTGCACATCTGGAGAAGTACTCTGTTTATTCTTGAGTAGGAGAGGTCATAATTAGTTTTATGCACTTGGTTTGAAGAGCTAAAGAGCATGCGTCTGGCAGAGGGGAAAGAGAGTTTGTGAGTAGCATGTGTACTGAAGCAGCAATATGCTCTGGCCATTGGTTTTTGTGTTTCTTTTCATGTGTTTTTACTGAGCTTTGACTGAGGCAGAAATATGCCCAATGTGTAAAACCTTGAGGGGATCTGGCCATCTAATGCAGAAAAGGCCACCAACATGTAGCCAGGAAGGCGTATGTGGAACCCAGTTGTAAACTGCTTAATGTGGCTCACACCATAGTTGGTGAAACCAGTAATGTAACGTGGCCTTTTGTACAGTTACTGACTTATATATCCATAACGATATGATGCATGTGTCCTGAAGTACGTTCCTATACTGTATTCCGCTAAAGATAAGTGTATATGAATAGTTCTCAGAGGTGTATCTTACAGTTGCCATCTTCTGCAAAGAAAACTTATGATTGTGTGTCTTCAATGGTCCATGTTAAAAATTAAAATAATGGCTTGATTGGGGTTGAACCCTAGTTCCAGAACCCCATTAAGGGTGCTTCTCTTAATCTTTCTAAGAGGTGAGTTGTTTTGCAGATGTTAAATAAGCAGACTGACTGGTCCTCAGACAAAATGGGCTGCCTCCTCAGGAATGTAGAAGGCTTTTCAGCTGCACTGCAGTGCCCAGTGGCTGTCACATACTGGGTGACCAGTGGCTGTCACATACTGGGTGTGCTGAATGGCAGCAAATCTTAAGGAGGCCTGTTACAGTCAATGTCAGAGCAAAAGCTGAGCCTTAAGTGTTACATAGATGTAAATTTCCTAGATCTGCCTAGAGAATATTTCTCTAACATATGGAAAAGCTGCACGTAGTTATTTATAGTGGTGTATTCTGTAGTAAGCTTTCTCTTTCCCTTCATCTGGAAAGAGACTGAATTTACACGGGAGAAATGCCTGTCTTGTAAGAGCTATACCGGTGTAACTGCTTTCGTCATTAGGCAAGAGCTGGAAAAGTCTTGCTGTGTCTGGGAATGGGACACACCCTGGCCTGGGGAGCACTTGCCCTCCCATCTCCCTTCCCAGCCTGAAAGGTTTTGTTCTGAGGCACTTTCAAGCTTCCCCAAAGTCCCCGCCATTTCACATAGCTTGACTTCTTGCGCGCTTTTTGTCCTATTCCCATGCAAACAGTGAAATGTAATTATTTTTTAGTACAGAGGAAACGTGTAGCTAGTTTTCAGTATGGAAAACTAAGATCTACAGATTCCACAATGCCTGGCAAGCAGCCCGTTTTAAGTTGTACGGTAAGGACTAGTTAAGCATGTTTCCTCTCATTGAGAAGCTTCACAGAAGAGCTTCACCTTGAGTTTAGCTTCTTGAGCCTTCTCTACAGCTGTACAGGGCATGTTATGGTACAGGCCCCGCTGTGGGAAAGGCTGCGAGTGGCTACAAGCGATGCCAGGGCATGGCCTTGCTGCTATTTTGTGATGCGAGGGAAACCACCTCTTCCACAGCTTCAGCCCTGGGCCTCCTGTGCGCTCCAAGCTCTGTCGTTACAGCCAGGGCTGGGCTGTGCATCTCGCCCATCGCTTGGGTCACAGCGGCGGCCTTCTCGGGGATGCTTTGTCTGCGCCGGTACCTGCTGTCAGCATAGACTTTAAGATATATTTTTTTTTAATTTTTTTTTAAGCTTTTTTTTTTTTTTGTAAAGTGAACTTGTTCTCACGTGGACCTGCCGCTGCCGCCCTTACGCTGGGGACGCACCTCTCCCTCCGAGGAGCCACTCTTCCCTTCCTCCTCTTCCCGCCGGAACACCCCAGCGGGCGCTGTGGGGGGTGTGGGCCGGCCCTGCCCGCCCCTCGCCTCGCCCGGGCCCGCCCCGCCTGCCGCCGTCCCCTCGGCGGCGCGACGGCAGCTGCCGGCCGCCGTAGCCCCTGCGAGGGGAGCCCGTGGCCGGGCTGGGAGGAAGAGAAAGGCGGCGAGAGTCGGGTTACAAGATGGCGGCGGCGCTGCGGTAGCTGCTGAGGCGGCGGAGCGGCGCCAGCGAGGGCACGGGCCGGGGCGCGGCGTCGCTCTCTCGCCGTTGGGGAGCCATGAAAAGCGGCGCCTTAACGGCCCCGCCGTGCCCCTGAGCGGCCCCCGGCGGCCCCGCTTCCTCCTTCCCCGCCCTCGCTCCATCGCCCCCCGGAGGCGGAGCGGGCCCGGGCCTGGGCCCGGGGCCGGCGCGGAGGGCCCGAGACCGGAGCTGCACCATGTCGGACACCCGTCGGCGGGTGAAGGTCTACACCCTTAACGAGGATCGGCAATGGGACGACAGGGGCACCGGGCACGTCTCCTGCACCTACGTGGAGCGGCTGAAGGGGATGTCGCTGCTGGTGCGCGCCGAGTCGGACGGTGAGAGCGTGGCCGGGGCTGCGCGGAGGCCTAGGCCGCCCGCCGCCGCCCGGGCCCGGGCCTCCTCCCCTCGCTCCCCGCCGCACCGGCCCCGCCGGCCAGCGCCGACACCGGCCGCCGCCGGCCGTGGCTGCTGGGCTCGGCCCCCCCTCTCCCCTGCCTTTATCAGGGAAGACCCCAGAGAATTGTTATGATTATGTTTTCCCCTGCCTTGCCTTTAGCTCCCGGCCCCGTTCAAAGTTTCCTTCCCCCGATAAGCCGCAGCCGTGTTTACCGCCCTGGCCCTGGGCTTTCCCCCGCCAGTCACCCTGGCCGGCTGCGTCTCCTTTGACTGAATGGAGATGAAGTTGTTATGTTTGACGACATCTTGTTCGCTTTTGAAGTGCTCTCCCCCCACCCCATCCCCCTTTCGTGTTACTATAAAAAGTTGATTGGGTTTTTCTTTGGTTTGGGGGTTTTTTCCCCTAGAAATTTTCTGGTCGTATTCTGAAGTGATCGGGTTGCGTGGTGTTCCTCGTGTTTTGCTGCACTTTATAGTCACCTTAAGGGTCTCTTGGACGGGGGAGGGTACACGCTCACCACTTTGTCAGTCGACAGGTGCTAATGTGCTAAATAAACCACCTAAGACTGGTATAAATGACTCTGGAGCTGTTGCCAGGATACATACACTACTTGCATACACAAGATAAAGTCCCTGGGTTTATAGTATCTAGATGATTCACTTCTGAAGGACAGTTGAAGGAAATAAAAGCAAATGGCCCACGTGGCTTCTGTGGGGAAAAACATTTTTACACTGGGCAGCACAGTTACCTGATGCGAATTTGTATAGGTTTGCTAAACGGCCTTTAAACAAGCTAATTGTCGCACCAGTTTTCAAGGGAAAAAACAGTGTTAAAGAGAATTTCTAAATTGGAAAAGAAAAATATATTTTAATATGGATATTTTTGTTGAATTTTGTCATAACTGGCTTATTTTAGGGAATTATGTTTAAAGAAGATGGTTCTGCTGGACTTTCTGTAAGATGTGGAGTATGTTGAGGATATATCTTGGCTGGCACATGGGTGATTGTTCTAAGATGCGTGGAGATGTTTGTTTTGTTAAACTCAGTAAATATATCTTCGTACCTTTTTCAGGTTCGCTACTGTTAGAATCGAAGATAAATCCAAATACTGCATATCAAAAACAGCAGGCAAGTATTATTGCTAGGCTTTATTTTTTTTCTGATTACTGAGGAATTGTTTTATGCTCAAACTAATTGCGTTTTTCAGAAAAAAAGCAAAGCAGCATGACATGAAATTGCCAATGGTGTTTTTCATAGAGGGAAAAATCTTGCTTAGAAGCCTGCAGGTTATATGCAGATGCTATAATACTTCACATTCTAGAAATTAAACCATGGTTCTCCTAAAAAACTCTTTTGGACTTCAGGTTTTGAAGAGAATATATACAATTGGGGTAAATATTCATTTCAGTACAGGGCAAATAGTTGAAAAAACATATACATGTAACTTTTGTCTCCCATCCCAGGCTGTATGAAACAATTACCGAATTAGGAAGGCAAAACTTTGGCCAGCTCTGCTACAGCGTATTTACTTCTTGAATTCTTTCTCTGAAAATAACACGAAGGAATTTGTCTTTGTGGGACTTCTTTCATTGTTGCTGTTTAGTTTTTGTTTTAAGCCTTGAAAACTTCTGCTCTCCTAAGTAAAGGGACTAGCCATGGTGAGACTTACTTGCACAGTTGCATTTCCTGGGAGTAAGCCTTCTGCAAAACAAAAGAAGTAAAACAGTTGGGAGCTATGTAAATGGGTCATTTTTGTTTAATCTACTAAAAAAATTAGCTTACTAAATATCTTTTGCTTTTATTGCTTTTTTCTTTTTCTGCATTAATTTTTGGTGTCTCTGCCTACATTGTTCTGATGGATATTACTGGCTTTTTTCTGTCCCTTTGTTCTGCGGTAGACTCTCTGTTCCTTTTTGTTCAGTGTTTTATACTGTTCTTCATCATTATGGTATCCAGAAGTATTTCAGTAATTCTTCCTAAATCATGGAGACAAATCTTTAAGGATTTTGTTATTTTGATTTTTTTTTTCAATGGAAAGGTGACAAGTTGCATTATGAGAATTTGAGGAAAGATACTTTTGAGCATAGGTTGGCTGACTTTAGCTTAGGAGTGAGTCAGTGTTGGACCTAGCTTTTAATTTTCAGAAGGCTCATTAGATATTGGTGGTTTTAGTTAGGTGGGTGATGGTGGTAGGCTTTCCTTGGGCGGGCCATACTGAGGAAGGGGGACGGTCTTTATGGAGCTCTGCAGGGTTCTGAAAGTTAAGAGCCTTGAACTGCTTCCTGTTTAGTGGAGGAAATTAATATATAATGAAATACAAATGCAGATTATGTTGCTGCAAAGTTTTAAATTGCTTCCTTTTGCAGCCTGTTTTCTGAAACTTCAAACAACTGATTATTTGAAAGCCTTCTTTACTTAATTGGTAGCAAAATTTCAAGTGACTTAAGTAGCTTTTGTTGCCATTTTTCTTGTGGGAGTCTTTGTAGGTTGTAGTTCTGAAAAACTCGTGGTGTGGTTTATTTTGATTGGCTTTTATTACTGATTCTAATGCTTTTGTGTCCTTGTGGCTGAAAGTGTTTTGTTGTTCACTCTTTCAAAGAAGTTTGGGTTTGAGTTGTTCTTTTTGTTTTTGAAGAGGAATAAAGATTGATGATTTCCAGAGACAGGTTCTAGGTTTGTCTAACTTCTGAAATCTGTCCTCAATTTTTACATGTATCTTTCTGAGTAGAGTAGCAGAAAGCAGACCTCAACGTAGCATTCCCAAGCTTCTCAGTTTGTGATACTTCAGTCTCACCTCTAAAAGATTGTTGTATTCAAACCTGAGCATCTCAGGAGCAGATCCTTTTTTAAAATGGTGGAAAGATTTAGGCAACATATTCTTTGGTTAACCAGAGATGAAGAAAGGTGGGCTTTCCTCAGTGTCCCTTGCTTGAGTGTTGAAGTCTGTTACACAGGTAGCCTGAAGACTGTGAGACCATGCTGATCTGCCCAGGGCTGGTGCTTGTAGGTGGACGGCAGCGCGGAGGAGAGCATTCATTTCCACTTGCCAGAGTTCAGTTGCAGATTTTCATTAAGGTGCTGATTACCTTGGGTTTGGAGAAAGCTGCAAGATGGTGTAGCTTGATGGAAAAGAAACATGCCCTGCTTACACATCTATCTTCATAGAAATTACTTGAATGGACTTACAGAATAGCAGTCACTTAAGTTGTGGCTTGCATAGCATTGTTCTGCAGAAAAAAAAACACCCTGATATTTAGTTGCTGTGCATCAGTCTGTGATTCCCAATATTACACTGTTTGTGCTAAGTGGTACTGTGACTATTGACTAACTGTAAATGGGGCAGGCCTGTTATCTGCCTTCTCAAATTGTGTTTGTGGTCACAAGCTTTCGGGCAGCACTCAATTCTGTGAAGGTGTTAAGCATACTGTAATCATGACATCTTTCTCAAAAGAAACAGAACTTGGATTGGACATAGGTGCCAGGCTGCTCAGCATACAACATGAAAGAATATCTAATTCCGTGTATGCAAAGAACATGAGAGCCTGAAGAGCTTTAGATGCTCCTGGATTTTGGGGCATAGGCTTTAAGAGGTACATACCTCTACTGGAAAGCCCATATTGGCCAAAGGGCAGGGTCAGATGTGTTGTGGAGGCTCTAAGCAGGAGCAGTTTAAAAAGTTGTTACCACACCCATTTGTTGTTCCACCGTCTGCTTGAGGTTACTGTTCCCTGGCAGAACTGGCAGAAGAGCATGTCTTCAGTGAGAAATCAGATGAATCTGTTTGTGTGCTTTTTCACTCCAGCTCTGTTACGAAGGCGGTAATTTTCATTTGCATGGCTGTACAACTTTAAACTGCTACAGAAACCCTCACTGTGAACACTGCCTTCTGATGTTAACTCTCCTTTAGGTGTGCTCTATCCATTTTCAGATCTGACCTGAAGAATGTGTGCAGATACTGTCTTCTGCACTGAGTTGCCATCACTCGTGAGAACAGAACAATTTGCTTCAGGCAAGATGGGAGTTGGTTGAGGCTGGGATTTAACATTTCCAGGGGTGCTGTTAAAGCCAACCTGAGCAGTTGCCAGGGGGCTTCTTCACTCCTCTTCCACACCAGCATGAGTATTTCTGTTGCAGTGTGACAGGTTAGGTGTAGGAACTGATTTAGTTGAAATACCCCTTTTCACTGTATTAATTTCTATCAGCCTGTGTTCCCCTGCCTGGTTCACTGTACGTCACGCTTCTGCTGGCATGTGGGGGGCATGAGGGGCCAGTGTAGGAACGAGGAGAGGTGGAGTAGCATACATTGTACAAACCAGTACCAGCACTGAAGAGGGATTAGAACTACTGTCTTGGTTTTGTCTTTATATTGTGTTCAAGTGAATTAAGGAACATTGCTGTTGCTCGTCGAAGGAGCAGCATTGTGGGTGGGACTGTCTGTGGTCTTCAGGGGTTGTCTTAGGTCATGCAGGAAGTGTACTTCAGATGAGTAGATTTTATATTGGTATTGGACAGTTATTTTCTGATTAAACTATCTTTTAGTCTTTCAGCAATATTTTCGGAGAAACTTACATAACTTCTGCTTTGTGTGGGTGGTACAGATTGAAATGAGTACTGTTCAGTAACTCAAGAATTCTCACAGAATTTTCGAGTGCAGTCTTACGCAGTTATTGAAGTCACTGTACAATGTCTCTTGTGTGAATCATTCTGGACTATGAGTAGGACCTTTTCATGAATGCGTCCTTCTTTGTTCATTGAGCACCTCTGAATCTCAGATCACCTGTAAGTGTGTTGATTTTGAGTGTCAGGGCTTCTTTAAGTTGATGTTAAGTTAAGTAGAATCATAGAATTGCCTGGGTTGGAAGGGACCTTTCAGATCGTCGAGTCCAACCATCAACCTAACACTGACAAAACCACCACTAAACCATGTTCCTCAGCACCACGTCTGCCCAGCTTTTAAATCCCTTCAAGAATAGTGATTCCACCACTTCCCTGGGCAGCCTGTCCCAATGTTTGATAACCCTTTTGGTGAAGAAATTTTTCCTAAAATCCAATCTAAACCTCCCCTGGCACAACTTGAGGCCATTTCCTCTTGTCCTGTTGCTTGTTACTTGGGAGAAGAGACCGACCCCTCAACATCTTAAGATAAGCATTTCAGATTTTGAGTTCCGTAACACGCATAACATTGTACTTGAGAGTTCTTATTTTTTTATTAATCTCTAAAAGAGAACCAGATCAGGGAGCTGATCAGACTTTTCAGTGCCTGCAGCTGACAATAATTACTTTTTTCTTTGAACCCCAGTTCAACTGCTCACTCTCAAATGGCACGCTGTAAACACAGAGATTCACTTGTCTGTGAGCTGGAGCTGAGGGTGGGCAGCTGTAAGCAAAGACCCTGTCAGCTGTAGGAAGCTGTACCATTTGTGCACATGAATCAGAGCCCGAAAGCAGGGAGACTACCTATTAATATTTGTGACTGCGGGACAAAAGTGCAAGTGTAATATAGGGCACCATAATATAAACTAACAACTCTCATGAACAGCGTTAAAACCATAGTGCAGTGATCTTAGTTCTTTTCAGAATGAGGAAATTTTGTTTCTTTAAGGAATGTGTAAAAATGAGAAAGAAAGAAAAAAAGCCTGAGCTTGTGCAAATGCTGTTGTTTTTAGTGTGGCCTGGGATTATGTTTTGGGAGAAGGAAGCTGATCTATTGGTACGTATTTGTCAATAGTGTTGCTGTAAGAAAAGGATGTTAAGCTAGGCTTTTTAAAAAAAAAAAAGAAAAAAAATGCAAAACCCTCAAAACACACAACTACATATGTATATTGAGAGATTAAGATGACTGTAGAAATGAACTGAAGAATTAACGCCATATCAGAGATGCTGATTTTCATTTGTGTTCCAGAATAATAACTGTAGCAGCTGGTAAGTTGTGTTTGTTGAGAGGGATGTGTGTGTTTCAGGTATCTGCTGATGGAAGAGTTTACCTACTGTCCCATGCCAGCTGCTTGTTAGCAGTCCTGTCCTAAATGTTAGTCCCCTCACATCTGCAAGTGGAAATATTTATGAGCGCTCCCTGACCTATGTAATCCCAGATAACTGCATTAACAAAGGTCTGTTTAAATCATCTCAACTAACCTGATTTTGATCAAAAACGATTAAGGAATGCTGAGTGACGGTAGGTTCAAGAGTAGCAATGATCACTTGGTATTAATTATGGTTTTGTTCCTCCGCCTTCAGTGGATACATGAGGGATGGTGTATGGATAGTTGTATGATACTGTGTCATGTTTTGGCCTTTTAGCATAGTGAAGGTACAGATTGTCATCAGTCAGCCTTGTCGTTTCCTGCTGCTTGGTGCACAAAGGGAACCAGGAAGTACTTTTGGAGTAAAGATGTTGGGGGCAATGGCAGTGTCTGTTTCCTGCTGCCCCTGAAGTTTCCTCAAGTATGTTGGGCATCTGTAAGCCAGTTGGATGTTTGTTTGGGTTTGGTTGCTAAGCTTAAAGATGTCACTTTGAATGTTTTGTTAACCATAAAAGTGATGCATAAACTGAAGATTTACAAACCTTGATAATCTGTGCAGTGAATATTGACCTTTGTAAATGCAGGAAGTAAATTACTTTATTGACCATTAAGCAAGGGCTTGTTGGTGTTTTAAAAAAAAAAAAAAAGAAGTAAAAGGTGCAGCAACAGTTCAGGAGATCAACACACTTGGCAGAATGTTGAACTGTTTTGCTGGAGCTCATCAAACATACTGCAAAGTTAGCAGAGAGCTGTTCAGTTTGAACATTTTCGCATGAAGATGAGGTTACTGTAGGATGCTGAACTATGTATTTGAATGTGGAAGCACAGGCTTACATTCCTTACAGTACTGCCTCAAGTCTCCTAATAAAACCTCATAAAAACACCTGTTTAGTCTGTTCAGAAATTCCAGTGAATCTTCCAGTTATAATGTGCAAGTGCACAAATTGGATTGGTAGAGGCAACATAGCAGAGAAAAAAAATCTGCTCAGATGAAAGTACCTTTTGGCAAGACGTTTGTAACTTTGGTAAGAACTTAGGAATTTTATATTATTCAGGCTGTATGTTTTTTAGTTCAGAAGAGAGTATTTTAGTTAGGCACTGTTTCTCACAGTGATAAGGCTGTATTGAACCCTTTCTGAGGAGGAAACACTGCAATCTTGGGGGTTTTGTTTCTACTTCATTAAACATGAAAAGACTTTAATTGTTATACTGCAGGTTTTCTTCGTCTCCTACAATGTGTGCATTCCCTTTTCAAGACTGTTGGCTCAGAAGTATGTTGCAGAAAAATACCATTCTAAGTGTTTTGCATAGGAAAACCAGTATATTTAAATATATAATATGTAAGGTAATGGTCATAAAATAGCAAAAAAGAAAGGTGATGTCTCTTATGGCAGAACAGGTGATTTAATATTTTAATGTCTTATGTTCTTTTGTGACAAGTGTAATTTTAATAAAAATTATTTTTTCTTTAGACATGACTTAACAGAATACAGATTAATACGCAGTGTAGACCTGTTTCAGAAACAATATTTTTCTGTTTTTGTCTCAAACAGGACACCCTGATTGTTTGGTCAGAAGCAGAAAACTATGATTTAGCACTGAGTTTTCAAGAAAAAGCTGGCTGTGATGAAATTTGGGAAAAAATCTGTCAGGTACAATTAACTTTAAATACTCTGTTTCTTCCAGATGTTTTTGTGTCTTCGTGCTGTAATTTTTAAACCTACGTGTAAAATAAGTTGCTCATTGTTTTCTGTGGCTTTTCTGTGTAAGCTTAAGTTGCCACTATTTAGAACACTAGTTGTTTTCATAACTGAATCCCGTGCTTTTGAAAAACGAATGTAGTAATGAAACTCGGGTGAGTAGTCATTTTAGGAGTGAGTTTGTATTAAAAAGGGGAATAGCGGGGGACCACGTTTTAATCGTCCTCCCAGGTGGCCTTAGGAAGCCGGCTTGTTGGAGTGTGGTGGAGCTGAAAATGTGTTGTAATGCATAAGGAGCAAGATATTTCGCTGTGAGAGACAAAGAGGTGGTATTGCTGTATAAGCTCAAAAATGTTGGTGATACATTTTTTCATCAAGACCAAAATCTTTTTGACTGTCTGTGTCTTATGGATATTTTGATCTTCATTGTTTTATTACAGAACAGTTTAGATTTTATACTTTAAGCTCTGGAAGTAATAGAGCAATGGAGTTGCACCTATGTGTACTTACGAGAAGAAATCTGGGGTTTCACATTTGGAATTTATCATAACCTTCTCAGATTTTGAAATGATGCAATGTAAAGCTATTAACTAAAGAGACATAGAAGTCAGGTTTCCTAGCAGTTTTCTTTGAACAAACTAGGCAATTTAGATGCATTCTTAATCTTAGCATGTGTTGGGGTATGTCTTCTCAGCCAGTTCTGAAGTACTGTTATTGAAAGGAACCTATGCTAGTAACTGCAAGTATATGCATCTGATAAATAGTCCAGGTTTCAAATTGGTTCTGAATTGGGGTTGAGCTGATGACCAGTCTGAAATGGAGGCCTTCATGTGATCGGACCGTGTAAACTGTTAGCCTTGGGCTCTGTCATCAAATTCCAAAACTCTTCCTGCTTCATCCTTTGAGACTCCTGCGTAACGTGTGATCCTTTGTGATGCTCTCAGGGTTTGGTTTGATTTGATTTTTTTGACAAGTGTACTGTTGAGGGTAATGGTAGTGACTGTAGAGCTTAGAGGCAGCAAACGTAGATCTCTGCATGGCTAGATGTTTTCCAGGCAACTGAAGGTATAAAAGTGCTTACTATGGCACATGTTATTGCAGTTACTGACTTGATTATTTTGATGTATGTTTTGGGATGAGACAGTAATTGTGCACACTCTCTTCTTAGGTTCAAGGTAAGGATCCTTCAGTGGAAGTCACACAGGACCTCATTGAGTCAGAAGAGGAACACATAGAAGAAATGCCCGAAACTAGTCCTTTGATCGACCTTCCTACTTGTGAACTCAACAAACTTGAAGAGATTGCTGACCTAGTTACCTCTGTCCTCTCCTCACCCATCCGTAGAGAAAAGCTCGCGCTGGCCTTGGAGAATGAAGGCTACATTAAAAAACTATTACAGCTTTTCCAAGTCTGCGAGAATTTAGAGAACACCGAAGGCTTACATCATTTGTATGAAATTATTAGAGGAATTTTGTTCCTCAACAAAGCAACTCTGTTTGAGGTGATGTTTTCTGATGAGTGTATTATGGATGTTGTTGGATGCCTTGAGTATGATCCTTCTTTGGCTCAGCCAAAACGGCACAGGGAGTTCTTGACCAAAACAGCAAAATTTAAGGAGGTTATTCCTATAACAGACTCTGAACTCAGGCAAAAAATCCACCAGACTTACAGGGTACAGTATATTCAGGACATCATCTTGCCGACACCATCTGTTTTTGAAGAGAATTTTCTTTCTACACTCACTTCCTTTATTTTCTTCAACAAAGTTGAGATTGTCAGTATGTTGCAGGTAAGTGATTTTTAATACTATGTAGATGGATTGTGTATAGATACCTCTAGCTGTAGTTTTGAAATTGATTACAGCTCTCTATCACTATGGAAGTTAATCATACATGCTTTCATTTGCATAATGTTTTGAAAGCTTGCCCTTATTTCTGATACCTTTTATTTTTAAAATTATAGATTTCAGGTGTATATACTAGTATTTTTAATGGGTTGTAAACTTACACATTTTGAGCTGGTTTTGTTTACGTAATTGAGGGAACAATATATATCAGTGACATCTGTGACATCTTTATAACAAATTCAGAGTCTGTGGCTCAAAAGAGCATGTTTAGAACCATTCCTGTTATATCACTATTACTTTATGGTACTAATTTCAGATGTTCATGTTGTAGTGTAAAGTAAAGAATTACTTTTTTTTCTCTTCATACTGATACACAAAAGTAATAATTAACCAGTATATTACTATGTCAAAAAACTTACGGAATACTTTGTAGACAGAAGTAGGCTTAAAAGTAGTTGGGAGTGACAACTAAGCTGGACTGTGAAAGGAGCCTTGGTAAAGAGCTGCATTTGAACTTCATGACATTTAGGGTATTTTTAGTTCATATTTTGTTGTGCAAACTAATGGGTACCAAAGTGGTTTTACTCTGTTTCTGATCCATGTCCTTAGAAATAATGGTACGTTTGTGTAGAGCAGAACATCACAAACCTGTCGGTTTTGTTTTGAGCGTGGATAGTCTCTGTGAAATACAAAGATTCAAGGAGAAGAGAGCAGTAAAATTGTGGACGGACAGAGGCACTGGAGAGATAACATTGCCATAAGGAATATTTCTAAAGAATACAATAGAGAACTGAAAAAAAATCAAAACTACAGAATTTCATGAATAAGCTTTTGGACTTCTCTCTACTTTTGTTTGATAGCAGGAAGAAGCTAAAAAGTAAATCCCATTTGCAAAGATAATGGGTTTGTATTAAATAAATCTTCCCCTTTTTATTCTATTCCATATATTAGTTTTCTAAAACTAAAATAAATTCAGTATCATTCACCTGAAGCGGGGCCACAGTCCCACGTCCATTTAGAGATTTTTAAATCTGTAAACTTACTTATTTTTCATGTAAGTTTTACTATACTGAACGTTTAATTGTGCCTTAACAGAAAACTATGATTTCCTGTTACTTTTTTGCTGCTCTCAGTCACTGCCGTCTTTGCCACAGCAGAGAGTGTGCATGGCATCTACAGGGTTGACTATAATTGAGACATGCCTGTTGATTTACAAATAACGTTGCTGCTGTACATCATTTGAGCTGCCTTGAGAATTACAAACTAAGAAGAAAGCACACATGGAAGAGGTGTTACTGATAGCACGCTTGAGGAAAATCACAGAGTTGTATGGAACTCAGGTTCACGACTGTTTTCACAGACCCCTGGTGTAAATCAGCTTTTTGTTGTGGCACAAGTACTGTAAAGCTCCTTTGGTGAACACATTAGAAGTCTTGTTACCCTAAATACACCGGCAAAGCTCCCTAGGAGAATGCAGTTTATAGGAGTAGCAGATTGCGTTTGCCACAGCAGTAAAGCTCCTTTCTACGTGCCGCCAAGCAGTAGATCCCAGTGCTGCTGTCGATGAAGGGCAGCCACCTGGGAAACTGAGCGAGCGTGGAAAACAAACCTACGTCCCTCCTGTGCTCTGGGACATCAGCACTACACTGTGCGGCAGCCTTAGACAAGCAAGAGTTCTTTCTGGTGCCAAGTGTTCTGTCGTAGGGGTTTCCTAGCCTATCTGTTGCTGATTGCGGTACGGTTGTTTTTTTCAATAGGCTTAATTAAGCTGTTAAAGCCAGCAAAGCTTAGAGTAAGCTACTAAGTCTCTGTACATTGCGCTCTCTCTGGTGTTGATTCCAGGTATCATTTGTTTGTAAAGCACTTCTTTTCCCACGTGTTAAAATTTTCAGGAAAAAATTGTAAGCCTTTGGCTGGCATTCCTGTAACTGTCAAAATTCTGTATTATGTGAGCCTAATAAAGCACACAGATTTTAGTCACAGCACACAAAAAAATAGAGAAGTAAGTGCCCTTTACATTATGCAGTGTGATGTTTATATATATTTATTGGAATGCTGCTGTTCCCTTCATGTTTGTTCAATGCATAAGTAAAGTTACAGAGTTGAACCAGTGATGCATAATTTTGTAATGCTGTAGCATAATGTTACTGTTTGCTTTAAAATTTATATTATATTTAAAGGTAAAAATTGTCATTTGATTTGAGAGAATGCCAACACTATTTTCCATGTGAAGGAGTGTAGAGAAATTGATGTACAGAGAGGACAGGAAGTGCCCAAACAGTTGAGAGATGATGATGATGATGATGATCGCTTTGGTTCTCTTGTACTTCTTCAGTTCTAAGCAATGGTGTAACTGAAACGCTTAACAGGAAGTGAAACGTTATCCTATATATACTTAAAAATAAATATCTCTTAGTAGAGGATCTGAATGCAAAAAGCAAATAATTCTCAAAAAAGTTTTCCAGATTGAAAAAGCTGAACTTCCTTCAAGCAGAGAGCTTATTTTGAGAACAAGGTTAACGGGGGCATGGCTGCGGCAAACTCGTAATGTGTTGATCTACTCCCCCTTGCATGGGTGGTCTGGAAAAAGGTTTGCAGCGCTGCAGATCCGAAATAGGGTAACTGATACGCGTGTAATGTTAGCCCCGTAGTGTCAACGCCGTAGGTGCAGCATGGTAAAAATTGTGTCTCGGGTGGCAGTTTCCAGTGTAGAAGTGTATGGGCTGCCTCCCTGGAAGGTGACACGCAAGGAGCAGGGAGGGCGCCTGGAACAAAGACTGTCATTTTCTGTAATTTTGATGAATGGGGGTGTGGGGGGTTAGGGCAGAGCTGTAAACCCTGGAGGGGGCATGGCAGAGAAGGAAAGGAAATGACACGTTCTTTGGTCATTTAGAAGGCAGTTTTAGTAATCGTCACCTGTGCTCAGTGTAACCTATGGTTCTGGTCTCCTGGACCTGCTCCTGCTGCACAGAACCAGCACCGTAACAATGCCCTGGAAATGATCCCTCCGAACAGGTAGCCTTGGATTTCCCTGTTTTGTGGTAAAATGTAGGTGTGGAGAAAAAAAGGAAGAAACCCATTATCTACCAAATCTACTAATGCATGGGGTTTTTTTTGTAATTAGGCATCATAGTTAAGCTCAAACTAAGTTTGACTTCCTACAGTGTGGGATCCAATAAAGATCAGTGTTTTAACTTTGAAGAGGCATCATGTAAGTCATGTTCTTCTTGTGTTACACAGGAAGATGAGAAATTTTTGTCTGAAGTTTTTGCACAATTAACAGATGAAGCTACAGATGATGACAAACGATGTGAATTGGTAAGTCCAGTGGTCTTGGTAGTTCTTTGAACACTTAAAGCACAGATATTAGGTAGAAATATTGAAACTGTTGTTCTGGTTCTGCAATCATTGAGGTATTTCTGTAACCATAGAATAATTTTTAACGTAGCTGAACCTTCATTTTTGGATTCACTAGAAAAATATTTCTTGTGAGGTAATCTCTGGTTTATTTGTTCTAAATAATTATTTTTGAGAAAGTACTAGCACTGAGCTGACATCCTAGATCTAAAGGTATACATTCTTCTAAGTACTTTTCAACATACCATATCACTTCTATTAGTCATTTAAATACTGCTTTTTTCACTGTACTGTACTCATTCAAAAAGATCTTTTAAGTCCTATGACCGAGGATTACCAGTAGTCCCTTAATATATATATATATATGTATTACAAACACTATTTAGCCTTGAATATGTTTATCAGCTGAAATTGCCTCGTTAAAGTCTTCCTTTAAGTGAGAGAAGCATCTGTTTTTTCAAACAAAGGTCATGTCAGACAGAAGTATAAATCCTTCATACACAGGTGTGATAGAAAGAGATACAGTCACTTTGTAGCTATTTTGAGGTAAATTTCAA
This sequence comes from Limnodromus scolopaceus, assembly GCA_028565335.1. Lineage (NCBI taxonomy): Eukaryota > Metazoa > Chordata > Aves > Charadriiformes > Scolopacidae > Limnodromus > Limnodromus scolopaceus. Next base: position 4,740,558 of record JAOXNO010000024.1, read on the forward strand.
CCTCTGAAATTTCTGTTTGTTTTTACTGTCTTTCCCTTTCCTTTGTTGATGTCCTTGAAAGTTTGAGGAGAAAGGACTGGAGTAATACCATTTGCTAGGAAGGCACATACCGGCCAGTGCCAGTACACAAACTCTTGAGACAAATTATAACAGTTTCCTATTTTCAGAGAGTTTTCTGAATCAAACACACTTCAAATTATTTTTTCCTATTCGATAGGTTAACTTTTTCAAGGAATTCTGCGCATTTTCTCAGACGTTACAACCTCAGAACAGAGATGCATTTTTCAAAACATTGGCAAAGCTGGGAATTCTTCCAGCTCTTGAAATTGTAATGGTAAGTGAAAACTTAAAGTTGATTTTAATAAAATTTTAAAAACCCACAGACATTTAAGTAGTTTTTCAGATCTGCGAAGCACCTTTGTGTAAGTTTGATTGGACAGCTTTGCTCTGCTGAAAATTGAAGTTTATCGTAACTTTCAGAATCCAAAAGATGTCCTCAGTGTTCTGAAGTAGCCTGACTTTGTTGCTACAATTATTTTTGCTTTTGCATGATGGGGAAGTCTAGGGTAGATGCAGCACTTTTGACAACAGAGTGTAAAAATTGAGAGATACTCTTTCATGGGGCAGCTTGGGGTTGTTTTTTTTTCCTTTTGGTGTTGGAACAGCGCCAAAGAAGTATTTTTAGATAATCTTGAACTGTTGGCTTGTTGCTCTCCCAAAGATCTTGTAATCCTGTCTTTTCAGAGGTATGAAGCAGATTAATCTGTGTTAATCAGCAATGTGAAAACATGATACTATTTTTTTTTCCCTCATTTGGTTGAAGCAGCTATTGCTGCCTGACCATTGCAATTCATATGGCAGTGCTGCTGTTACTCAGAAACTATAAATTCAGTGGTTTTTGTATTCTAGAGTAACAGCCTGTGAAGTTACCGAAGGACATTGACTGTTACAAAAACAGAAGAGTCATGTAGATGTTCAGTGATTAGATGAACCCTAATCTTGTTATTCTTTTCCAGGGCTAGACCAGCCCAAATGTTTCCTGTTACATTAATATTTTAGGCTTAGAAATAGTACAGTCATCAGAGAAAATAGCGTACCTTAAGGAAAATTATTAATTCTTGTTGCCTATAAGTGAGTACAGAAACTACAGACTGATTTGTATAGTTGTTCCTTCTGTACTAAATCAGTAAACTGTGGATGACAGGTACAGAACATGAGCATTTTAGATACTCTAGCTAAAGTAGCACAATATAAATGTTTCCTGCCTAAGCTAGGGCTATCAAATTCACAGAAATCCTTGCATGCTTTCTAGAGGAGTGAAATAGTGGGGAATACATTTTGCTGTTTTGGGTTTTTTTTCCCCCGTAACTATTTCTATGTCTCAGAAGCTTTTGTAATAAAATGTTCTCAAAACTTTCAACTCTCTGTTCTTTGAAGCTTTACTTCATAATAAATACCAAACTTGATTTACTCAAATGAATTGATCTCTTTGGTTTTTTCACTAGGGAATGGATGATCTGCAAGTTAGATCTGCTGCTACAGATATATTTTCTTATCTAGTAGAATTTAGTCCATCCATGGTCCGAGAATTTGTAATGCAAGAGGCCCAGCAGAGTGATGATGTAAGTAAAAGAGGTCTGGAGTTTAAGTATACTAGATTTAGAGCAAACAGGAAGAAGAACAGCAAAACAAACCTTTCTAGCATTTGGAATACGGTTAGCCCAAAAACGTAGACAGTAGAAATGCAGGAAAAAATAGATTTAAGATGCAAAAATTTCTGAGCATGCTGGTGTTATGTGTGTTTACGGTAATAAAATTGAACTTTGCCAGACAGCGAGTTCAGGTGAGGAGGGTTGTGCTTCACGGAACTCCAGTGTCTAAATGCAACTCTTCTAGTTTTTCAGTTTCACTTAGGTTTTACTGGGGAAATCATTCCACTGTTGAAACTGTGTCTAATTATTTTGTGGTTGGTTTGGTTTTGGTTTTTTTGCAGGACATCCTGCTCATCAACGTGGTCATTGAGCAGATGATCTGCGATACCGATCCTGAGCTCGGGGGAGCTGTTCAGCTGATGGGGCTCTTGCGCACCCTGATAGACCCAGAGAATATGTTGGCCACAGCTAATGTAAGAAAACACAAAGGGGTAAAGACCTTTACTGTCTCAGCACAACGGAAAGCCTGATATTTATTCCTGTTAGTGTGGTAGAGGATAAAAATAAAAAGAGGTTTTTATTCTTTTTTGACAGTGTTATGTATGGTCTGATACTGAATTTAAACAAGCTAAAAAATAAGCTAAAATTGCCATTAACTTTTGATAAAAGGAATGTGTCTGTGGTATCGTACAAGTGTTTAATAAACTAAGCAGCCCTGTGCTTCAGTGAAATAGCATTTTTACATTCATGGTGGGGCTTTCCTGGTGATAGCTGGGTTGGTTTGGTGTGTCTCAGATCTTCTCCCAAAATAAAGAAATGTATCTTATTTGAGCGAAGGTAATGTTGCAGGACCAACCAAAAAGATACAGGCAGACCTGAGGGAATTGACAGAATTATTTGTAAGCTGTCTTTTATGTTTCTACTCTTTCTTATTTAAAAGGAAGTACACAAATGCGAGTATTTAATAAAGTTATATTTGTTTTAGAAAACGGAAAAAAGTGAATTTCTCAATTTCTTCTACAACCATTGTATGCATGTTCTTACTGCACCGCTTCTGGCTAATACATCAGAAGATAAATGTGAAAAAGGTAATGTTACTTCCCCACCACCACCACCCCCTTGTAATGTTTTCCAGTGACTTGCAATCCTGGGGACAGGGATAAGCCTGTGGTCCAAGCTGGGAATACGCTTGCTGAGAACTGTTGTTTCCCCAGTGACAGGGGTTCTGTAGGCAGAAGTTTCAGTAGCCCTTTATCCCAGCTTTGAATGATAACGTATCTTTATGCTGTGCCTTGTATACTGTGTATCTGCTTGATGCATATTGTTAGTTGTATACGTTTCACTAGTATAACTTTAAAGAATATTTACTGTAAAGCAGAGAGTGTCTTTAGCTTGCAAGTACTTTTTTCTAAAAGTTTACAAAAATGCTGATGTTCGTCAGTGGTTACAGGTGTGCTCAGGTGATTAACTGCAAGGAACTGGTTTTCACTTGGCTGTAGTACAGAAATGCTGAAAGAAATCTATTCAAAGAAATACAACTTGGAACTCCTTTATCTTGTTTCTTTTTTAATTTTCCCTGGTAACAGTAAAGGGATTGGAAATCTCTGTTTGGCACACATGGATAACACTCGCTAGTTTGCCTCTACTGCTTCACAAACAGAAATTTAACATCGTTACAGCCTCTTGAGTCAGACTTTCTTTTGAGTACTCTTTCAAGAGATTAAATCAAACCAACACGTATTTGGTAAAAACACTTCTTTCATCTGACCCATCTTCTCATGTTAAGTGTTAAGTCAAAAAAATAAATGTTTTATGCTTTTTGTACCAAAATAAAACTTGTAATACTCATTTTATAATATTTGAAAAAAATTGCAACAGGCACTTTCTTTTATTTTACGTATACTTTTCCTAAGTATTAGATTACATATTTTCACCTAGTTGAATTTGAAACTTTGTAATGTAAATTGAATATATAATCTGAGCTGGCATGCATTCTTGCTGTATGTCTGTTTCTCTGTAGCATACAGGAACTTTTGATTTGACAAAAAGTTTGAACAGCTGCTAGAATCGATTGTTTATCCCCGTCGTTTAAATATTTACAGTGCTTTGAAAAACTTTTTCTGATTTTTGTTTTTGTTTTCTGTTTATCTGATGCAGTAGTTGGGTCCACTAAGAGTAACACAATTTGTCCTGGTAAGTTTTAATTGACCTTGAGTTTTGACAGTTGTCTTGTGTGCTGGGTGTGGTGTTTTTATTTTAAAAAAAAAGTTAGATATGTCCATACTTTTTTTTTTTTTTAAATACTTTTTATTTAAATAGATGGTAGGTGCTTTGCTTCATTTGAGACAACAGGAAGCTGAAAGAATATTTTCATCTGCTTTTGAGTTACTGGGTTTCACCTTTTTTTTTCCTAGTCTACTTTGCTACTGACAGTTTAAATCAATGTTAGTAAAATACGTACTAAAGAGACATAGCTGAGCTTTTACAGTTTGGATTTTTATCTGTGCAGGCTTCTTTTTTGACCAGTATGAAAAGGCATTGCTAATTGGGTTCACGTGAATACAGATCAGACTGGCTTTTTTTTAACTCTATACCATTAGTCTGGATAGCCTTAACCAGTAACTGGCTGGAAGAAATCCCACTGCCAATTCAGCATGGGTTTTGTGACTTGAAAAAAAAAAAAAAAGCCAAATTTGTATGTGTTGGTTTGTTCTGACCCAGAGTCCCACTTCCTAAAGCAATGCAGTTTGTCACTAGAAACGTGTCAGGAGCTGTAATAGCAGCTGAGCTTGGTGATGATTTGGTGCATGACAGCACTTTGTGTTTTTTTAGTATAACTTAAGGCGTTACTTTTTCTTGTAGACAATTATCAAACGGCACAACTACTTGCCTTAATTTTGGAGCTGCTTACTTTTTGTGTGGAACACCACACATATCACATCAAAAATTACATTATGAACAAAGATTTGCTAAGAAGAGTACTGGTCTTGATGAATTCAAAACACACATTTCTGGCCTTGTGTGAGTATGGAGCTGTTGTGATTTCCTTCTTCAAGGCTTTGTATCTACTGTGGGGAATGTAAAGGCTTAAAAGTGTTTACTTAACTTAAAATTCATGTTAATTTCCTATTTGTTACTGACTATAGCTGTTAAGTAATTTTGAAAAAATGGTAGCAGATGGCTGTTAATGTAGACCAGTGGGGGTCCTGCACCTGGGATGTGGCAGTCCCAGGCACAAGTACAGGTTGGGCAGAGAATGGCTGGAAAGCAGCCCTGAGGAGAAGGACTTTGAGGTGTTGGTGGATGAGAAGCTTAAGATGAGCTGGCAATGTGCACTAGTAGCCCAGAGAGCCAACCCCATCCTGGGCTGCATCAAGAGAAGTGTGGCCAGCAGGTCCCGGGAGGTGATTCTGCCCC
>JAOXNO010000024.1:4745726-4837713 GCA_028565335.1 Limnodromus scolopaceus
TGGAAGTGTTCAAGGCCAGGCTGGATGGGGCTTTGAGCAACCTGCTCTAGTGGGAGGTGTCCCTGCCCAGGGCAGGGAGGTTGGAAAGATGATCTTTAAGGTCCCTTCCAACCCAAACCATTCTATTCTATGATCTATTCTATTCAGTGCAGTTTGTGGTGGGAGCGGAATTGTATCTTTTGAAGTCCACAATGAACCTTTCAAGTCTTTATGACAGAAAGGATGATTTGTGATCAGCTGCCTTAGTTCATTTAAATGGAGAAACTGTCATTTCGTAACATCATCATGAATCTAGTGTTCCTTGTGGAGAGCAAATGAAATTTGGTGACTGTGGTATTTAAAGAATAGGGGCTGGTTCTGGGAGGTGAACACGGAGAAGCACAGGAACGAGCTAATACTTTAACTTCATGTGTGCTAAAGTTTATTGCTGCTGGATTTCAAAAGTAAATTATTGGACCCTGATCATACTCAAATACCTGGGAAAGTCAAAGAATGAAAGAAAGGTTTCCTCTCAGCAGATGTTTCTTCTGAACTTGAAGAAAGTGCTTTTTAAAGCTCTTCGTTTGGGGAGGAGGGGGGGCATCTTCCTCTCAGTAAATATCAGGTTTTTTCAGTTCTTTTCAAGAGAAGCAGGTTGGAACCCTGGCATATAGTTACTAAATTCTGGAATCTCTTTCTTCACACAGGTGCTCTTCGCTTTATGAGGAGGATAATTGGCCTAAAAGATGAATTTTATAACCGTTATATCACCAAGGGAAACCTGTTTGAACCGGTTATAAATGCTCTGTTGGATAATGGAACTAGGTACAATCTACTCAACTCTGCTGTGATTGAGCTGTTTGAATTCATCAGGGTGGTAAGTTCAGCAGCTTGTGCAGCTCTTACGTGTATGTGGCATCTCACGGAGAAATACAAAATGCAAATCTTTCCCTTGAAATAGTGTATTACTACTTATAATAACAAGCTAAAAACCCCATAGATAAATACCGAAATGGAAAGCAGGCAGCGAGCTGCTTCGTGCCTGTTTCATTTGATTGTCCCATCACAGAGTGTGTGTTGGCACTGTTTACATGTAAGTTTGTGTAAAAGTGTCCCGCAGATGAAATTCATCTAAGTGGTAGAATGTGTTGTTTCTAGACCAAGCTTTGAAGTGAGGAATTAAGTTAAATATGTTATACGTGAGTAAATCTGGGTATTATTCAGTCTAAATGAGACTAATTTGGCTACAAATTTGAATTATCATTGTCTTTTAAAATCCCACACACATGCTTTCTTAGCCAATGTCAGCTTTGAATCAGTAGATTTTCCACAGGCAGCATTTGTGGGAACCATGTGTGTGTGGAGAGGACAGACGGGACAAGCAGGAGCGCCCACTTTGTGGGATTGCTGGGGTAGAAAACAAGGACTTGCAAGAGCTCCTGAGCCACTCGCTGCGAATGCCTTGGTGTGTGGGAGTCGTCTTCTCAGGGGATCCTTGTGGTCTGCAAAAATGAAGGGTGGTTTTTAGTCACAGGATGTTGTAGCTGCTGACTTCTCCAGGAAGAAGGAAATGCATTGTGTCTCCAGGTGACTTTTGCCAGTGTGGTTTGAAAGTTAAGAGTTGCCTGATACGGTGAGGCTTGTGAGGGGGTGAGTGACTAAAAGGTGCCTGGTGCCACATGTGCTGCTCTAGGTTCTGAGGACAAGAAAAAACAGCTGAAACTTAGGGGGAGAGCGTTGTTTTCTCAAGAGGGATTTATCCTAGATAGCAAGCATCATGGTGTAATCGAGCTGTCACAAATAGAACTGGGACAGTACTGACTATATTGTCCATTTGTATGGGAAATTTAATAATTATTTCCAGATTCCAGCTTTTATAAAAAAAAAAAATTCTGACGACTTCACCCTTATTCTTTAACATTTTTACTCTGGACAATGAATCAGTTACTTTCAAAACTAAACTCTCTAAAGGTTTCAGAACTTCTGCATGTTAATATTTGAGACTGAAACCCTGTTTTCTTCTTATGCAGGAAGATATTAAGTCCCTTATTGCACATATAGTTGAAAACTTTTATAATGCACTTGAATCTATCGAATATGTTCAGACATTCAAGGGATTGAAGACAAAATATGAGCAAGAAAAAGACCGACAAAACCAGAAACTGAACAGGTACGACCCAGTTTATGTATCCTGAGACCTTTACTGAATGCCCTTGTGTGTCATCTTCTTCCTGCTGGTTGTTTTTTTCCTTTCCTAGAAGGCAGAAAACGCAGAAGGCTGGATTTTTATTTTTTTTTTTGTTCCTGATGAAAAATTCTTTAATTAGAGTAAACCTCCATCTGGCTTTCCTTGTGGCCTACTGTAGTTACCGCTCGTGTTTGTCAGGATATGAAATGTTACATTCAGAAAACTCTCAGCTTATGAAGAGCAGAATCTTCTTCTGTCGTTCAGAGTTAGGATTCAATCTGCCTTGGTGTCACCTGGGCTTTTGCTGAAGCTCATGTTGACTGCAGAATCGGAGACGGAGCTGGGCTGCCTTCCCAAACACACGGAACTCACACTCCAGCCTCAGAAGCCGTTTCTGATCCCGGCTGAGTCCGAACCAGCGGGCAAAATTTGAATCCCTTGTCATGTGTCTCTTACAGTGTTCCATCTATATTGCGTAGCAATAGATTTCGCAGAGATGCAAGAGCCTTAGAGGAGGATGAAGAAATGTGGTTCAATGAAGACGAAGAGGAAGAAGGTGAAGCTGTTGTACCTCCAGTTGAGAAGTCAAAACAGGAGGATGATTTTCCAGATAGCTATGAAAAATTTATGGAAACTAAAAAAGGTATTTACGCAATTTCAGCTTGCCAGGACTGGAAGTGCTCTGTGGCAGATTCCTGGAGTATCATGTAAACAAACCAGTTGCTTGTGCTCTGTATCATCAGCAGGGGTCAGGGTATTCCGTGTAATTAACTAATTAATTCCTTACATATATTTGCAAGATAGTTTAAGATTAAAATAATGAGTTAAATTGCTCCAAGCATGCATCTAGATTAAGTGATGTTCAATAGCAAAATTTTACATGTACTAGTGTGCGCTGAGAGAGCCATGTCCCCGTGTCCCCAGCACCCGTGCCATTCCCCACTTGCATGCTGGCGCGTGCCTGGGTGAGGTCAGGGGGTGAGCTGTGGATTTCAACAGAATTTAAAAAAAAACAGTAGGGCGGCTTTTGCCCTGTGATTATGCTGTGATGTGGATTGTACTCCATGGTGTACAGCCGATACTTAAGTATGGAAATGTTTGTCCCTCAGCTAAGGAGAGCGAGGACAAAGAGAATCTTCCAAAAAGGACTTCAGCTGGGGGATTCAAATTCACTTTTTCCCACTCAGCCAGCGCAGCCAATGGTGCAAACGGTGCAAACAGTAAATCCGTGGCAGCTCAGACGTCACCAGCAAGCTCCAACGGCTCCTCTTCAAAGAACGCAACCCTGACCACAGCGGTGACGGCCTCGAAGGTGGGAGAACTTGTACAAAAGCTGCTGTTCCTCACTGAGGAGCAGTGTCGGGAGACTCTGACGGTTGTAACGTGGCACGGTCAGCGTTAGCCTCTGGGCAGGGCATCTTATTTACGTATAAATTCGTCCAAAGCCCTGTCCAGTGAAGCCCTTACTAGCTTGGGGGAAGGTTTAAGAAAGTATTAGGTGGGACAGGAGTCTGTTGGTAACCTGGTGGGCACAGTTTGACCTTGCATCTTCTGCATAATTTAACTCTTCCCACTCCTCAGCTTTTTTAACTGTCCAGTTGCTGCTCGGTGTGTGTCACATGAGATTGGTTTTTTTTCTCAATTATGTTACTAATCCCCCAACAGGGGGCCCACTGAGTGTTTTTAAGCAGACGAAATAAAGTGATAGTTATGGCTTGCCCAGTCGTGCAAGTTCCTGAGAGGCTACAGGCAAAAATTGTGGCAAAAATTTTATTGCACACACCTAAGACTTGCCAGCAAAATGGATGTGCAGTTACACACGTTGGATTGTCCGACTGTCCGGTTGGGAGCTTGAAGAGTGATTTTTAAGTAACTCTGAGACCAGATCCAGAGACTTTTATAACTTTGAGATTCAAAAACATTCTTAAGACAAATAGGTCGTTGAATGAAAAAGGCATCACCAAAACCCTTCTGCAGCCTCGTGAGTCCCGGGCAGGTTGGCTGGGGGTTGTATAGGAAGGTTGCACATTTCTGAGTATTTTTTTTTTCAATGTGAGATTTTCTTTTTTTATTATTTTCTTTTTTTTTTTTTTCCCTGTTTTAATTGGCAGGGAAGTCTAGTTGGCCTAGTGGATTATCCTGATGATGAAGATGATGATGAAGAGGAGGAGACATCTCCAAGGAAAAGACCTCGTCTGGGTTCATAAATGAAACCAAAACTTTGGAATAAGAACTTTTATTATGGGGTTTCAAATGCTGCAACTGTTTTAAGAGCTAAAAAGAATCTGATTCAGAAAGCTTTCTCCCATGAGTATATAAGATAATACAAGGAGTAGCAAAAGAAACTCAGTGTATCAGCTAGAAAGGGTTAGTTCTGTAAACACAAAGCTTCCCAGGAACTTAATATCTTTCTAGTAAGTAAGGAGTCTGCCATTCAGGCTGTCAAAAAAATGAAAAATTTAAAAAAAAAAAGTGGGTTAGTATTCACAGAACCTGGATGATGGCTTCTCAGCAAGGAAAGTCTCAGGTGTTGGGAGGGCAGGGGGAGGGAAAGATACAGTAAAACTTTTTTTAAAATATTGCAGGGTTTCCCCAGTGTTTAACAGAACTAGGAAAAAGAAATTCAAGCTTAAATTTTGAACCCAGTAATCTTAATTTTGTAATGGTGCTGTCAGTTGTGTTCTTTTAGTAATGCCTCTTTTAAAAAAATTTTAAGGGAAAACTAACTCTGTTTGCATAAGAACAATCCAGATTTTGGGACCATTTATTAGCAATTAAATCGCATTTCTCATGGTTGGAGGGAGGGACACCGCCGTTATAGTGCATGTTGAGTTGTTTAAAACAGTTAAAGTTTTAATTTGTATTTTTCAAGAGGAGAAAATGGAAGCTGGATTCAAAATGGATGGTTTCCCTTGTTTTTTCGATTAGACATCCAGTAATATTTATGCCAAGGAATGATCGCTTCCAAAATATCTCCAGGAGCTGCTTGTGTCAAAGCGGTGCTGTACCCGGCCCACCCGAGGAGCTGTCGGCTTCCCCTTGCGGGAGATCCCGAATTTGAGTGGCTTTCTGTGTGGTTGAATGAGCTGTCTCTTCTCGGAGCAGTGAGCCCTTCTCCTGTTGGCGAGTTTAAATTGCGTAACTGAGGTGGTGATGAGAAACACTAACAGGTTTTTCACAGCGATGAATTTAGCAGCATTTTAACACCAAAGTCACTTCGGACCAAGCTGGAACTATCACCAAGAGAACACCGGTCTTTGAGGCAGAATCAACAAGCGGCACCTGAGTCTGGTGTTAATGCGAAAGCTGCTTTTTAAAAAAAAAGAAAAGCACATTCCACGTGGTAGGTGAGCAAACCGCGACAAAAGTAGGCGAGTTGGTAGCGGCAAACAGTCCGGGTTTTATTTTCAAGAGCAGCAAGTGAACTGTAAATATTTTAATGTTAGTTTGCCCGTATGTGATCTGAGATCATGATGACGTGAGAGGAAATTTCCCAACAACAATTAATGTGTCAGAAATGTTAAAGTACGAAACCAGCTGCAATCCACCAGAGAGATCACTCTTGTAATATGTGTTATGGGTCCATTTCTCCTGGAATAGTTTAAACCGAAGCAGTTTCTCTGTTTTGGAGATTTTTGTAGTTAATTTTAATTTTAGCTATTGTTTGGAAAAAGATGGGCTGTCTGTGTAGATATGAAGTATAGTTTTTTTCCATAAAACAGAAGTTTATTTTGTATTAAAAATACCACTGTACTTGTTTTACACCATTTGTATACATGTGGTGATATTAATGCTGAACTGTAAAATTCAGGAATTAAAATGTGACCCTGTAATTCCATAACTATTGCTTTTGTTTGGTTTGTTGTACATGGTAAGTTAACTCAGAATTTTAAATGTGGCCATTTTTTAGATTAGTTATCCACGCAGTTTTAAAAGTAACTCTATACCACTAGATGAAATCCCAAAGGGAAGGTGTGAGTTCTTAGCGACGTGTCAGTTAGACACAGCGCTCTGATGGACGGCAGTTCCTGTGCGTGGACCTGGGGACAATGGCATTGCCCCTCGCGGGCTCCAGGCGACCAAGAAGGGGACTCCTCATCTCCCACCTGCGCCGTGCAACGCCCCGTCAGCTCCCAACACAGGATGCGAGGAAGCGTTTGCTGGTGAAGCACAGCCGCAGCATCGCAGCCCTGTGCTCGCTCTCCTGCTGACCGTCACCTGGTTTCCTGCCTGAGGAGTCTTTTCTCTCCACCGGTAACGATGATTGGCTTCCTCCAGCACTACACACGCTACTCCAGCTACAGTTACGCAGTACGTGCCTTTACTAACCTGAGGCTGAAAAATTGCGTCACCCGGTCCCTGGACCTGAGTTGTCCTGATTCTCTTTAACAGCCACCCGAAAGAAGTTCTCTGAGAGCCTCCGACGGCAGCGCGTTAGTCCTGACCCTGTTCCCCACCGCCCCAGCTCTTCCCTGAAGTACTGTCAGGAGCTTTAAAAAAAAAAAATACGTTCAGACCAACGTGAGGGTTTGTTGGTTTTTTTTTTTTTACAACAAAACCAAGAATGTCATGAATTTTTATAGTTACTAGAAAAAGACTGTGTAAAGTGGCATTAGATGTCCCGTTTAAAAAAAAAAAAAAAAAACACAAACAAAAAATAATATCCCTGTAGAAGGTGACACACAGTATTCTTTTTAACTGGCTTTTGTCCGGGGCCGTTGCCCCATCTGACCTGGTGGGTTCTGCCTGTTCCCCTGTCTGGGGTCCTTCCACTACCACTCTTTTTGGAAAAGAAAAGAACATCTGCCAACATGTATCAGTTATAAATGCTATTTTAATAAAAAGTTACATGAAACTGGAATTGGTTGGGTTGTTTCTTTGAACGCGAGTTACCGCTGCAGGCGGCTGTGTACTGGCACTGAGCAAACTGCCCTGCTTCCTTTTGACTCCGTCACAGCCAAACCAGTAAACAAGATTTTAAAATATTTCTGCTTTGAAACAGAATTGCTCCTGACATCCTGAGCTTTTACTTTGTAACTAAAGCAACTGTTTTTTACTTAAAGTTGCATTTAGAGCAATACTGGAGCTGAGGGCTGCTAAATTGCCCCAAAAGTATGTAAAAACAAGGTGTTCCAGAATGAGCATGTGAATGTCTGGACTCCAAGCTGCATTATCTTTCTGAAAAATAACATGGTCATAGTTCCATTTCCTTGTGAAATTAGACTTTATTACATTGCACAGCTGAAAAATAGTAATTTGCTTATAATATTCTAATAAAAGGAACAAAGTTCTATAAATTTAAAAATAAAAAAGTTACAATTTCTAACTCTCTCAAATGTTCACATCAGAGTTACTTTGACAGCTCTTAATACCTGCTTTTGTTCTATACACTAGCAAGTGGCTGAGGCCAGTGCTTCAGACAATCTGGGCGCTGCAGGGGATGTTAAACGGCCTCACTGTTGAGCACGTTCCAGTGAAAGTCACTGAGTTTCCAGCATTCTGGAAAATAAGTGTTTTTAGTGTATTTCAGTGTAATTTTAAATATTTATACATAAGTACCAAGTTGCTTGTCTGAAAGTCCTATAAAACTAAGTTAATACTGGAAAACAAAGCCATTCAATTATTAGTTACATAATTTATTCTAAAAACATCCTTATGTTCTTGAGTTCTGCAATGACCTCCTTAAAATTATCGCTTATTAATAACTTCTTCTTTGAGTTTTTCTGCAAGCATTTTCCTCTTCTGTAGTAGTCTTTGCTTCTCTTCTGACATTTCCTAAGACAAAAAAAAAAAACCCACAAAACAATAATGAGAAACCACTGCAACAAAGCACATGGCTTCCCTGGTCAGTACCCCGACTTCTGGCACCAGTGGCTGCCCCAGGTGAGCCGGGCTGGCTCTGGACACACGCTTCCTCTGCCAGCGCCAGCCACGTGATGCCACTTGCAGACCCAGGGCTTCAAACTCTCGTGCTCTCCAGAATGACTTAAAAAAAAAAAAATAAATTTAATTATTATTCCATTTCTTGAGAAGTGGATCCCAGGATGTGGACGACCGGCTCTTTACATCAATCTGCCTTTTTTCCCACTGCACAGTACCAATCTTTTTGAAAGGACTATGCTTAGCTGTTTGGGGAGTTCCCCAATCAGCAATATTTTAGGCATGTTCTGAGCATAATAAAATGCTCAGCAACTCTGAAAAATACCCAAGGCAATACAAGATCTCTGGGCTTAAGTAGATGCTCTGTAAAGAAGAAGAGTGATTTTTTCAAGTTTTTTTTTTTAAATATAACTGTTACCACATTGTTTTGTGGGAGGTTTTAAGGTCTTCTACAAGTTTCCTCATTTACTTTGTGAGTTTTCAAGCATTTCTTATATAAATGTGGATTAGACCTATTTGTGGCAAACACGCTAAGTCATATTACCCGTAACAATGATTAACAGAAGAAGTTTGGGCTTTTTTTTTTTTTTTTGTCTGATGAAGACCTCTGTTTTGGTGGAGCTTTATCCTGTCATAGGATTCAGAGTTTTTTTATGGCTGTAGTCTTTTTCCCAACAGGGAAAGAAAATACTACCTTTTCCCCCCAACTAGATTTTTCTATCATCCCCGTGGTGCAAGGATTTTTGTGATCTAGCACTTAAGTCGGGGAACGTAGCAGTTAATTCACGGAGTAACTTCATGCCCATCTCTGAACAGAGAACAGCCTTCGGACCAAAACAGCACCCTGAAGAGCAGGGCAAACTGCCGGCTGTACCTCTGCCTGTAGCACACCCTCCTCCTGTCCCGAGCCTCCAACCCTCCCACCAACAGTTGCCCGACCCTCGGAGAACCTTGGCTTCCTACCCTGCATCCTCACCACCTCCCTTCTATCCCAGCAGCTGAGGGATAGAAATCAAGCATTGAAATAGGTACAAAACTTCCAGAAGAGAGAAAACAGAGGAAATCCGTTACCTCTGTAAAATAAGACTTTGCAAAAGAAAAATGCTTTTCCCACTTCAGCTGGAAAAAAGACCCCAAAACCCAGGGATTTAAGGCAGCCCAAACAGCAGCTCACAGATTAGGAGAAAACCAGCATTTTAGCTATTTGTACACATAAATTAATAATAAGGACTTGGTGGTACTAAAGCAGAGTAATGCTAACTTCATTACTAAAACTTGAAAATAATCCCTCTCAACTTCTACCACTTGGTTGTTGGTTTTTTTATCCTGCTGCATTATTCAGCAACAATATTTACATCTTCACTGAAATCATCTGTGTTTTTTTATAAAGCGGTCAGGACGATTAGAACATTTGAATCCCTCACCTCTTTAGGAGGAGATTCCTCCTTCTGGCCAGTGTTTGCTGGTAACAGTACGTTATTTCTCGACTCCTTCTTTGTAGCCATCAGCAAATCTCGTTTTTTCTTTAGGTAGTCCTCTCGTTGCTTCAGCTGCTGTTCTTCAAGTTCTGATAAATCCTGAAATTATTGGGTTTTTTTTTTAGAATACATTTTGAAATTAATTTTTGGTATATATGTTATGTAGTTGTGAGATAAAAGCATTTACATCATATTTGCCTCCAAAATTACTAGCTGAAAAAAATCCAAGCTAAAGTTTCAAGCCAGAGCTGTCTACTAAGAAATTATCGTGGAACAAAGGCTGAACGCTGAGTTCTAGTCTAAATCTAGAATGATGATCTGAACTTTATGCAAATTAAATCGGTAAATACTGTAAGTTTTTGCATACTGGGTTAAAAAAAACAAAAAAAAAACCCCATCCCAATCCAAACCAAATCCACCTGATTACATTTAGAATACACATTTAAGACAGTATTACATTTAAATATATCTTTTCTATTGTTGTAATCCTGTCTTTTTGCATTCTAGTTCTACGTTTGGGGTTTTTTCTTGTTTGTTTTAAACTTACAGGTCCTTTCATCCCAGCCTTTTGTGCCACATTTTCTGAACATTTTCCAGCTGACTTTTTCTTAATGTCTTCTTTCCCTTTGGTACAAGAGGGCTGAGGTCCTTTTTGTAATGGGCGTACTGGTTTTAAGTCTTCCTTTGCAGATTTCTGAGATTCCTCTAAACAGCAATTTTACATAGAAAACAATTAGAAAGAATAGAAATATATCAAATAAAAAATAAATTGGTGTTTCTTCCAATATCTAGATGTCTCTTCTGATGAAACAGGAAACTTAAAAAACCCCACATTTCTCCACTTTTTATTAAAAACACTTTCTTTCAAAACCCACAGATATTGTAATTGCACTATGAAAGCAATTACATAGTGCTTTGCATCATAAATACCCCTACTGCAATGAATTATAAATTAGTCAAATGCTTGGAATGTAATTTCTTTTTCAGTGTTCTAATAGTCAGTTCATATTGAGATTGTACTTTCAGTTTCTGTCTTGGCAAGCCCAGCAGCCAGCAGCTTATAAGATTCACTTTAACCAACTCTAAGTACGAGTGTACTGGTTCACTTTAGCCAACCAGTACAAGAGTACTGGTTCAGCTTTCAGCTTCGGAGAAAGAAATCAGAAAAGAACACATTTAAGTGAACTTGTACAGGAGTGGGGTGAAGGATAGCTCGAGAGGTGCAAAGCATTGCAACAACACAGCTCGGTTACTCCTCTTCAGAGCTAACCCTGCCCCAGCCTGAGGATACAGTGGGAACCCACCCTGGTTCCCACACTGGGTGGGTTCAGAGCCCCAGAGGGGCTGGCTGGTGGCTGCAAGGGGAGCTCTGGGCAGCCACAGCACAAACGAGGCTTGGGCAACTTCTGGTATCTTCCACTCCCTACCAAGTCCCTCACCTTGTGCAAGAGAGCAGTCCTGCACGATACCCTGGTCACCTCTTGCTTTTTTCTTGGACAAACGCAGCCTCTGCTGACAAAGAAAAGTAACCCTGTACCAATTCCAGCCTTTCATATCTCTGCAGATACCAAGGGTAGGTTTGCCTTGCATCCCACCGAACTGCATGGTGTTCTGAGATGGCATCACGGTTACGGACCTCCGAGTCAAAGCCTCTCCAGTCACCGGACTGCAGAGCAGGGTAGGTTTTCACAACTTTACTATGACTTCTCTTGATTTGACCTATGACTCCTGAGTGAGGTAAGTTGCTGCTCCTACTATACTTCTATTAAAAATGAAGAGGTTTTTGACTGCCTTAAAATACGCCTGAAAATATCCACATAGACGCAAGAGCACAGGTAGCAAAAGGCAAATTTTCCTGTGTTCAGTCAGTTTGAGTCTATCCATAGTATCTGAGTTGTTATTCAAAGTACAGAAAACAAACCAGGACAGAAATGTAAAGATCAAGTTGAAGAATTGGCACTTCACTGAAATATGTCTGCTGGAAGTCTTGATGCTCCAAATAATGTCTTTTTGTGATGGATACAAGTTCTTAGAGGCACTGTGAGAGGTCAGAGTTAAAACTGCTAGAAAAAAATCCTCACACTATAGATTAAAAAGCAGAGGGCAAAAAACCCCCAAAAATCCACACACTGCATGTCAACTTCCTATACCATAACCAACATTATGATTAAGGAAAGCTACTTACCAGAAAGCAGTTCTTTGAAATGTGTTGTTTGTATGTAAATCTACACTGCTGCTGTCTGTATCACAAACACTTGAGCTGGAGATGTTTGTGTCTTAGCAGTACCTGTAGGATGTGATCATAGGACCCTCAGTGTCACTTAACCCACGAACCTGAAAAGACACTGAGAAGGGAAGGAGGGTGGATAGTGAATGTACAAATAGACAGCGCATCTCAAAGAGTTACAGTTAGTGGTACGTAACATTTTTTTCCTTTGAGAACCTGTCTATAGGTACATTCATACTGCGGGTGACTCAACAACGCTCTTTTCCATGTGGACAATTCAGAATCTTCTCAAAATACAAGCACTCAGGACCACTCCAGCAGATGCTGCATCCTTCTTATCCCTGTGACACAGGCAGTTCGGTGCCAACACGAGTACAGCTTTTGAAGCAGCTGCCCTGCAGGTACCTGGAGTGGGAAGTGTTGTCCAAGAACGCTGGAAAGGTCACTTGCACTCCAAAGTGTTGAACATGACCTTTACCATGAAATTCACCCTTCTGATCTCTCTGTGGTGCAACAAGTTGGGTGGTCAAAGTACAGGAGGAATGGTTTTGCAAGCTCTAATCTGTAAACTACTTGTAAGGAGCTCACCAAAATGGAATTAAGAAAATTAGGGCAACTACCATTAAAATTTTAATTCATTATACAGTGGAAAACTTTAAGAGGCCCATGAACTGCAATCTTGGGCCTCAAGGTGAAGGGGAAACAGCAAAAGATAATAAAAACACTGTGTATCTGAAGGAAAAGAAACATATGGCAGACTGGAGGGAACAAAAAATGAAAAAGGAAAAAAAAGTTCTTCCTTTTCCTGACTACGAGAACTGGTTCATGCAAGGGCTGCCAAGGCAGCCGATACTCCCAGGTATGGGATTCCTTCCCACACTCAGGTCGAGAAAGATGAGCTGTCGTGTTCCTCGGTAACGTGGCCCTACGAGCAAGAAGATGGAGACAAGATGCAATCACAGGTCTGGTGTGCTGTGAGGGTCTGGGACAGACCCGGGTGAGAGGAGAGCAGCTTTTTGGCCACCCCAGAAAGTCACTAACTGAGTGAAAGGTTCTTGCTGTTTCCATTCCCAGAGTCGCATCTGATAGCAAGAGGAAGCAAGTCAAGCAGAGATTATGACCCCATTATCCGAGACAAGCCTGTAGCTGGGAGCCCATGTATTGGAAGCAGGAAATAACAGACTGGTCTGGAGGCTGGTCCTCAGTTCTGTGTGAGAAAGGGGTCTGGAAGAAGATTGCCAGTACAGATTCTTCTTGATTTTTGCCACCACTACCCAAAACCAGTTTTCCAAAAGGTGATACTGGAGGATAAGGTATGAGAAACTTTTTTAATAGCCTCTTTGGGCAGCTATGCTGCTACAAGATGCCAGTTCTACAAGGATGAAGATGGTTTTCAAGCAGCTGAAACCTTTTGTAGGCCTGTCTCTTCTTCGGCATTTCAAGAGCATGGGAACGCTCAGCACCAGCTAAGCAGGTGTTTGGAGAGCACAGAAAAAGGGCTGCACTCAGTGCTGAGAAGTCTTGACTCCTGAGCTCAAAGACCTCCTGTCTCTCAAGCACAGGATTAAGTTCTGCAGACAGAATATTTTCCAGGAATATGCCTTCCTCCTGAAACAGGAAGAAAACAGCACAGACGTGGCTTAGTGGCACCACTGCAAGGTGGCACAATTATGCAAAAGTAAGAGAAGTAAAAGCAGGCTGGGAGAAGAGAAGAATGTAAGTACATCTGCAGGCCTCCTGCATACTTCCAAGGGTGGAAAAGGAGAGAAGAACAGTTCAAACAAATGTAACAAAACCTTAGCAGAATAACAGAAGGGGTGTGTGTGTGTAACTTTAAAAGTCAGTGACACAATTTATTCTTAAGTTTCCTAATGTGAAAGACACTCAGTTTAAAAGAGCAGAGGGTCCTACAACCACTTCATCTGTTAAATGGCCATCAAATAAAAAAGCAAGTATGCCCCAAAGGTACTACCAAGGCTAAAAGTATCCAGCTCAAGTGTCTGTGATATGAAAATTTCCAGTGTGAATGCATACAAAGACAAGCACAAGACACAGGAAAAATGTAACTAAAGACAGTGCAGACTATTATTTCCCAAAGTTGTAATTATATTCTTGGAAGTGACCTTAGAATATTGTTACAAATTTTTTCACAAATTCATAAGAGACCAAATCCCACTGAGATGTAATCTGTTTTTGAAGATCATCTATATGTGTACCTATATACATAGATATGTGTGTGTATATACATGCCTGCCTATATGTATGTATGCATGTATACACACATCTACATACACATATATACATGCTTCTTTTCACCTAAGAATTTTCCTGCTTTCCTGAACAGGTCAGCGCCCTTGTGCTTTAGCTGCAACACAAAAATACCAAGAGTCCCTCCATCACAACCAGTGATTCCTTTTTTTCCTCCTCCCTGTAAAAGCACTGGCTTGGTCATGCTCTCCAGTAAATAATCATCTACAAAACAGTTCAGACAATTTTCACTCCATAACCTGGGTAAAGTTCAAGACTACTTAAAACAGCTCTCCTTGGTATTTTAAGTTGGTTAAGTGTCACAATCCCATTCAAAAACAAAAATATAAAATTGAAAAGCTTAACATGAGTAACAAATATCCGAATCAAAGGCAAAAAAGATTCAGTTTGGTGGTCTAACAACTCAGCTTGAATGAATCTTAACAGTTCCTTCAGAAATATTTGACTGCTATCAAGAAATGCGGTATAATTATAAATTAAATCTATAATGGCCACACACAGGGAGAGAAATCATAATTTAAGTCAATGTTAAGTCAATTTAAGTTGGAAGGCACTTCTGCAGCCACCTGGTGCAAATATGAGTGGACTCTTCAATAATTTGAAAGTAGTACCATATTGTACACTCAGCATTGCACTTTCCCACAGAATTACCTAATGGAAATTTTGGAGTTTTTTCAGAATCATTAGCTTCCTCAGTGGATTCCTTAACTTTCACAGCTTCTTTTGAATCTCCTGGAAGACTGGTAACATCTGCTGATGTAAGTTTATCACGTGCCTTAAATTAAGAAGCAAACAAACAAAACCAAGCATTACATTTCCTGGCACTGTACTTCAGGCATTAAACTGTCAACACAAAGAAACCTCCCAAAAGAACTTTCAGTTAAAATTGTGTTGTTTACACTACATACTGCACAGCCGAAGTCAACAAAAGCAAACTACTTGTTCTGTTTTACTAACAGGAAGGTTCTTTCTGGCTTATAGTCATAAAACAGCTTTTTTTTTTTTTTTTTTTAAAGTTCAAAACCTGTTCCCTAATCAACAATCAGAATTTAGAATATTAGGTAAATTGGTATTTAGTTTCCCAGCTACAAATAGATAATGTAGGATGTTGGGGTTTTTTGCCACATTTTGCCTGTGACTTTTAAGCAGACCTCTGGCTACCAGAAAAATACAATACAATAAGAGAACCAGGAATGTGTAGTGAAGTTACCACAGAAATGGAGGAATAATTAAATGAATGGAAACAACAGGTCTGGATCATCTCTGACACTATTGTTTCACTTCCACACTTGTATGGGAAACCTTGACAATGCAACCCACCTCTCAAAATAGTAAAGCCAGCTGGGATTTGCCCAGAAAATGTCTACGCTGTTCATCAACCATCTAATTCATGTCAGAGCCCCCCCCCCCCAACATTCATCAAAATATTAAATTATTTTGTATTAAAACATTCTCTAACAAAAACATATTCTTGAACAATAACTATCACCTTCTCTGTCTACGTGAACTTGACCGGGGCCTCTGTAATCTGGCTTTTTTTATCAACAATGTTGATATTCTTGACTGGCCTATAAAATATGGATAAGCCTGCATCTTAATACAACTTGAATTCTTAAAATGAGCCAAAGCTTGAGTTTCCCAGTTGTTTTGTAAGAAGCCCAGTAGAACAGGAGACTCATTTCCTGGAATCTATCATTGTAATATGGGAAAGAAGAGTTTTGTCACCATTTTTCTGCAGTGTCAGACACTGGGAGAAAGGTTTAATTTGGTGGAATATCCCCTCTGTTCAGGATTTGCACTCAGTAGCATAGCTATCATCTGCACCCACCATGGGTTTGAACTGAGGAGCAGGATTGGAAATAGCGCATTGACCTCTTGTAGTAGTTACATTTGGTCTCCAGGCGGTATCCTTTGTCAGTTCAGGCTGAAGAAACTGTCTGGTTTTTTTTCCAAATTTCGTAATGACAGAAAAAAATAGAGCAATTCTGCTCCCTTTTGAAACAGCCTACAATTCCAGCAATTTTTACGTTTTTCCAGTGAAGGGGAGGTTTAATTTCTACTGCAGTTGATTTCAATTTCAATTTGTTTCTCAGTTGCTGAATGAATAGCAATTTAGCCAATCCATGTTAACGTTCAGTTCCCTTCCTACTTAATTTCCTCTGATGGAGACCAAGTGATGGTCTAACTTGGAGAGGATTTCTGGTTCCTGGTGATTAGGTTTTGGCAGTATTGTGCAGACTTAATTAAAAACTGTACTGTCTATGAAGTGATCCTTAAAATTCCTGAAGGATTATGAATGCTGTAATCTCTAAGAAGCTTATACTTTGAAGTCTCTTTGATCTTGACAATATTAGTAATTCAAATATTCTCTGGATCTGAAAGGTTGACATCCGTTACCAGGATTTTAGAATTCAGATACTGAAGAGGGAATATGCTTATCATATGAGCTCCACCAAATGACTGGTGGTTAATGGTATCACGTGTAGCACCGGTGTCAATGATACCGATACCATCAAGAAAAACATGAACAACAGAACAGACCTTTCAAAAAGAAGTGTCAGTAAGACCTTTCTGACAGACCTTTTGTTTGCTTAGGATGGTACACATTGCCTTAAAATGACACCCAGGACAGGATTATCAGAGTATTTCTTAATCATCAACACAGCTCTGCTGGAAAGGTAAGATACTCACTTGTTCAGTCCTCTTTCTTTCTTGCTCTATTTCATATTCTTCCTTAGATTTTCTGTAACACAAATTACAAGTAAATACTCAAAACTTCTTTAGTAGTAGTCATTTTTAGGCAAATTTAGCACTGCTTAAATGTTTAAGGCCTATCAAAGTAATTACAATATGAATTTGTTAGTATCCAAAATACTTCCATGACTTAAATGAAAATGCACTCCTAAGAGAAATAAATAAAAACACAGAACCCACCATCCTCACTCTATCTTTCCCTGTGCAAAAGTAATTGTGTAAGAATTTCCAGAGCTTATCTATCCCTTGTTTCATTTGCTTATTTAAAGACAGGAAGGGAAGTATTTCCAGAACACAGAAGGAAGATAGCATAACTTAATATAACGTGTATGGATTAATCTGCTATTATTTATTTAAGATTATGCTTATATATGTGAACTCGGAGTGGAGGAGAATCTATAGAAGTTGTATCACACACCTTCTTAGATCACAGCAACAGTCATTGGACACAACTAAGAAGGAAGCTGTAGAAAGGAATAAAGCCTACTGCAAAAGCAGAATTTGCCTTTCCGAGGCCGTAATGTTTAGAGTATTCCCCGAATGGATTACAGCTAGTGTGCTCCTAGTGTCCAGAGACATCTAACCCACATCTAAGTTCAGGTCTACAGGGAGATTCAGAGGAGAGTGGAAATGATGGGGTTTTAAAGTTGCGCATCACACACACTGTCTAGTACTGTTCATTTTCTCTTAGGTAGGATTTTGACAAGAATATTCAGGTCATCTCTAAGATGAAGGCAGTTTCCTGGAAAAGGCTAGAAGAGTTTGGTCCTATATACATTTATTTTTTATTTTAAATTCATGTATGGGAGTAGGGCCTATTTACTTTTTTACCTTAGAACCTCCCTCAGTATTTTCATTTCTTCTTCTTCAATTTCACTGAATACATCAGAACCCTCTGTCAAACAGTCAGGCAACACACCTATAAAAAAAAAACATGCCAAAAGTTATGCATGACTCTAAAGAAAATTACTTTGTACTCCATTTGGCATCATTCTTCAGGTAGAGAGGAGGAAAAAAAAAAAAAGGCAAAAAAAAAAAAGCACAAAAGCCCAAAACATCTAATTCTTCCTCTCTGTAACCGTTTCCAAAAATATTCTAGATCCTTGGCATTAAGTTGCTAGTAGCAAAAAGGCAAAGGTTTCTGAACTATGAAAGTTTTGACATCTAAGGGTAAAGCATAAGCCATACTCTGCATTGACCATTATATGGCATTTCCTATACTCTGTAATTCAGCCATGGCTAATTTGAACCATTTTCAAATTTAGCGGTTATATGAAAGTTGGGTATAAATTAATTTTCTCTTCTTTAAAAGCATGCATGTATTAGCATGATGAAAACTGTAACTTCTGCTTTCTATATGGATTTTTCATAAGGGACTCTACAGTGTGAATTGCAAAGTAAGCACAGCAGATAGTACATCATCACTGCTATGCAAGTAGCATAATTCAAACTATCAGTGTTGACACTGTTGGTGAACCGATATAATTGCTTTAACACTCAAAATTATCACAAAATTCTTTAACAAAAAATTAAGTCAAGTTTCACAGAAAGATTTAGACACACAGAACTGAGAAAGCTGTTAATTTAAAAAGGAACATAGACAGCTGTCACAGAGAATACAAACCAAGGACTAAGTATTGAAATCCTACTCTCAGGAAAATAACTGAATGTTTTCCATTAACTTGAATTGGAACTGAACCATATGTTATACTCATTTATGACTAGATTACATAGCCATCAAAAGAACACTAAAAAGATGAAGAGAAGCAGAACACACATTTACCACTTCTTACCATTTCTTTCTTTAATGATTCTAATAGCTTGCAATTGCATTTCAATATTTTTCTGTACCATCATCTTTTTAAATAGTCTAAAATCTTCTGCTGCCAACACTGTTTGCAAAATGGCCTGTGGGAGGGAAGATATGCACAACATTAAAAACCCTACAGAAATCATAACCATCTCAGTCTGCTTGAAATTATATTAAGATTTAAATTCTGTGGAGCATGTTTTTAATAATTATGTTTAATTCTCCTGTCTGTTTTTCCAAACATACAAGCTGGGCTAATAGTCAAGAAAATAATTTGATGGTTTCTGTCTTTAGATCAACATGTCTACAATAATATTATCACAAAAGCTGGAGGGTTTCCCAGTGTAAGTTTATGACTGCAATTGATTTGACTTCCTGAACAAATGCGTGAGTTTGAGTGAGGAACGTGAGCTCTGAAGAAGGTTGTTGCACACCTGGGAGGAGATATCAACAAAGCCCAATTTAAACTGGCAGCAGAAGCTCCCACTCCTCTGCCCAGTATTCCTGAGACAATTCTGAAAGATACCTTTGAGCAGGTGAAGGGCTGCCTAGCCACGCCTTGTGCTCTCAAGACCAGTGATTTTATTACAGATTTAACTGATTTTTTATAAAATCAGAGGAAAATACCTTTTATTTTATGGAATATGTCTATTGTTTTGATCTTCATGTTTGTCTGCTACTGTAAACGGACTGAAGACTAACATAAAGCTGACAAAGAGAGCTTAGAGGTTTGTTTTAGAAAATACAAAGCATAGAAGATGAATCTCAAAAGGTGTCTGACACCACACACGTATCTGTCATTATTTTCAAGATGCACATTTTTCTAGTTAAAGTTCATAATATAAACAAACACACTATGTTTTAGACAATTACAGTTTTAACAAGCAAACTTCTCAAAGTTTCATCTCCACTCTGCTACATTAGTGAAAATGTAAAGCTAAAAATTATATGTTCCTAAACAAAGTAAAATTTACCTGTGAAGTGTGTGTCTTCGCAAGAGGAGATGAAAAAGCTTCTTGAAATTTCTCTTCATTAATTCCAACTTCTTTAAGATAGTCTTCTAACAATTTTTCAACCTGTAAGAAAGTATAAACCTTACTTTAAGAGGTTTATCCTTAAGAACCATATGAATTTTTTCGTAATTGTATATTCTTTTCTACTGATGTATTTTTTAAACTCAAGGGAAAATCATTGCAATAGTATACTGTTTTTTATGATATGTCAGGCTTTATTTACTTTCATGTACTGCTCAAAATAAGCATTTTTATTGCTAAATTTGATTACTACTTAATCTCCAGTTTCCAAGAATCTCACTTCTCTACCTTTCCCCCCACACTCCTGGCTAGTATTCCTCATCATTTTTGGCCCTTTAGGTAAAAGGCTTTTTGCTGGTCTGTGTGCCTGAAACCCTTCAGGGTCAGAGGGAAAATAGACGTTGGTCTGCATTTATTCAATTGATGCTTTTTAACATCAAGCATTACCAAGCCTTGTTACAAAAAAAATATTTTAGAAATCTGAATGCATTGGTTTATAGGTACTTTAAGGATGCCCAGAAAATCTCCTGTAGTTTTTTCTGATAACTGAAAGATAACTCAGAAAATTTACCAGACTCATTAGTGAACAAAATACAAGTTATACACATTTTCAGATACCACAGTTTGTCATTTTAACTTGACAGAAAATACGAACAATATCAAGCTTTTAAGTATGGATATATTAATTTTAATGAAAAATATGTAACACAGCATAAGAGACATGATTGTATGTTAAAAGCTTCTTTTCTACTTATCTGGTGTTTAAGCATAAAAATGCATATGATAACTATGACTCAAAGAATTTCTAAGTAATACTTTTAACAGGCAATATTAGAAAATTCTGAATAACACAATTAGAAGTCCATCTAAATACTACTCTAACATTTTAAAT
The DNA here is from genome assembly GCA_028565335.1 of Limnodromus scolopaceus. NCBI lineage: Eukaryota > Metazoa > Chordata > Aves > Charadriiformes > Scolopacidae > Limnodromus > Limnodromus scolopaceus. The sequence goes on from JAOXNO010000024.1 coordinate 4,766,237, forward strand.
TGTATTTCTTTGAAATCTACCACAAGTAGTGAATAATGCTCACCAGAGCTTGGTACTCCTGATAAATTTCTGTGTAAGACAACTTGCTTTCTTCTTCATCATCAAAAACTGTAAAAAAAATCCCAAAACACACACACATTTTGGACTTAGTATTTAAGGACTAATACATTAAATACACTTATGTCTTAAAGAGAAAGATTAACCTTTACAAGGTAATATATTTAATCATATGAAAATATACACCTCGATTTTCAGCGGTTGCCAGTGAGAGGATGAGGGGCAATGGGTATAAGTTGGAACATAAGAGGTTCCACTCAAATATGAGAAAAAACTTCTCTACAGTGAGGGTGACAGAGCCCTGGAACAGGCTGCCCAGAGAGGTTGTGGAGTCCCCTTCTTTGGAGATTTTCAAGACCCGCCTGGCTGCCGTCCTGAGTAACATGCTCTAGCTCTGGGCAATCCTGCTTCGGCAGGGGAGTTGGACTAGATGATCTCTATGGCCCCTTCCAACTCTAAAAAATTCAGTGAAATTCAGATAATAATAATAATAATGCATTTTTCCACACATTCTGGCTAAGCATGTACTTTTGGTAATTTAATGTAATTAAATTTCATAATTTAATATTGGGAAAACGTATCTTCATAATAGAAGCAGATTTCTAAGCAAGTTGAGTACTCAGCACATATATACACTAAAAAGTAAGATTTAATATAAGAATTACCATATGAACTTGTGTAAGGTTCTTCCAAGATGGCAGATGACACACATAAAGCAGAAAATTTCTCTCACTCTATGTATTTACATGGAGAATTTATTAAAGACTTAAACCAATTTTTTTATAATGCCATTCATTTAGCAAGAAGCCACAGTGATTCAGGAAAATGAGTCCTTGCCTGCATAAAGACAGATAATCCCAAAGAGGAAATCTGGTGCAGGTAAGTTATTTTTTTAATAATATCTAGCCTGATTCAGACAAAATAGGCACCTGTATAGTATAGGCCATATTAATCATATTCATACAGTTTGTATTAACAACTCTTGACTGGAAACACCAGGCTAATGATCTCTACACCACAGAACAGAGAGAAGCAGCAGAAAATAAGAGAAACATAGAGTTTGGAGGGTTTAATTTACATTTTTGTCATGTCAACAATGAATAGAGGTAATGTAAAACCTAACAATTAAAGCAGAGACTTAGAAATAAGACTTCCTCAATCCCCTTTAAGATTAGCCACTGCATTTTGGACAAGTCACTTTCCATGTGCATCCTTTGAAGTCATTTGAAGAATGGGAATTCTGCTTAAATTGGTGAATTAATGTGATTTATTCTTCATACGTATAAGATATCTCTGATGGAAGATGGTACTGATTCACATAGTATTAGTATATCTTTGACAGATACTTAGCGACTTTAGAAAGCATCATTTCCCAGCTGTGACAGCCCAGAGGCAATGTCACACTGAACCTTCACAAGGTGTGATGCAAGATGTTGTTCCTAAAACAAAAAGTATTTCCACCACTTTCTAACAACTTACAGCAATGCAATGATAGAAATCTAATCAAACACTTCAGGCCCTCAAAATAAGCAAGGGAAACTTTTAAATGACATCATCTGGAAAAACAACATTTGCTTTTGTTTCATTTTTGCACAGGGGAAATTTCTTTAATGAAGGGATTCAAAAGAAAAAATAAAAGCTTTTAAAATATCTAGGAATAAATTCAAATGGTAGAAAAAGTACTATAAATCGTACTCTAAAAAAATTCAGCTCCTATGGCAACCACCATATTACCCAACCCAAGAGGGTGAAGACACTTAACTGCCTCTATTGTCTTCTGCATCTCCTGGGGGATTGTCCTGAAATCATCTCTTGCAGACCCCAACCTTTGTCTTATCTGTTCACTTCTACCTCCTACTGTTCCTTCCATCCTGGGCACCGGAAGGAGGGGTGACACAAGGATCTCACTCCTCAGGCAGTGTCCATGCCAACAGCTAGCCTCATGCTGCCAAAGGGATGCTTCCAAGTCCTCCTCCTCTTCCTCCCACAGCTGAAGGACAACATGGAAAGCAGAGCGGAAAGCCTGTGCAAACCGCTCTCTGTTCTCAGGCTCTGAACAAAAAGGTGATGAAGTTAAGTGCCAAGTAAAGCAAGCTGAAGTCAGCATCTCCTCCGAGTTAAGTGGCATTAGAAAGTCCTTTGAATGGAGACCTTGGATTTTCTTGAGTCAGGACTCCTAAATATTGTAGTCGTTATTTTCCTTAAGATTTTGGGACAGACTTTTTGGTCGCCCAACAGGAACAAAGATCTGAAGAAACACCTTATCAAGATAAGCCAGGGGACACAGATATCCTGGGAGACAAACTCATCATTTTCCTGTTAAAACTGAAAATCTTCACTAGGACCCCTCAAGTGGGACGAGAGTTATGTCAAGTTTGAGTTCCCCCTGCCAGACTGAGCCACTGACTTATTTCACCTCTCGGGCAAAAGCCAGTAAGGAAACCTGAGGGAACTCCTCTTTCTCTCCCTGATCCCCACTGCCTGGTGAGGCAGCTCTGTGCCAGGAGGGAAGGGAGTCACAGGCAGCAATATCTGTTTGTTTCTCTTGTACCTTGTCCTTCTTTATCTTCTGGTGCTCAGAACCATTATCAAGGTTATCTATGTCCAAATTATGTTTTGATTAATAGCTGGGAACATCTGAATAAAACTGAAAAGCCCTCTCACCTTAAATACATACCCAGAGATTTAACTTCAGTTTCACAGCCCCGTAAAAGGGGATTAGTCAAGCCATGAGAAATTAATCAAGTCCCCAGAAAGGGGGAGAGAGAGAAAGCAAACAGTATCAACACATAAAGAACCATTAGGATTGTTTATAAGTTGAAGTGCAAGGACTTGAGCTAAATAACTACAGTTCTAAAATAAAATCCTTACACACCAATTACCGAAACTCAAACTCTATTTTTGAGGAATCACAAATTATTGACAGTTAATCTAAATGTTGCTAATTTGCTTGTTCTGTCCAAAGACAAAGTGTTTTAAGAATTAAAAGTATTCTGTCCTGACAAAATACCTCAGAAAAAAAAACAAACCAAAAAAACCCCAGGGATCAGTAAAATATATTTATAGAAATAAAAAGCAAACAGCACAGATATCGGCAACTAAAACTCCAGATTTCTTTAACTGTGCTTCTTAGCAACACTAGCACTGTAGTAACACTTTAGTCTTTTCTTTTTTCTCAGTAGCTCCCGAGTTGTCCAACAGCACTCTGTAGCAGAAATGATATCTTGGAATATCATTTATTGTAAGGGATTTCTCTACTTTGTTCCTCCAATTTCCTATGTAGGAACAAACCAGCAGGAAGCAACCATTATATAAGCTTGCCTCGCACTACATGGAAATTTACAGAGGTTCCATAAATCTTCTTACTGCCAGTAAATTCCCCTCAACCTTCTAAAGAGAGATCATTGCTCCAGAGAAGGATAATAAATTTCCCCGATCCCTAAACCTAGACCCTTTGCATGATAATCAAAATGCTTGACCACCCTCAAGTTTAGGCAGACTTCTCAAGAGAAAACTTCTAGCCTAGATTTCTCTATTGCTTTCTAGCTGTAAGGAGCCTAGCAGCTTTACCTTTTTCGTTTCCCAGTGTACCAGGGAAAAGGTGTATGTACTCTGGTCTTGCCTCATGCGAAGCTTGGGAAGGGTAGAAATGATTCAGGATAACTGAGAAGCGGCTTGTTTAGAAGCTGTGATCTGAATCAGAGGTACATCTGTTTCACCAACTATGAAATAAAAATTCTTAATGGACCCTAACAAGAATAACTGCACAACAAAAGCCACGGCCGGGCCCACTGAGGCCAGCCATTGCAGAAGCTGCCCCAGAGCCCACAGCAGGATTGAGGGGAGGAAGGAGTAAGTGCAAGCAGGTAGAATACTTTAATAGCAAGAACCATTCTACTTTGAGTTTGATGTTACTAAGTCCCTAGAAATAAAGTGTATTTGGAACGGTTAGTCTTATTACTTCAGGATTTTAAAGTTAAAATTATTACTGCATCCTACATCCTATCAGGTGATACTAAAGGAACAGATCTTATTCATAATAGCCAGAGAAAGTTATCCTAAACTAGTCTATGGCAACATGCTTTAACACTTCTCATGTGTGAATGCAACATGCGTAGGATAACAGCCATCATGTTCTGAAACACACCTTTGGTTTTTTTCCCCCAATAATCACAAAAAGAAAGCTTCCTTTTTCTAAAGGACTTAGGCAATGCCCTCAGACTTGCCCAAATTGTAATTCTTTTGCTACCATAAGGATCCAGGTATTCTTTGGCAGCAGAAAATTTGTTCTGTAAGTAGCAGAACTAATTTATCCAAACCTCTACTGCAGAAAGTCTATTTCCTTCTTCCCTCACTACATACATACACCTACCTGGGTCTCCTCAGGCACCTTTACACACGGGTACAGGTCTACCCCAGTCATATCCCCCCACCACCACTGGTTGTACTTCCAGTTTACCCAGGCCATTCCCCAAATTATTGCATGATTCCCTACGTTCTTTCCTGAGAAAAAAAAAGAGGAAGTTTAACCAGAGTTGCTTCCGAGCTAAGCTCATGCACAGAGCTGCCTACAAAGCGTGTTTGATAACCATTGACTTTTTCATGCTATCGTTTTCAAGAGGTACTAACTCAGGGTTTCTGACCTCTTAACTGCTGAGGTTCACAAAGTTGCAGGAATTTAACTTTGGGCCTTCCACTCTTCTGTTCTGCTGGCCAGATTGTCATTTTAATTGTACTGTCCAGCTTCCTGAGGAAAAACATGTAGCTATTGAACAGTATGAAAGGCCTTCAACTGATTTCTAACCACCCCTGGGTATTACGTGCAGCAGAACGAGGATCTCTCTTGGGTGTCATACTGTAAGCTCATGCCATAATCCCCTGCACGAGCTAATGAGTGCAAATTGTCGCATCCTGAGAAATGCCTTGCTCAGGGCAGGCCGGTTTTCCGAGGGCGAGGCACCCCCTCTCAGGCTGTGGCAGTGCGGGGCCTGCCGAGCCCTCAGCGGGGACCGCCGCCAACGCCGGCCCCGTGTGCCAAAGGCCCGCAGGGGGATGGTGCCGCCGCCGCGCAGAGAGCGCGGGGCCAAGCCCGCAGAGGTGGCGGGGCCTGGCGTGTCACCCCGGCCCCTCGCGTGTCCCCGCATCCCCGTCCCGCCCCGCCCCGGCCGGCCGGCTGGCCGGCCGCGGGCTGATGCGGGGAAGCCCCCGACGCGGCCTGAGAGAGCCCGGCGCGGCCCGGTCCTGCCGCTCACCCTCGCACTTCTGCTCCATGAACTCCAGGATGGGGATGGACCAGGCGGGCCCCCGCAGGAACCCGGCGATGGTGTCCACCACCCACTCCACGTCGCCCTCCTCCTCCTCCGCCGCCATCACCGGGGCTGCCGCCACAGGGACGGTTGGCGCGCCCGCCCGTCGCTATAGCAACCGGCGTCACGGGGCGGGGGCGCGCGCCCCACGTGGGGCCAGCCCCGCCCCCCCGGCGCGCCCCGCCCCGCCCATGACCATTTTGCGGGGCTGGGGCGGGGAATGACGGATGGAGTAAGGCGTTTTCCCCGCGTTTTCCCGCCTGGAACTGGGAAATCATTTACGAGGCAACACGTAAGGAGTCCGGCATTAAAACTGAGTGGTTTGGGCGTTCCTTCCTAGGGGGGTGTTTGTGGGCACGCTCCTTTTCTCCACTTACAATTAACGTGGTTTCTGTCATTGTCCTCACCCGCCGCACCGCCGAAAGACTGAAAAGCGTTTCCTAACATTTAAATTAATTTCCCTCCTAATGTTGGAGGGCTGCTTGCTTTACTCGCGTGCACTGCCGGTGAGTGAAAAACTCAACCAACCAACTGAAACTCTCTTAAATCCATGTATCCTCTTTTAACTGCCCTGGTCAGAGGGAGCTTCCCTGCAAGCGCGGAACGGGTGGCAGAGTGGGTGTTCCAGTCGGTTACCCCAGGATCTGCTCCTCTTCTTGCTCAAGAAAACCTCTCAGAGACATTAATGAATTTTTACCTGCATAAAGACTCAGTGCTTGGCATAGACTCGTTTATTTTCATCTCAAGGTTAACAATTCTGTGCTCTCTTGGCTGCAGAGCAACGCCTGATCAGCTGTGCTTAACTTCATCATTTTAATAAGGGACTGGGCTGGGAAGCCGCCGGCTTTCCCTTTTGCAGGTCACTTTGATCCCTTCACACCATCAGTGCTGCTGCTTCTCCCGCCCGTTCTGTGCTCTGAGTCTACCAATCAGCAGTATAAAGGGATTACTTGTCTCCTGTGGAACAGCTACCTCAGATCTGATTGTTCACATAATTTAATTACTAATTCAGGCTGACATGATTGTAAATTACTATATAGCAGTAGCATCATCTTCAGCCTGCTTGGCAGCTGCCAGCAGTCACCCTGTGACTGTCAGGTTGTGCTAGCTCTACTTGCACTGCCAAAAACCAACGCTTATATCCTGGTTTTTTTTTTTCTGAAATCTGTTCTGCTTTCTCTAAAGCCCTCTTCTTATAATGTAATCTCCCAGTGCCAGGTAAGCGGGAGGACACAGCCCCTCGCTGCCACCTTGTTGGCCCTTCCTTCCACCCACCACTCGCTGGCAAATCCCTGCCAATGGCAACTCTGCAAGAGAGAGGCAATAAACACTCAATGTGAAATCAGCCTGGAAAACCTGAGAAAGGAATGAGGCAGGGCTCAGACCAGAAAATCCTAGCGTTTTGTGTGTTTCCCCTCCTAGGAATGAAGCAGGTAAAAACCTGTAACAGAATCATATGCTTGGAAATTAGAAAGCATCTAACATTCAGAGGTGACTTCTCAACGAGGGTAGTGTGAATTTCAAGATGCAGGGTGCTTTGTACAGGATATCGGAGAGCTCACGATGTGCACCTCACTTAGCAGAATTAATTTGAAATCTTAAGAGTCTCATAATTTCCCTCATCACTATCGATACTGAGATTAATTGTGATAGAGGTTGCAATACAAAACCAATTTTGTTCTTTGCCTCACACGCTGATGTACCACTCTGCACAGCTGTATTACAGGACATGCCAAAACCATCTGACTTCCCTTGCTTCTGCTAGCAATATGCTTGTCTCTGTTGAGGTCAGCTGAGATGTCTCTAACACACAGCTCTGATACTGAGAAAAAATTCTGCTTATTCTTTCAGCACGGGTAATCTTCTTATTTTTCACTTTTTATTTGTTGCATAAAATGTAAAGCATTTTATCATAGTTACAAGAAAAATTGCTAGAGTAATGAAAATGAGGGAATTCTGTCCACTAGAATCAAAAGCATTTTGTCACCTCATATGAAACTGCCCAATATTATTATGTTCTATTCTTAGATGTCAGGAGGAACACCTGAGTTAGTATTTCTGTTATTAACACAAAAGATGGAGCAGGAAACGCTGTCTGACTCACAAAAGAGCAATTATTGCTTAATTTTCCATCTTCTCTGTACAAGTTACTATATCAGACATTTTGACATACTCTTGGTTCATTGCATTATATATATACTGACAAGGAAATTTTGTCAAGCCTTTCCGGTCTCCGCATACCACTGAATTCTTTACGTCAATACCCAATTCTCTTCACCTCCAGTGGGTTCCATTCATACGCATAATGCAGCAAATCACAAAGCCCAAAGTATCTTTTCTGCAGTCTCTCTTTTTGACTAATAGCTAGATTATTTTTTCATTTCCCACAATTATCTGGGGAAACATGCTAATATATAATTTTTTTTTTACTTTATTAATGCCTCCTAAAAGTCACTTCTTATCCTAATACATTCAGTATAAAATTAAGCTTATAAGCAATTCATTTTGTGTGCATCTTTAGAACAGAAATATTGAAAAGTTACATTCTAAGTATAGCCCTAGACCTGAACACAGTCTGTCAATCCATGAATGTTTTACTGGATTGCATCTCATCAATAAAACCAAAGCCCGCATTAAGGGGTAAGCCTAGCACCTCTCTGGCATCAAAATACAAAATTATAGTAACAGCACAACTTGTAAATGTTTTCCTCTGGAGAAAATGGCCTTGAAAAAAGCACATAAGATCAAAGGAAAGCAGTTCTGTTAACTGTTCTGATAGAATCTTGGTGTGTCTAACGTCTGTCTTTCTGTCGGGACTTTGACCTATAGCACAGTAACAGAGAACTCCAAAATCTTGAGAATATCTGACTTCTTATTGGTGAATGCCTTTGTTTATCTGTTACTGCATTTTTAAATTTATTTATCTTTGGGTAAAAAAAATAAATTAAATCTCCCTTCTTTTATTAGGCACTGTTTCATAGTGTCTGTTTCACTACTGTATATATACAGGTGGTAAAGATATTCACAGGATAGGCAGTCTGGGTGTTACCTGTGCTAGTTTTGGTATTTGAAAAAGTTATAAGTATATTGATGCCCCTACTTTTAGTTTATTGCAGATATTCAAAACTAATAAATTTGAAAATCAAAATCAAAAAGAGGCAAAAAGTGAGGCAGATGAGCTCTTAGCTGTTAGCAAAGCAAAGCTAGTTTTCATATCACGTTTAATTTCTTTCTTTTAGTCTTTCTAATGTGGATAATTTTACTGTCGTTTGAGCAATTTTGAGGATATTGGCAAAGGTGAATTACCTAGATTTACAGCTATAGTAAACAGTCTTATTATTACTCTTTTGTTTAGGCTTTAATTCTTCCATCCACCTAATTTGTAATACCTAATAAATAGTCTTACAACTGTAACAACTATGAATACTTTGACCATAGTAAACCTAATGCAACTTTTCCAATTTCTTTCTAAAAATTTTTGTTTGGGAGGGATTTTTTTAGAGAATAATTATATCTCTGAGAGGAAATTCTGGTCTTGTTTTGTAAATCTGACCTCAAAGAGAACCTTGAGCTCAGGCTATCTTCTGGAAAGCTGCGGTGCAAAGGCCTTTTTCTTCATGGAAACTGTGGGCCTGCAGGGCAGGAGCGGACCCTGAGCAGCTGTAGTGCACTCCACTTTTTCTGTGTAGCAAAGGTATACTTAGACTGTCCTTGACATATTTTTATCTAACTTGTTCCTCAAAACTTCTAATAAAAGAGATTCTATTACCTTCCTCATATTCATTTTTTCCTACTAGACCCACAAATATAAGGTTATTAAATTCAGTGGAAAGGCTATAGGAACATAGTGTAATTGTACATTTAACAATGGAGGGGGGGAAGAGACATCATACACTCTATTTAAAATGTTTAAAGTACTGTGATGTTCTCCTTCAAATTATGACTTTTAAGACCTTTAAATTTGTGCGGCTCATAAATTTTTAAGCCTTTGTTTTCAATCCAGCAAATCACAAACAGTTCTGCAAATTGCAGGCCAGAAGGTTTATTCACATGAGTATGTCAGGGGCAAATGGGCAGAGCGTCTCACGTCAGCAGGGTAGCTCCCTTGAGTATTAGTTTGTAAGGCTAAGCCTTAGGACTATAAGCTTGCTTAGACTGACGTACTTCTGTGCGCGCACTTTCTCCTCATCTTCTATCTGACCCCTCCAGAGAAAAGCAGCCTGAAGTCAGCAGCCAGGCGATTGAAGGGCAGCACATTTCTTTACTCTGGGAACTTAGTTGGGATTTGTTCCCTGACTACTCAGCTGCAAAATATTTACTATGAGAAAAGAAATGATGGGAGTCTGCTTTATGGCAGCAAGACTGCCTTTCCGAAAGAATCTATGTTTATATAAAACAGCAGAAAAAGCACTACCACTACAATACCAAATGCTACCTTCTCACATGTACTTTGATTCATGGGGCAAACGTGGTCAGAGCTAAAGCTCTGTACCCTGTTCATCATACATAGGCCTCACATGAATGTCAAGATACATATTCCCTGGCAATTCCTTGCACGTATTTTTCATTCTCTTGTTTATTTTCCTACACAACAGCATGTGCACAAATATACTAAAAATGTAAGTTCATATTTTTATGCTTATTTTTCACCAGGAAGAAATTGAGTATGTTGTAGCAAGTGTGTGTGTGGGGGGAGGCGGTTTATGTGCACAATTTAACATGCACTTAGGAAAGTGCTTTGTACTCAGCAGTACTTACATAAAATGTTTAATTAAGCTGTTTGCCACTCTCAGTAAGTTTGTACAACACAATGTGCCTCTGGCACCTAATTTAACACATAAGCATTGTCATTTTTCCTCGGTAATATTCTTCAGTCTAATAGGCAGAGTTAAATGTGACTTTTGCATAAAAGGTTAAAAGCTAAAATACTAATCAGTCTGGTTTTATTTGCAATTACTTATTGGTGAGGTTTTTTGTCAAATATGGTATATTTCAGTGACTTCATTGTGCTTTAGTCAAAGCTAAAATAGAAGTGAAATTGGTTCTAAGGAATGCAACCACATTTAAGAAGTGCTTAAAGTCAAATAAGGAATCAAGAGTTATCTTAATTATCCTCTCCTTAGGGATATTGAAATCCTGCGGGAACTTCTAGAGATCTTCCTATTCAGGTCATTTTCTTTTGTTTTATAAAGTTTTTCTCTTCTCTTGTGACTCGAACGTTTTATACAAATGTAAGGCTGTTTCACTAGAATTCATCCTGCATCAGATGCCATTCCTAGCCCTGCTCTTCCAAGAGCAAGGTGAGTACCAAACAGATTCAGGAATGTCACCTTCTGGCAAACCCTTTTTGCCCTGGGTCACAGCGAGCCAACAAGAGAGCCCTGGTACAGATAGAAGTTCTCCTTTGGTTCCCCCTTATCCCCACCTTCCCGTTGCTGGGATGCTGAAGGGGGAACCAAAACTGTTTTCCACCATTAGCATTGGCTTTGGAGTACTCCTTTTGCTCCTTATTTACTTACTTACTTTCTCCCTAGTAAATCTGTGCATAAATTCAAAAGAGGGATTTAATAGAGACACAATATATTCTTAACATAGTCCTTGTTATTTTTTATCCTGTCATATTTTTCAACTGCCTTCTTCAATGAAAATGACAACTTTTTGATGATTATTTTGATGACTCAAATGACTATTTTTATTAAAAATTAGCAGACTGGTGTATTACTAAGTAACTATCTGAGCTTGCTGACTCCAACCCCCCAACTCTATTTTTAAGAGCCATTACCATTCATATTTTAAGCTTAAGCTTTTCAGATAATGATCATAATGCTTCTTAGCTAAACTATCTAATCTTTAAAGCACCTAAAGTGTTCAGCATCTAATGCTTTCATCTTATAATTTGTGGAAATAAGAGATATTAAAAAGTACAAGATTACTTATTTCTTCCCTCTTTGGTTTTTTTTCATTTATATACTTGCCACAAACTGTAAACCATGCACATTTTACCCATTTATCCAAAAGTTTATCTATACATTTGATTTAATATATTTTCCCAAAGCAAATATTGTTCTTCATTTACCAAAAATAGGATTTATTCACATATATACATGTATACTTTTCACAGGAAGTCTCGCCACACATTGACTAAGTATTCTAGTAATATTTTAGTAATTGCTCTAGTGCTTTTACCATTAATTTTTCTGCAGTGTCTGCACATCTTGAATTCTAAAAACCTTTGTAATGCTTTAGTTTCTTCTGTCCAATTTCAGCTGATTGTTATTGAGGAAAGACAAATTAGGGCAAGGTGAATTCTATGGTTTGATTCAAAGCCTGTGATCTTTGTTATTCTAATCTTTTCTGGCACCAAGTTCTGCAGCCATGAGCAAGATAAAAAAGGAAAAAGCCCTGCCTCCTTCATTCTGAAGTAGACGGCTTCATTGAACCAGGAAAAGTAGCATGGGAAGTCCTAACTGCAGAGTTTGAAATAATAGCATCAATAAGAGTATGAGATGGTTAGAAACCTTGAGCAAAATGCTGAAATTCATTGGCTGCTGCAGAACGTAAGTATGTTATTTATTCTCCCAGCTGTTCCCTGTGTGACAGAAACGGAAATCCTCTGAAATAAGTGATGAATTATGTTATTACAGTTACTGCAGTCCTTACCATCTGAATACATTAAATTATTTAATAGGAGACTATAGAAATAAAAAGCAAGTCCAAGAATGATATCTCAAAGTAAGACATTTCTCTGGCTACCTCTCCCCTCTCCATTCCCCCTTCCTCCCTTTAGACAATATCATGAAGGCAAAATGGCCACACCACTGTTTTGGGAAATTGTGCAAGTGACAAAAGCTGACATATGCATAAATGTACACATTTCTGACATGCACCAGTGCTGGAAGATTTAAGAATAATAATAATTAAAAAGATTGCTCCAGACTGCCATTGTAAAACTATTCAAGTCACATGTTCAGGTGGACTGAAGGACCTTTAAATCAGCAGTCTTTAGACCACAGCTACAAGGGTCCAGTCCTCACTTTCAGCTGATACTTGTTTATACAACATAAGATAGGCCCAGTGTGAAACACGCGGCCAAATATAGCCAATAACCTCACAGTTAGGTGATCACACAAAAGAGCTGAGAGGTGGCTGCTCAAAGTCCCTGGACTAAATCAGGAAAAGTGTTTTCCTACAGCTTTGGAATAGGTTGTTACCACTAAGACTGGATTTCCCATAAGAAGAGAAGAACCTGATAAGACACTGCATCCTAAAGCAGAGAAAACTTTGCTGCAGTTTAATCTAATTTGAAGCTACCAGTTAAACAAATTGGTATCTTCTAATTCTTTTAACGGAAAATTAAGGAATGGTTCTCCGAATTGTCAAAGGCTCTTCTGACTGGTGCTGGCAGCCGTGAGAGTGGAGGGGGAAAGGAGTGGCAGCTGGCATGTGTGAAATTACAGCCAGAGGCAAAGAATGGAACAAAAGAGTAGTTCACCCTGTGGTTGTGACACTTCATTGTTCTTTAAATCAGGCAGAATTTCCAGGGTTAATGCTTTTACGGCTTTATACTATTGCCATATTCCAGTCCAAAAGTTTAAAAATGTGAGTAATCATGGCCAAGTCTAAATCTAAATTCCAGAAACACATCAAATTGAAGCTGACTGCTGTTGTAATAGTTCTAGAGTATTTTGAAGTGTTTTATTCTTCTCATGAGCAGCACCTCGTTCTCCCGAGGGTTCCACTTGGTCTCATTGTTCAGCCAGGAACTGATCTCGGGCACCCGCGAAATTGGGAAATGCTCCTTCATGACTCTTCATTCTTAATCACAAATTAAGACATGACCCCTAATTAGATGACATGTGGAAGAGTTTCCCTGCCATTCTGGAGTTCAGAAGTGTCTTCCAGTGTCCTGCTGTAACCAGGATGGCTGTCAGCACATTGATGCTGACACCACAAATTGTTGTAGCTGTTGCCAATAAAAAAAGCCTCATGGTGTGGTCCAAGCATTGGTATAACACAAGCAGAAGCAGCATCTTCTGTCTCCACATTACTATAGCCAGTAAAAGTTTGTAGCGTGCAGCAAGGTATCTGGTGGTCTTAAAGGAATTTCTGACATTATTAGTAGCATTTCACTCCATGCTTACAGCTGCTGTAAAATAGCCGTGTAAATAGTGGAGAACTTCTCTATGAGATAATACTGTATTTCAGTCTCACCAGCAATTTCACGTAATCAGAATAATCAGATTAGGATTGATTATTGTGTAATGGGATATAGTCAAGGGCTCTGAAGATATCTCTGACTGGAGTTTTGTCATTTTCCTTTTAAATTTGAACATAAATCCTGAGCACACACACTATCTGTGATTTTTTAAAAACACTATAAGTTTAAAACAGGATGTTTTTTCTCCCAGGGTGCCGTTTCTTTCAGCCAGAATTTGACTGAGACAGAGAATCTTCTTTTCTCTACCAAAGAAAAAGTTGTCATGAGTGCCAGGACAAAAAGACAGTTAGAGTTACCACCTGTGGGAATTCAGATGCTACTGTCACAGGAAATTCAAACTATTTTGCTGTTTTTAATAAAATTTAAAATAAGAATCCTGAGTTCACATAGCAACTGCATATTTTCTTGATAGGACTTATTCATGGCATCATTTCTCAACCAGAGTATTTGACTCAGTTTTGGGAGGAAATCTCATCTGAAGGTCACACAGATCAAAGGCCTCTGGATATTGCGCAGTATGACGATTCAATATAACTCAGCAATTTACTTTGTCAAACTCTGATGATTAACTAATTTTGACATTAGCAAAACTATCTAGTTTAGCATACAGGAAACATATATATAACCCTAACTGAAGTAGTTTGAAGATAATATATTAAAACATATTTTAACATATTTTTCAGACTACAATTTTTGTTTGAAGTCAGAAACCAAATTCGTCATTTGGCTAATGCAGTATTATGATGACGAAATTGAAGTTGTTCCTAGATATATTTCTTTCTCAGCATGTGTTAGAATCTTTTATTTACTCAGCATCATGGGAATATGTAGCATACATTCTATTTTTGTATTTAGAAGTTGTCAAACAACTGCTCGGGTTAAATATATTTTATAGTAGATAAAATTGGTTTCAGTTGATTTGTCTCTATTGCTAGGGCCTTGGGTGTACTGTAATCACCCTTTCCAGCTTCACCTGAGCCCCCACATCCCTCTGTCTGCTCTCCCAGCTCATTGGCCTGGGAGGGGGGAACCCCATTTGAGCTTGCTCAGATGTTGGTTCCTGTAGCTTGAGTTCCGCTGTGGGCAGGTTTGTGTTTAGCTCAGTCTTAGCTCACTGTTTCTGAGGTGTTTGCTGGACTTTCTGGTTCTACTCATTATCCTGTCTTGTCTGAGGCTTTTTTTTCCCAGGTGACAGCACCTGTTACTAGCACCAGCTTTGCCCTGCTTGGCTGTTACAGGACTGTACCTTGGTTGGTAAGGTCTGTGTCCCTCCTTGTGTTGTTATTGCCCTGACTCCTCTGGAGTAGCCCTGCTTCTGCTGCTCTATCTATACTTTAGACGCATCTAAAGTAAAAATCTAAACAAGCTACTGTAACTTTTGCTCATTGGTATCATGAAAGCCTTTCACAGCATTATTCCTTACGAAATACTCAGAATCGCTTTACCCTTACAAGCCAAATATACTGTACAAGGGCTTTTGGGCTTTATTCTGTGTTGAAAATAGGTATCGTTCAGGTACTCTGTGAAGTACATGAATGTACAAGCTGCTCGTTACTGCTCTGCAACTAGAAGTAGATTAGAACAGAAAGTAAGTATGTAATGGAGGCTACAAGAGAACTCTTTAGGTGATGCAAATTACTTTTATTTTTTTTTCCTCAGGCAAAATACACACTTCTTTATAGTTTTATTCTCATGTCTGCCAGTTCTGTATGATGTGCATTAAGATGTCTTTTATACAGTCTAATCTGCAGAAGTATTTGGGTTTGGAGCATTATTGCAGTTTTGAAGTGAATTTCCAGGCTGTCCACTTACTGCATATTGATTTGGTTTAGTTTGGCAGAAGGTTTATTGCAGTTGAGCGCCAAATACTCATCACTTTCTAGATGTGATGGCTTTCTAGAAGCCACGGATGGTCCTTGGGCCAGCTTTGAACTAGGCGTGAGCTGGTGCAGGGCAACCAGCCTAAAATGCCTTTTAGCTAAAACTCTTGAACTGCATACATGGTATTCTCAGCACTACCCACTGATTTGATTTTATTGTACTAAAATAGTTACTAATACAGCCTTAGCATTGATCATAGTTTGCACTGTTAACATTGACAACACAGTAATACTTCTCAATACAACTCCTTCAAGGTTGTCAGAAGCATGATACTGTTTTTGATTTCTGCCTAACTGGAAAACTTATGCTCATAATTGCCTTAAGAGAAGATAAATTGATCTATAGAATCACAGAATGGTTTGGGTTGGAGGGGACTTTAAAGCTGAACCATTATTAGTTAATGTTATTAGTAGTAATTATTGGTTAATGTAATAATTACTTAAGCTGAACCACTATGTTGATTTAACTTCTGCTCTGTCCCATGTTCTAATCTAAAGAGTGCAGGAATAAATTGCCAGATGCTAGGGCATTTTTCTTATTGCAGAATGAGAGTGGAAAAGGTCAGGGAACATGACTGCCACAATTCCTTGATAATAACAGTTTAAAAAGAAAACCAACCCTGTAGCCTTAGACATTGCATATGGATTTTTGGGAAAGATCTTTTCTGGTTTCGATGTGAAACTTTCCATACCAGTCCCAGATCCCTCTTTTGAATGTCTAACTTCTTCAGCCAAGCGTCATGCCAGTTAAGCAGAAAGACTTCGATTACGTAGCACCTAGTTTCATTTTCTCTTCAGTTCTTAACACTTTAGGAAATATGCATTTTAATTTCTTTTTAGAACTTCCCTTAAAAAAAGTTACTCGATATCAGGATTACTGAAGTGTTACCTGAAGATATATGGGAAGTGAATAGATCTGAAGGCTGCTCAGGCTTGGAGTTTGTCTGCATAGTGCAAGGAAGACTCTCACAGGCAATGGTTAGGGACGTGAGTTTGTTTTGAGTCATTTAGTCTTACTGCAGGGCTTGGCTTTCAAGAAGGCATTTAGTACTGTACAAAGTGCTGGTTCTGGGGGCTCTTTAGAAGAATGTAAGTAGAGCTTGCATTTCTGATTTTTATTATCCATGTGTTTCAGTTGTGCCCAAGAACTTCGGCTAATCACATTGTATTGTTGATTATAAAAGCCAGGAAAAACAAAAAAGACAATGCATCCAAATCTGCAATGCATCCAAGACTGCAAATCCAGTCTTTTTTCAGTGGTGCCCAGTGACAGGACAAGAGGAAACAGGCACAAACTTGAACAAAAAAAGTTCCATCTAAACATGAGGAGGAACTTCTTCACTTTGAGGGTGGTAGAGCACTGGAACAGGCTGCCCTGAGAGGTGGTAGAGTCTCCTTCTCTGGAGACATTCAAAACCCGCCTGGACACATTCCTGTGTAACCTGCTCTAGGTGGACCTGCTTTGGCAGGTGGGGTTGGACTAGATGATCTCCAGAGGCCCCTTCCAACCCCATATCATTCTGTGATTACAGTGCTTCACAGAAACTGTGCTTTATACTTCTGAAACAGAAAAATCAATTGGATATACAAGAAAGACATATTTCAGTGGAGATACAGATGGAGGTGTTTTGTATAGAACATAGTCTTTCCTGTGTCATAGTTTTGAGTTGTGTAGAATTTGTAGATACTCGGATATTATACAAATTAGATTAGCAAATTACACATCCTGGAGAGCACAACTTCATCACATTTGCCAGTGTGTGGTTTTTGTCTTCCAGGTGTAGAAGAGATTCTATGCCTATGATTAATGTTCTAGCCATGGCAGTTCACAGTTGTGATTAAGCCACATGGAAGTTCAGGGTGGCACAATAGTGCCAGGGTGATTTTTTTTGGAGATTGGAGCAAAGCTCATAAATACAAACTCATCACAGCACCACATTAGTTCTCATCAGTGTTGCAACTGGCCTTTCAAAAGACTGCAGGTTTGATGGGCACTTGTCAATAAGGTTTTTGAGGGGCTTTCCAGTTGCTTAAGACAGTTGATGGAACCAGTGTTCCTATTTCTACTTTTCTTCCTGGTTTTAATGTTAGGTGTGTCAATTTGTAAGTAGGAAAAAGCTACACTGTTACTCTGCTCTGGCAAGGTTTACTTGTGAGCCAACATTAGCCACAACAAACAAAGGCAGGTGATGGGAATTACTTGATTCTAGCAGGACTGGAAAAGATTTGCCACCTTAGCACTGTGAAGAATAATGGTGTCCCTGTGGTGTTGCTACCTCACTCTTATATTACTTACTCTGATATTTCCTTTTTATTATCTGCTAAGGTGCCACATAATCAGGCTTAAAGCAGAGGCTCTGCTTGGAGCAGAGGGAGAGATGCGGCTGGGCTGTATGTGGCTGCGAGTGGCTGAGCAGTATTTCCCTGAATATCTGAATGCACCTGCCATACCAGCATGTGTGAGAACAAGAAGGCACAATAAAGCACAGTTGGGAGAGGAAGAGTGGAGCTTTTCACAATTTATAGACAGACTAAATGATGGTAGCATAAGCAGGGCTGCTTGTGTTCCTACTTGGAGGATAGACCGGGTGTTGAATTCCAGTGCATGCGTGGTTTTCATTAAGCTTTGTGTAAATTTTCACAGTTGATTTTTGTGAAAGCACCATGAGTTATTTATTAAGTAGTTTAAACTTGTGGACTATGTATTCAGGATATGGGATTTTTATGTGTGCTTTAATGTTGCTATTAAAAAAAAAAAAAAAACAAACAACAACAATTTGGAAACTATGCTTTTATAGAATTTTCATTATCAAGTGATGCTACGTGTAACTTCATTGGTTATTTTGTGACGGTATCATGGATTACTTCACAGTGGAACCCAAAGCTGGGAGCTATACTGTCATTGCATCGGACTTATTTCACATGATGTATGTGTTACTCATGCTTTTTTTAACCTTATAAAACCTCCCAAGCGTCGTAAGTGTATAAAACTTTTAAACACTCTTTACAAAGGTGTGAACAAGCAGGCTATTTAGATTTTTATAGAAAACAAAGACAGGAAATGAAATTGAGTGGTACAAAACCTAGTGATTTCAAATTAGTTTTTAGAATGGAAGGCAAACGCTGTGAAGTTCTTAGTGCATAAAGCTTTTTGCTGTGGCCTTTTCTTTCTAGTCCTAGTTCTACTTTCTTGAGGGGCAGAGGACTGAAAGCCACCCTGCTTTTCAGCTGGAGGGATCAGAAGTCAGCTGCTAGCTTTTGTTTTCAATAGCCTGTATGTAGAAGAGCTGATTAGATTTATTGAGACAATTCCCAATATGAAGAGGTTTTGAGGATCTTGTAACACCAGGCTTGTAATTCTGTCCCTCTTTGGTTTTTATTTTAGGTTTTGATTTGTTGGTTTGTTTTGAGTTTTTTTTGTGGGGGTGGGAGGAGGGTAGGAACATGTGCTTATGCTGTTTTCTTAGTTGGTTCCTAATAATGGGATACTGCCACACCCAAGGTTCTTCTGAGCTCAATATCTGTTCTGAAGATGTTTGCCATGATTGGCTGTAGTAGGTGGCTCTCTGCAAGGTTTTATGGTGTTTTGCTGTTTTGCATTTTACCATAGCGGGCTGGCAAGCAGGGCTTTGAGGCTCATGGGGTGAAGCTAATCCATGATTTTGCACTCTTGCAGAAATCCTGGCAGGACTTTAGGCCATGAGGAGAGTTGGATGGAGGACAAGGGTTGGGGGGAGGTTAGAAATCGCATTTGAGACTCTACTGGGCATCTTAATACTGGTGATGTGTTTAGTGTGATAAAGTAGAAAAAGTGCTTGTTTGGGAAAGCTGACAAGAGACCAGCAAGATACGTTTTGCTGCTACAGATCACAAGACTCCTTCCTGACACTCTACTTGGCTGGACAGGCTTAGCTTACTATTTTAGAGCAAACAACAAAGCAACTCTGCATTGTAGTGCCATAGCAGTAACAGCACTTCCTGTACTTAAAATTCAATTTCACATTCCCTGCAGAAATACACATGGTTTAAAGTGAAATAAATACAGTTTAGCATGTTTGGTATTAGTATTATTGGCTCCTTGCTGTTTGTATGCATTTTTGTGCCAGAAAAAATTTTATATGAGAAAAATATGTCTTGAAAGCTTTTGTGCAGATGAAATGCAATACTTTTCACTTGGAAAATGCCTCTAAAAGGCCCCATGTGGTGTTCTGTGCCTTATACTAAGCTATAATATGACGGAGTGATTCAAACTGACCTTCACAAGATGTTTAGCTCCTTGCTATATACCCAGTGAATGCTTTCTGTGGTAGAATTTTCATTTGTAAATCCAGGATGCCAAACGGGAAAGAGAAGCACTTCCAGAGTGGTAGGCTGAAGCTGAACCAATGTGAAAGGATGGGATGGTGGCTAAGTCATAGATCAAAAGGTACTATTTAATCCTGAAGACTGTGGGGATGTTTCTTGTGTGAGACCTTCAGTACATTTACTGCTGAATACATGAGTGAGTAGGCTGGAGACTAAGAAGTCAGGATAGGGAGCTAAAAAAAGATAAGATGATAGTTTGTGGCAGGCTGAATGATGTTTTGGTTGGTTAGGAGCAGGTGACTTGAGATAAGGCAAGACTGATTCTAAACAGAATCCTTTGTAGTCACCACTTTTGTGTGCGTGATTAGGGGAGGAAAAACTCACATCTACCCAATGTGCTAGAATCTGATACAATTATTTCTTTTACTGCCCATAGTGAGTCTGTATCATAAAGTGTAATACTAATGACATACAGCAATGGCAGGTGTAATGAGTCACAAGATAAATGCCAACAAGCCAATGTCTCAATTGCAGGATTGGATCTCTGGGTGTACATTGGAATCGACAGCTGGCAGAGAAAAGGGCTGAAAGATTTCTTATCAATGTCTACTTCAGCATGCTGCTTCTCTTTCAGGGCTCAGCCAGTCTCTTGCACAAGACTGATACCTGAATCTAACATGAGTCCTGTAAGTACAATGGACTGTGGAGCTCTAATCGTGACTCTAGATCACATAAGCGAAGTGCATGGTTTTTTTGAGAAGGCAAGTTGTGTGGTAAAGCACCTGGAGGACGGTGAAACAATGTGTAGCTCTGAGGCGTCAATATGATAGTACCAACTTACTATGCCATCAAATAACTACTTTCTAACAGAAGCATAGGTGTAATATCTTGCCAGTTGCTGCAAACTAACATTTCCATCATATGAACGCAGATCATTTCAATAAATAGTAACTAAGCTCAGCAAAATTAATTTGTTCCATTCCCCTATGGGGGACAGCCTGTAACAGCAGCAACTCTTGATTTTGAGAATCAGCAGTTCTCTTACTAAATTTTGTACATTACACACTCGGAGTTTCTCATATGCTATTCCTCTTATATTTTTTCAATGTCAGGAAACTTGTTTTAGTGTGTTTTCTCATTTTCTTCTAATAATCTGGTGTATCATAATACATCTTGCCTGTTTATTTCTGAAGTCTTTCTTACCTGCTCAAATACCTGATTTTTTTTTCCACATTTTCATCTTTTGAAGCAAAGCATTGTTATGTTGGTCTTTACTGCAAAGCAGCATCATTATTTTAGTTGGAGATTTGTCAGACTTTTTTTTTTCTTGTTTTAGAGATAACATTACTTTAGGGAGGCTGCCATTTTAGGGTGCTTCTTAGTTTTGAAAAATGTTTTAACAGTCTTTTTTCTATCATCTTTAGGTCCCATTTTTCATAGCATGGCAAACTTTCCAAGTGGGGAAAATATAATTAATTAATGTTTGCTTTATTTCTCTAATGATAGCTATACCTAGTTATTTGGCAATCTGATAATAGCTTGTGTGGATGTGCTGAGATCACTTTAAATGAATCTGCTTGGATACTAGTAGACATTAGCTATAATAGTAGAGGCTGCGCAAACCCACTAGGGGCTCTCAGTGAACACACAGCAGATCATTCCAGAGTTACTATAGCTATGCTGCTAATATTTTAACTGGTTTATTGCTTTCCAGTTTGGGCAGAACTTTGAGCTGCATGCACACTTGAGTATGCAGATAGATGTATCCTGAGTCAAATTAGTCCCTGATCAGCAGGCCGAAGCAGAGTGCATATAGGATCTATGCTGTCATTTCTCAAAATGTTGGGATCATAGACGGTTGAGTCTGAGAACTTTTTCTACTTTAATGGTCCTACAAGTGTAATCCTCAATACAAAATTGCAGAATTTGTTCTATAGTTGGATACAACAATTTAGTTACACTTTTTTTAGGTAGAGCCAAAATTAGAGAGGTTTGGAAACAACAAGGCTTGTTTGAATCCATGTTAGCCTAATAGAAAATCTGTAGATAAATCATAAATGTGTGCAGCTTTCTGGGTCCCTATTTCTAGATGAAAGTTCTATGTTTAGTTTACCTTGGACAGTCATCCTCAAGCAGTCTACGCCTACACATATATATATTTAAAAATCTCCTCGAGGGGGCACTATTGGTTTAAGCACAATATAGAATAGCTGCAGTTTTGTCTGGATTTTCCTTTGTAGTATATTGACAAAAAAGCTTAAACTCCCAGAATGACTTTCAAGCCACAGTTATAATAAGCTAAAATAAGTGTTACATAAGGCGAAGGATCTTCAATTCGATAGTTCTAGTATAAAGTAAATCTAGTTATATAACGTCTACAGCTAGAATTTTAACTTTCACTCAAAATAGGATCATACTAGGAATGAAGGCTTATTTAGAAATTTGCTATTTACTTGACTTACCTGTTTAATTGCTTTTCTTATTCCTTCTACAGCTACTACTTTTTTTGCTGTAAAAGCAGGGGGAAAATCAACTATCACTATATGTGACATGGATTTCCTGCTGTTACAGACTAGTATACATAAATAGAGCAGACCCATAGTGATAGTGATAAATTTGATACTTCTGGGAATAATTTTTGTTAGTTAAGAGGAAGCTTTCTGCTTGGTGTCTGTTTCTCAAACCCATGATAACTGAACAGCAATTTATTTCTAAATCTGTATGCTATTAAGCTTCTTTTATTACCTCTTCAACAGCTGGATTTCTTTTTGTTATCATTGTTATTAATCACTGGGATAATTATTAGTGCTTCAAAGAGCAGACATATAAATATTATAGATTGTAACAATGTCATCACAAAACAACCCTAGAAAAATCAGCAGCAAGGAAAGAAAATTACAATAAAACCCCATTTTAACTTTATCATTGTCTTGCTGCAAGAGCATTTAATAGGTAAAACTGAACTGTTCCTCATGAGCGAGAAATTCCTTCAAAGAAACAAGCCTTGTATTCTTCACAAGAAGGATTAGCCATTCCTAAATGCCTGACTAATTTCTTAAACACAGTCCATGTTGCTATAAAGGAAGCTACAGTTCTGCTAATACTTCACTGTTACATGCTTCCACTTAACTGCACCAAGACAGAAGCAGTAAAAGAAAGAACTAGACAGAGCAAAAGGTCTGAGCTCAGAGCAGAGCAGTTATGAAGTCAAGTCAATCTGAATCATTTGCAAGAGTGTGTATTGACTCAGTGTACAGGGATCAGCTCTGAAATGTTAAAAAAAAGCCCCACAATCTAGAGACACGTCAGTCATCTTTTTAATGGAACTTATAATGAATTGGGTAAAGTATCAAGGGTTTAGATGCTGATAATTTGAGTCAGAGGTTACTTATATGCCATTTCCACTATTAGTACTTGTGCCCTCTGCAACAGCTTCTGCTTTTCTGCCAGCTGCTATCTGCTCTGCTGTGCTCCACATGCATCAGCCCAGGATGAAAGCTTCAGCTCCAGCAGAGATCTCATCAGAGTCAGGAGACCTCTTGATTCTTTGAGATAATCATTATTATTAGTGCCAACACCCCTTTTGGGTGACTGTCAGCCTAAACTATAGTACAAAATTGGCTATGGTCGTTTGTTAATTAAATTTTGTTAGTAAAATACTCCTCTGAGGGAGAGGGAATAAATGTTACCATTAAGGACTTAAATGGGCTTTCAGATGAAATACCATAACCAGCTGCAGGTCAGCAACAAACCATTCTTTGTTAAGGTGTTTTCCTTTTACAGAGATACAGACTTAACAAGCTGAATAATCTCATCTTTTTAAGGTAGACTGTTAAGGTGGACTACCAAAAATATCCAATAGGTCATTGTAGCAGAAAAGAACTGTAAGAAATAAATGTCGAACTATACATTGTTTTTAGTATAGCAATTTCTGAAAAACCCTGTGAAAAGGGGTTTTTGTACATTTTTTTTGACCTGTTACTAATACTTAAAATAATAATTTTAAGCAAAAAATAAACCCTTTCTGGCCCACATAAGAAATATCAAGCTGAAATCAAGCCTTACACACGCAGAAGTCAGAATTCTAATCTTACCTAGGTTATTTTTAAAAAATCAAACAAAATAATTTTAGCAGATTGTTTATTAATATAAGCATTAAAAAAATCAGAATTGTGTGATACTGCCTCATAATAGATTAAAAAAACCCTGACATCTCTGTAGAAGCTTGACATTACAGGGAAAAATTATTCTTTTGCCACAACATCCTTTGACCTTTAAGCCACCAGCACACTAAACTATACTCTTAACTTATATGATCTTGGAAATTCTATTACAGAGCAGTTTGTAAAAATCCTAAAGAATTTTAGTATTGTATGACCACCTTAGGAAAAAAGCATTTTATAGGTATATAAAGCTAGCATGAAGAATCTACCCAAGGAGGATATTTAGACAGTAGAAAGGAATATACAGGAAACAGATGTTGATATGACAGTGGTTCAGAAAAGCCTAAACAAAATGACCAAATGTACTGCTGTAGCTTTTAGCAAAAGAAAAACTAGCTGTCACAGAAAAAAAACTTGAGTAAAAATTTTTAAAATGGGGTAGATTTGGGTAAAAAATGGTAGGGTAAAAATATGAGAAAGGGAAATAGATAAGAAGTTCAGATTTGTTAACATGTGATAGTAGTCACTATTTTAATTGCTGCTACTTAACATAATTTTTCCATTTAGTATAATGGTAGCTATCACCCTGCAATTGTATACATAATAGGAACCTTGGAGTTCCTTCTCAATATTACTTCTAATAGACTATAGAAAAAAACCTAGGTATTGTTATTTTACACCATTAGCTCATTCAGTAGATGTAACAGAAGTGAAGAGGACATGAATGTGCCAGTAACTGTGTGCTACTGAAAACAGCCCTAGTGTTTATTGTAATTCACTAAACCTGCTCTGAATCAATGTTTTGGAATTTTGAGGTGCCTTTGCAAACCTTTATGTCATTTTCCAGACATGAACAGGAATAGGTAAGAATTCCAATTTTGTGTTCGTCTCCAATTAAATTGAATTCACAATTAAACTTGAATCACAGTGAATTGAACCATCTGGACATAATGCAAACAAAGGGATCTTACCGTTAACAGTGGCCTCTGAAAGAGGTGTGAATGAGTAGGCTGTTCCCAGTTTTAGGTGGCTCCTGATCCACAATCTTGCAAGAAGCTTAATCAGGAATGCTGCCTAGTAAGTGTAATTACCATTTTTCATTCAGCATTAGTTATCTTTACTTGACCTTTATTTTTGTCAAATAATTACTTAAAATGTTTTAATTTTAGACCTTTTAATGTAATGATTTAAAAGAATGACTAGTGTTTTCTTGCTCTACAAGCTTGTTGAAGGATTTTCCTAAAGGCAAAACAGGGATTTCTTAAAGGTTTTTAATTGTTCCACTATATTTTATAGAGAAAAAAACTGTTTTCAGATGTAAATAATTTTAACAAATAACCAGGGGTAAAATCAGACATGAAAATTAATAGATTATCTGGAGAGAGAGGGCTCAGAAGAATAGAAATTTGAATAGAAATTATTCTACTACAATTATATTCTTAATGCTGTGTCTTTTTCATTCTTCTTGTGGGCATAACTAAGTCCACGTACATAAACTGAATATCAAACACAGAAATGTACTCCATCCAGTTCATTATTTATTGACCTTGGGAAGATCCTGAACACCATCTCCAGCTGGTGAGGAATGCCTCTCTAATGAGACATGCTAACATCAAAGGTGATGCAGGGCTCCATGTGAAATGGAAGCTAATAACCACTGCTAAGCTGATAAATATGGGTTTCATTCCAGCATTGCCCAAGCTACTGGGGTCAAGTGACATGAAGACTGCGAAGACAAGGATGAAAGTAGGGAGGCACCAGCAAGAGTCTGTGGCAAAGGATAGGGAGGCAATTGCCAGTAACGTGGTGCTGTGTGAAGCAAAGCAAACTGAATGTCATAATGAAACTGAAGCGACTGGAGTTTGAAGAGGTAAGCAAGTTCTCCACAGGCAGTAAAAAACCTCTTTCGTTTCGTTAGGCTGAATGGTGAGGGTGCTGTGTACTAAAGGAAAATGCTAGAGAAGAAAATCAGCTCAACATTTCTGTATGTTAAGGATCCAAGATGGCACAGGGCTGTTAATACAATTGGAGTGTCTTGCTTTTGTAGCCACCCATCTGCATATACACAGCTAGCTGTAATTGCTGACAATTAGCAGACGGGGCTGCACTTTGCTCTATGTCAGAGGAAATGGATAGCGTGCCCTATAATTCATCTTTCTGACCCAGTTTGTAAAAAATGCTACTCATACTGGCAGGAACTTGTTTGACAGAAGGCATATCAGCAAGAGCTTTTGCTCAGTCTCACTCCACTGGCCACAATAGAAGTTAGTACCAAAGCTTATGTCCTAGATAACTGCTGTTCTTGCTTTGATGTTTAAGGCTTGCTTTTAGAAAAAAATAATATATTTTCTTTGTATGCAGCAAATACAAAATGGAAGTTCATAGACAACATTAATAGACAGTCTTGCAGTTAGCAGCTGAAAGTCAGAAACACAGATAAATGCTTTATTGGCTAAGCAGGAAAAGATCTGAATTAATTTCCTGCTAAGTTCAAATTAATTTATTTGTAAGGCACTATTTGTCTGATATTCTCTTAGGAGTCTAAGCCTATTGAAATGTTTAGCCAAAGCTTTTAAATTTAAAAATCAAAATTGGTACTTTGCTATTAACTTTTGATCACATCAGCTGACTTGCCACAGTAACATCCTTCCTGCTAGTCCAGCTGATTGAAAAGGAACAAAAAGCTGTAAGCGCCTCCCTCTTCAGAGAACAGCAGTATTAAATATAATATTTTCACCAACTGTTTCACAGTTTAAATACCAATGTAATTCTTCAAGTAAATTAAGACTTGTCTAATGTGCAATTCAGTAATACAGTAAGAGCTAGAATCTGACTAGAATGTTGGCAGTTCTACCCCTGTGAATATACTGCATTGACTTCCTGAGTTTAATATGTATTTAAGAAATATAGTTAAGTACTTAAAGTTAGAACTTATAATCAAGTCATTGTTTATTTTTTATGACAAAAACTACTACTACTTTTATGACAAAAACTACTATTTATGACAAAAACCACCGCGAGGTTTGTGTGAACCTGCTAGGTTGTACTCTTAACTGTAATCCAATTGAAAATCGTGGATTCAGTATCCACATAGCTAAAAAAGAATCAGATTGATGTGGATATGTTAGCTAGGCATGGCTGGAAAGGGTTATTGCAGTTAGCATTCTGCCTGACAGGAAATTCTGGTGCATGTGCATTGATGCTGATGCAGAGAACTGTTCTGGATTGCAGATACTCATACAGGATATTCCTTGTCTGCTGTCACTTATTTCTTCCTACTTGGTATTATTGGACATAAGACCCCAGATATTTTACAGTTTAAAAAAAAGAAAAACAACACCAAAAAAGCTAAAAATACCCCACCAAAACTTAAATGGTCAACAGCCGCTTTTCCCAAGCCTCTACTGTTTCATTCTTATTTTGTTTCACTCAAAATACTTTCATTCTGATGTTACTCACAGTTCTTGCTCAGAAAGTTCCCTCAAAGTTGATAGGGAATTTTGACCACATCACAGCAGATGCAGTAGCAGGGAAGAAATCTTCAAGAATTGTTGTGGAATTTCCACTTCATTATTCAGGTTACAGAGAGACTTCCCCTGCTTTCAACTCCTGTGGAAGAAGAAATAACTTTCAGCCTACTGAAAGCTTGTGGGACCTTTGGGAATTCCTAGCCATACTTAAAGACTCAACCCCTCAGTGCCCTTACTCTTGCCTTTATCACCTCACCTATTCCTATAGCCTT
The DNA here is from genome assembly GCA_028565335.1 of Limnodromus scolopaceus. Taxonomy (NCBI): domain Eukaryota; kingdom Metazoa; phylum Chordata; class Aves; order Charadriiformes; family Scolopacidae; genus Limnodromus; species Limnodromus scolopaceus. The sequence goes on from JAOXNO010000024.1 coordinate 4,793,908, forward strand.
GGTTTGATAGCGAAATAAGTTTCTCTGGGAGCAAACACAGGACAAGGAAGATGTCTATCCTTGTCATTAGCTTGCAGTTTTCACTAGCCACTGTCCTGTCAAGTCAGAAAATTCTAGTTTTGACTGTGCTTTCATAACCCTGTTGTGGCTCCCAAGCATCCACACTTGATTCCTGCTTTGCCCTCCTGAAGTTTTATCAGGCCAGGCAAAGGCCTAGCAACCCTGCAGTGCAGATCAGTAGGCAAAAACAGCAGCAAGATGTTTCTCTGCCCCCTCTTTCCTTTGCTTATGTCAGAGAGGAAGAGAAAACCACTGTCTCTTGCATCAGCTAGAAACTGGTAGGTTGTTTATACTCTCCTCCCAACACAGGCCCCTCCCGTGGCTCACTGTGGTCAGGGCTGACCAGAAATCTTCTGACAAGGTAAATGGGGCCGTGTACATGGTCATGCTTTTCTGCTGCCTGCAGATTAAGGCATCACTTTGAGTTCTAGCAATTATTTTTCAATTTTTATTGTGCAGTAACAGGCACAGGAAATTATGCTATGAGAAAAACAAGTTAAAGTGAGATCATGAAGTAATTCTGTAATTTGCAGATCTGGGGTCTAGGCACAGATTGTTTATAATTTCTGTGTCGCCCATGTAGAATTTTTGTGGTACCAAAGGAGATGCCTTACCTGTAGAAGAACAAACATGACACTTCAAGTAACAAGTTTAATCTCTAACTCTGTTCTTTCAATAGTAGTAGGCCACACACTGTATTAAATCCTGTCAGGTCTGTTCTAGAGAATAGAGATGTGAAAGAACAAGGCTGTTCTACGTGCATTTTTCAAATTATAAAAAAGGTAATATTTTAGTTTCAAAATATTCCTGAACATACATTCCTAGAATAGTTAAAACTCTTAAAACTTGAGTAATAAAGTTTCTGCATTTTATTGTTTCAAAGTAAAAGGATTGTTCAAACTATCTTATCAGTTCTATTATAGTCAAAATAGAGTATTTTACTTTCCAAGGAGAAAATAGAGATAAAGTTTCAAACTGAATCATATCATTTAGGGGAGCTGCATATGCACTAATGAAATCTGAAAGCTAGGAGGGTGATCTTTAGGAAGTGGACAGTGTTGGTGTTACCAAAGCATATCCTTGAAATATTACTAGTAACTAGTGTTGAAAGGCCTTATGTGTATTCTCATGAATAATGAGGATTCTATCCTTGAATTTATCAAGCATGAGTTAAGGAAAAGAACTTCTTACCAAGGGAGGCAAGTATTGTATCATTCTTGAGGAGGCACATCAAGCATAAGGACCATGAAGATGGTACTAATCTACACGTTTTGAGAAGTTTAGCCGACTTAGTAGGAAAGTGAAAATTTTTAGTCTCTTAAGTTGAACTATCTTCACTATAATACTAAAAATCATGCCTGTAGGTCAAGAAGACCCTTGCCCTGGTGAAAACCTTTCCTTGAGCATGCATGGTAGCTATAACTTGATGGTGTAATCATATGTAAATTACTAAGCAATCAAATATAGGTAGGAGGTACTAATATTATAATGATGTTGTAAAATGTGTATAAAAGTCATGCAGAGAGTTCTGATAAGCATGCTTGATTTGTGGAAACCACCAAGCACTGGCCTTATGCGCAACTCTGAAATAAATAATCAATGTTTTGTCCTGGTGTGTGAGATTTGACTGTTGCACGCTGGGTAACGGATCTGACTTTTTGGACAACATTGGGATTATAAGAGGAGGAGCAAAGATGGGTTCTTACCATCTCAGGTGGCCCACTCATTTGCTAATTGAGGAAGTGGTACTGGTCTAAGCATAAACCTTGATAGGCATATGAGAATCCAGATGCTTTACCTTGGGGGCAAAGGAGTGGATGGAGGAAGATTTCAGTCAGCTCGCACTTTGAGTCACAAGCAATCACCTGCTACCAGCCTTCTCTACTTCTGGGTCAGTTTGCTCGAGTTGCCAACTTCCTCAACTGGTCCTGAATTGTAGTAACAAAGATCCTGGATTTACCTGTATAAGTGTAGTCATAAACTTGCTTTTAGGAGTCTTCCCAGGTAAAAAGTGCTAAAACAATACAGCCAAATATATCACAAGCCACAGGTTGTAGTGGTGTTGGCTTGGCACATGAAGTAGAGCTATGACTTGTAAGTATTTCCTAGATCAATACTCATGAAGACTCCTGACAGCTATGCTAAAAACGGAAGCCTTCCATATTCAGTTTGGGATCAGAAAATCAACTCAAAAGAGGAACATTTTTTTCTACCTTTTAATTCATTTCAAGGGATGTTTGTCAAACAAGGGCTGAGCAATCAAAGGTAGATAGCTTCCTGTCCTATGGCAAGTTGTCTCACCTGTCTTAGGTGGTTCCATTTTAAATAACTTGTTTGCATTGCTCTGCAGCGGAGCACAACTGAGTGAGCGAGCTGGTACTGACTGAGTGAGGAGAGCCACAGCTGGTCAGGCCTGGCTACAGGATGAACACTAAAGGCAACTGCACAATCTCTAGCTTGTCCAATTTCTTCTAGCTATTATATATTGTAAATAGCTTCCCTTTCAGCAACTTGTTCTGATTGATGTCTGTGTATACCTGAAAATGAGGTAAATAGTCTCACACTTGGTTTGACAAAGTGTAAGCTACAGAAACTACAGAGCTTCTTCACTATTTTTGAGGGCTCTTATGCTGGGGGGAGGAGGGGAACCCAAATGCATATGACCGTTTCTGGATACCTTTTCTGAAATTTTCTCTTGTACTAATATCCAATTCTAATAAGGAGCTGTAAATAATCTGTGACAAAAACCGCTTACAATGTATTTCATAAAGGTGTTATGCAGTATATATCTAAACTATAATAGCTTTTCTGCAGGAACAGTGACCAACAGCAACGCTGAGAATGCATGTGTAGTGTGGATGAAAGAAAAAGCCATCTAAAATGGTTTAATCAAATCTTTGTCTCAATGTTCTGAAATGCCAGCATAAAACATTTTTCAGGAGCTCATGAGCCAGCTAGTGTTATTAACACATGACTACTACCTGGGCTATCAACTTCTACTAGCTACTAGCCAGTCTCTAATTCCTACAAATTGCTTTATGCTAAAGTCATTACTGCCCAATTAGAGTCCACAAGAAACAAACTGATGAGCCAGGGAAGTTCCATAGTACTACATGCACAATTGCATATTATATACTGTTGCCAGATACAGGGAGCTTTGCGGTTGGTTAGTCAGGCTTTTACAAAAATGCTTTTGTAGTTGTCTTTAAGAGCTGGTAGTTTATTGGCAGTTATTTCACCCATGGATCACCAGATTTACTTGGATCCAAGACTCTGGATTTTTTCCCTTGCTCTTTCTTCTTTCTTTTGTTTCACAGGAGGACTATGAGTTCACTCTAAAGATCTGGTTTGGGAGGGAAAGACCTGCTTGTTGCTGAAAATGTGTAATTGTGAGAATCAAAGCAAAGTCATTTAACTAGGCAACCTTGTTTAAAAAAAGAAAAAAAAGAACAAATTCCTGGAATACAAATTGTGTACTAATATTTCAAGGTCCATAATTTATTTTTCTAATCTTTTACTTAGGTATTGCCTTCAGTTTCACATAGGAGGAAAAAGTCATGATTGGAATTTTATTCTAATCTTGGATCATTAGGACAAATACTATATCCAGTATGTGGGTTAAAAAAAGCTAATCTGTTTAGCTGTTACTGTGATGTTTTCCAAAAGGACTTAATTTCAGTCACTTCTACTGCACTGTTTTGTGGTTATTTTTTTTTTTTTTTACTGTGTGTGTAAAACTAAAGGTACTTGAAAAAATGCTGCTACAATTTAATTTATACTACATGGAAGAGAAGCTGGATTTAGTTTGAGATTCTGTAAAATGCTTTGTCAATAAACTACATAATCTATTAAGCAGATACGGTCTCGTATGTTAATATATTTGAGATTTAAAACACAAATGGCTAGAGATAGCTTAAGGACAATAGCTTAGGCAAGCAAATTGCTTGTCATCATTTGCTGTTCTGTAACCAGGTCGCCCCCCTCCCCGCGCTCCTTTCCCCGCTAAATCTCTCCAGAAAGCTGGATTTTGTGTTAACGTGGGTGTGTCTGGATTTCATCTCCTCAGGAGAAAACCCCTCCTCCTTCCTCCTCCCCCGAAAGGCAGGAGTGTGCGGTTGGGGTGCGGATCGTGCGATTCATCCCCCATTTTTCTCTTCAAGGGCGTCAGCGACTCCCCTTCTCCCCCTCCTTTTTTCTCCCCCACCATGAGTTTTTGCCCTCACGGGCACCTTTTTCCCAAGGGGGATCAAAGAGCATCTCCCTCCCGCACCCTAGGGGCAGACCTGCGGGTGCCAGGCCGCCGCGCCTCCTCCTCCTCCCGATGCTGCGGGGCAGGGGCCGCCCGCCTCAGCCGCCCCCCTCACGCGCCGCTGCCGTTGGGCTCGCGCGCCGCCGCAGCCCCCGTGCGCGCGCCCTGCAGCCGTTCCCCGCTCCGGCCCCGCCCCTTTCTAACTGCGAGGGGGGGGGAGAGGAAGGGACCCGGGCTGGCGGAGGGATCGCAGGCTTCCGCGCTCACCGATCGCAGCGGAGGGATCCATACGCTGGAACAGCCCGTTGGGGAAAGGAGGGAGGGGGCGAGTGATGCGGAGCGGCCGTGCTGGCTGAGGCGAGGTGGCCGTTATTTAGCAGAAGGGAGTGGGAAGCGGGGCTGGTGCCGCCGGAGCTCTGCGGCGGGAGGGGGGGCGGAGGAGGCAGAGGGGCCAGGCGAACGGCTGGAGCCGGGCGTTAGGACTGCGGAGGGGTCGGGGAGCGGCTGAGGGGAGAGCTGAGGGGAGGGGACGGGGGAAGGGCGAGGTTGTGGGGCGAGGCGGCGTGTGCCGGTCCTGTCCGCATCTCGCGTCGTAGTTTAGTGGAAAAGGGGAAGGGGTCAGAAAAGGGAACTGGATTAAAATAGCCTCTCATCCCTGCCGGGGGCTGGTTCCCTCTCTGCAGGCTGCCGGGGCCGTTGCGGGAGAAGGTGGGGAGGAGGCAGAGGGACTCTCTTATGTGCAGAAGCAGCTGGGGGGGGGCTTAGCCGTGAGCGGGGGTGGAGGGGTCTCTGCCCCTCTTTGCCTCCCCTGGTCTGGGCTTGCTTTTGTGGGGAGGGGGCAGGATGAGCTTGCGGAGTTTTACTGGAATTTCTCCCTCCTTTCCGAGGAGCTGCCGCTGCTGAAGCAGATTTTTCCTTCATTTTTTTTTTTTTTTTTTTTTTGTCTGATGCAGAATCCCAGTAGCTGGGCAGCCTCCCTCCTTTCTTTTCTTCCTTCCTTCTACCCCTTCGGTATGTAGGAAGGGGGAGACATCAATGGAAAGCCTGAAATACGCGTAGATGGACTTTCAAATGCATTTTTTCTTGAAAGAGGAAGATAAATCCCGGTTGCCAGTACACTGACTTTTTTGTTACCGTTGCACTGCTTGTTAAAAATGGGGTTCGCTTACTCCAACTAAATCCGTGGAGCGTTTCAGAGAGTTGCTACAGTGAAGGACTCCTCATATTTTTTTTGCATCAGAGGAGCTACATTGATGTTAACCATTTTTTTGTAAAATGGAGAACGACATATTCACACCCCTTTTGGAGCAGTTCATGTCTAGCCCTCTTGTCACCTGGGTAAGCATTCATTTTTCCTCACACATTATTCATTTATTTGCTCGTTGTTTGAAGATAAATGCCTTGCGGCAGAGAATGAGGTGGAGTTAGTGTCACGATGGTGGTGATTATGTTTTAGGTTAAGACATTCGGACCGTTAGCTGGAGGAAATGGGACCAACCTGGAAGAATATGTGGCGCTAGTGGATGGCGTGTTTCTGAACGAAGTCATGCTGCAAATGTAAGTGTGTGCAAGTTGTGCCTTGGGTTTATTTTTTGCTGTTGTCTTGGTTCTTTTGTACATTTAGCTTTCTTATGAAAGCTCTCTCCCCCCTCCCATATTGACCTTGGTAAATTTCTTTCTTTTACGCTTGAAGTAGTCATGTGGTCAGTTAGCAGGAAACTTAGGAGCATAGCAGATACTCTTTGCAGTTTAACGTCTGAGTAATGTATTTGCAGGATGTATAGTGTAATACAGGCTGAATCATGATATATATAGAACTTACTGGAAAATTGAATGACTGTAAACAGCTTCCTAGATTTCCACTGAGAAGCATAAAGGTTCATTCTACCGTAAGTCATGCTCATAAACAAAATTTTGAATTTGCTTGGCTAATAAGATTCTAATACATATTTTAGTTCATGTGACATACAACTTAAGGATTGTTTTCAAGTCACTTAATGTTGCTTACTGAGCAAATGGACCGTCCTTTAACTCCTTCCACTTTATTTTTCACAGTTCCAAATTAAAGTAGATAGCAGTTGTGCACCAAAGCTGATATTTTAATTGAAAGTATACAATGTTTTCTGGCTATGAACCGCAGCAAAAACATTTTTACATGGTTTTACAAATTGTTTATTGAAAACTGATCGTTAGAAACGTTTCTTTATAATCACAGTGACTTTTTGTTAATCGTAGTTTTGACTGGAATGTTGCCCAGTGCTGTAATGCTAGAGAGTAACACTTTTGTCAAGTGTCTAGTGATATAATCATAAAAATGTTACCGGGGAAAAAATTTCTCCCTACCTTTTTTTTCCCCTGATATTTTAAGTCTTCACAGAGAAATGCGTCTTTTGTTTGTATAGGTATGAAAAAGTGTGGCTTATGGATGGCTAGATAGACACATCAGTGTGTGAGCAGCTTGTGGTGACAGCTGGTCCTAAGGAGCAGTGCTCAGTGATGGGCATCCTTTTACTCTGGTTACAGTTTTTACTCATACTTAGTACTTTAAAAGTTTTTTCTGTTGGTATTCAGCTTGTGTAACTAATCTATGTAAAAAGAGCTGCATGTTCCTACATTTAAATTTGAATTCATATCCTTTTGAAACCAGTATTTTCTTTGTCACCTACTTCTCTGAATTCCTAGTATTTACTTCTGTAATATTGAGAAATGTGGAAAACTTGGTGGAATTGAACGTTTTGAAAAAAAATCTTGAGAGTATTTCTGGCATATTTTAGTAAAAATTTTAAGTGATATATTCACTGAAGCGTAATATTTCTATTCTACAATTTATTTTATTTTTTACTTGAACTACATGTAAATTATGTAGCTTGCCAATTATGACCATGCATTTAAAATGCAGAGCTTCTATTTGGTAAAAGTGTTGGCAGCTGGAAGGCATATTTAATGCTGGAGCTGGAACAAGGTGATTTTGAAGAGTATGATCTTGAAATCAAATTTTCTCAGCAAGTTTTTGGAATATTAACAGTATAAATTGATATCTGATACATTACATGGGATACATGTATGTGAAATGGAAAGCTGCAGAGAGGGAACATTCTCATGCTTAAGTCACTGTGTGTGGAATTTGGCTTTGACTTTGTGTGTGCATCTTTGACCCCACACTGAGATTACTGCGGTTTACTTTGGAGGAGTTGTGTGTGCATGTATAAAATCCACATGGGAGATGTAAATTTAAAGTAAAATTGTTTGGTAGTCAGAACAATTAAAAACTGCTTTAAACTAGAGGTGTGTGTAAGAGGACTGGTGTACAAATAAAATTAATATTACAAATATGTAACTACACTGGAAGGTGGTTTTTGTATTTGAAATACATTTTTGGGGGACTGAGTTGTGTTATGATCGATTACTGCTTAGAATTGAAGTTTTCAGAACTGTATTCTTATTTTTGGAGGGGTTTTATTTGTTTTGGGTTTTTTGCCAGGGTTGAAGGAGGAAAAAATGTTTCATGTTTTGCAGAGATTCCGTCTCTGGTGAAGTCACTGTGGAAATCTGTGTTAACTTCTAGTCCCATGCACTTTGAATACCCACCTATTAAATATATCTTCATTTGAAGAAGTATTTAAAAGATGCAGCTGCAACTAATCATCAATATTGCTTATTTTCAGTATTTTCCATTTTATTAGTATTTCTCCTTTTTTCCTTTCAGTCTTAACTACCATGTGTTGAGGAAATGTGGCAGAAAAATTTGTATCATGTGACTTCAAAACCAAAATATTTTTCTTCAGAATGTTGTTGGTTTGGTTTTTGTTTTTGTTTTTTTTTGAAAGCTCTCAATGACTTACTTCACATGAGAACTAGGGATCTGTGGTTAGGAGCTATGGCACTCTGGCACTCTTAGAAGCTATAGCAAAATGTTGTTCTTGCAGAAGTCACCAGGAGTGCCATTCATAGAAATACATGGAAAGTACCACTAGAAGTTGGATTTTTTACATAATTTGCATTATACGGTGCTTACTTTTTACTCTAGTTCTGAGTTATTTGAGGCTGTTAATACTTTGGTGTGAGAATACAGCTAGGGTGTTCGTATCAGCCAAAGACTTTGTGATGCGGTGGTGCGGTAGGTTGGTTCCTATGGTTGGAAAGCTGTTGCAGCATTAGATCCTTTAAAGGGCGTTAAAAGCATGAACAAGTGGAGGCTGTTAGAGGTCCTGTGTTCCTGCTTTATGTATACTTCAATACTTAACTTATTTTTGCCAAATGTTGAAAAACCAAATGCTATGACCATAAAAGTGTGTGTTAATATTGAATTAGGCATGGTTTGTAAACAGTTACACAATCAAAAAGGTGGCTTTGTTATTTAGAGAAGGTTTTTGTTCAGATAAATAAGAGTTTATTCTGCCCTCCTCAAGTAAGAGTTTGTTAGTACGGCGTTTGTTTCTTCTTGTGCTTGTCTAGACCAAATTTATTTTCAACTGTTGTAATTATTCAAACAGAGGAAATAGTTGTCAGCATTGGAATAGTTGCAGGATAACAGTATTGAGATGGTCAGGTTTTATCAACATTGATTTTATTAGTACCTCATATGTAAGAGATACTAATTGATTGCATTCCTTGTATGTCTTGTGACTTTTTTGATGTTTTAGTACATATGAAAATTGCACAGATTCTGTTCAGTGTCCGGTTACAGCTGAAGATCTCTTCCTTTTCTGGAGGTGCTACAAGCCAATCTTATTATTATTATTTTTAATTTTATTTTAATTAAGGAGAGTTACAGGGTTATAATATTAGCTCCTAACTTGAGAGAATGTCTTTAATTTCCTGTTTAAATTTAGGTCCAGTTTTTCAAAAGTATTCGGTTACTTACCTTCTGCTGGGATCAGTCAGTATCTGATAGCTCTGGATAGAAACCCATCTGTCTTTCTAAATCTGAGCCTTTATCTTTGTGTTCTTTGAGACAAAAAGGGGTCATGCTTCTTGGAAATAAATCAGAATGCAAGAGATCACTGCAATGGTTCTGCCATGGCAGGGAGGTGGAGGAAAATACCAAGAATACTTAATACCTTTGCTATACCTCTGTATCATAATGTTTCTAACATTGTGAAGTGCTCATACACTTGAGTAAAATGTGTTGTGTATACTACTAAAATAAATGAAAAAGTATAATTCAACAGATTAGTCACCTGTAGTACATCTAGATGCAATTAGTAAAGTAATACTTGGCTTTCGTAGAGGTATTTTTCCAGAACCTGACTAACAACACCTCTTTTTTTTTTTTTTTTTTTTTTTATATCTTAGTAGTGTACGGATTATAGACTCTTTGGATCCAAAAAGCTCAAACTATTATTAAAGGAACAGTTTCTGACTGTTTTTGTTTTCATTTCTGATAGGTGGTGTTCTCTGATATTTGTTACTTGAATTCCAATAGGATTGTGTACAAAATGCTCAAAGTCTTGTAGTACAAATAGTGGTTTCCAAACTGACAAGAGTCTTACTAGTTCCTTTGAATAAAAATAGACAGCTGCAAGTAATTACAAGACTGGGACTTTCATTACATTTAGCGTCACCACTTATATTTGGTCAAGTAACAAAGACTTGAAACTGTGTTTTAGTTTTAATTGTTTTATTTTACTATGTTTTATATTTGTGGAAATGGATCTGTTTTAAAGGAACTATTGGACAAATACTGTATGCAGAATCTGTAATGTATAGAACCAAACTCTGAAACTGAGTTAATTTAACCCACCATCTGGAGAACCTGTCTGCTTTCATCATGGTGTTCCATTCATAACTTTTGTCTTAATTGAATATATTATTCCATACTATATATATATCAGTTATTGCATCCAGAAATGCTGAAAACTACTTCAAAGGATGAAGTATTTTATTGTTCTCCTGTTTTTCTCCCTTTTGCCGTTCTCCCACTGTTTTCACTGACTGGATTCACATGCAGGCCTTTCATGCCAGTAGAATTTTCCAGGTGGACTGGCTGACTGTTTTCTTCCAGCACTCTGGTGGTGTGTGCCTAGAATGTGTAGAGTGCTTCATTGACTCCTTTTCTGAGCTCTTAGTCTTCAGTTGTATGCTTTTTTCCAAACAGTAGAGCTTGCCAGCCCATACTTCTGGCTTGCCTATATCTTTCCCTGAAAACTGGACTCCATCTCTAGTACTTGAGCCAGCTGTCTGGCTCTGTGAAAGAGCACAGGAACATGCACTCCAATCCAATTTTAACTCTTCCTGTGAAGAAGACCAAATAGCAAGAAGCAGTTTCATCCAGGCTCTGGCTAGGTGGGGAAATGGAAAAAAAATTTTGGGAAAAAGAAATTGGTGAGTTTGGCAGTAAACATATGAGCACATGTTTTAGAAAAAAGCAAAATGTTATGAAGTGTGCTCCTTTCTCACTTTTTTGAAGCAAATTGATTTGATTCACACTTTTCAGATGTGCTCTGTCAGGCTTCCACAGGTGCAAGGTAGATATCGCTCTAGCAGTTTGTGAGAGTGGTTGCTCTGAAGAGTGATTCTGCAGTAGTGCCTAGATTTTTCTTAAGGAAAGCTGAATTTATAACACCCATTTTTTTTTGTAAAAGAAGCAAATTCTTTAATAAATGGGCCAGCAGAATGTGCACCGTGGTCAAGATTGCTGGAATTAAAACCTTTTGATTACAAAAAAAGAAAAGATAGTTCTTATAGTGTAATGATGATTAATTTTAGACTCAAACATTGGCCTGTTGTGGGCTTTGAACTGGGCAAATGAGGTGGATGTATGCTGATACCTGTACTTCTGAGGTGCTTGGGGTAAAGGGAAAAAAAGCATGGCTTGAACATGGAATGCTTGAAGTGCTTGATCTAAGTTTATGTCTCTGTTTTACTAGCTGGCTTTTTATGCTTTTGTGCCCTTTTCCACAGTTGATGTGCGCTTTCCTCCATCCTATTCACTCTGATTTATTTCTGTGCAGTAAACTATTCTGTGGCTCACTCTTGTTTCTTGCAGTATTTTGAAGATTAGGAAGTAGATAGGCTAATCTTTCTCTGCATGTATACATGGACTTCTTTGCTTCATGTGCTATCTGCTTCATGTGCTATCTTCAGTATCTTTCTTTGTCTCTGGCTCCTTATTTCTTTTGGTATTGTACTACTTATCCCATCCTTAGTCTAGGCTAGTAGCTGGTGCCAGGGACTGAAGGCTGAGTTAAAAAACATTTCTTAATTCATACAGAGGTGCTGTATGGAGTCTACCTATCTGTTCCCTAAACAGCAGTCTTAGTTGGAAGATCTAAAATCAAAAATAACTTGTTTCAGCATTGAAAAGATGCTGGCAAGGAAACAACATATATTCACTATGGCTTTATAGTTTTATTTTCAGAGTATTTTGCATTTCACTCATGTCCTACATGCTGTTTCAAAGCACTCCATGAAAATAATGAAATAAATTTACAAATAGCTTTCTAGACATGCATTTTGTGTTTCATTATCAGGAAAGGTAAGTAAGAGTGTATTGACAAACTGTCGTCTTTTATGATATAGCTTAGTTAAGAGTGTTTTATATGTAGAGACGTATATATGTTACATTGAAGACTACAGAGCAGAGATGCCTGAGTGGGGTAACAGAGGAGATAATAGTCACAGAGCACAGTGCAGCGCTATAGAGCTGCCCTTACACAAGGCAAAGTTGGCTTTAGCTGAAGTCGCAGGACTGTGTGGGGAATGCCATGAGTGTGACTTTGAGCCAGAGGAAGACATATCCTGGTTTTGCACTAGTGGCTGTACTGTGTACTTTAGTGGTTCAGGAATGATGGTTGTGTAGCTCATCTAGGCATCATTTGACCTTAGCAGCAGCCAACATTGCGAGGTTGTGTGAGCTTTCCTGTTCCAGTTATGGCTGGCTGTAACGTTTCTGTTTGCAGGGCTGACTTTATTCTTTATCTGCCTCTACTTCTGTGTTACCGCTGTCCTGGCTCCCTGTGTTGTAAGGAAAGACAATACACAACTTGTTTTTGCTTTATTTTTATACCAGAAAGGTCGGGTTTATACCAGAAAAGTCTGTTTGTCCAGGTAGCTGAGATGCGTGGAGCTGCCCTATTTGTTGCCATATTTTCTGGTGGTATAGCAGCAGTAAATTCTAGAGTTTTAGATTAGCTACAAATATCTTAACTGGGCTGATCAGCTTGCGTCTTTCACTGGCAAGGCTGTATTTCTTCAGGTTCCATGGCTAATTTGGGGATCTCTACACCACAAACCTTTGCAAAGTATTGCTGTGCTGTGATCTTTCAAAAACTAATCTGGTTAACTGACAAATTGGTTGCTAAATCAAGCACATCTTAATCCTATGCTAAATTTGAGAAGCTTACTTCTAGATTTTCCTCATTTGTTTCTTCTCTTAAGAAGGGGCTTTTTAGTTTTATGTCCTTTCATATGTTCCTCATATTTTTTTGGTTCCTCCTTTTTCTTTAAATACCAATTGGTTGCCTTCCTTGTCTTTCATACTGTACCACTTTTCCCTATGTAGTAATTATTTAAGGATCAAGGCATTTTTTTGAAGTGCTGCTTTGTTAGAGCACATGACTTCAGCGGTTAGAGATTATTTGGTAATAACTGGGTGGCAGTCTCTGTTTGTTTGCTTTGTTTTAGGGTCCGGTATTTATGCCTTAAGATGCTCCAAAGATTTGTGGCCTCTTAGGCTGTTGTTATTATTAAGCAGTATTTACAAAATGCCCCCCTTCATTTCATTGGACTAATTGATGATAAGGCATTGAATCGGAGCACGGCTACTGCTTGACTGAAACTCAGTTGGTGTAATTTCCCACTTGGCTTACTCTGAGGAAAAAGCAAAAATTATCTTACGTTGTATTTTTGGATTGGGAAATAGTAAGGGATGAACATGTAAGCGGCTTGTATTACATTCCTGGCTGTTGAGTGAATCTTTGTATCTGTGTTGCACATTTAGTTATGCTTAAAAATTTCCTTCCTTTTCTATAGTGATAATGGATAGAGTCCACTTAGGTTTATTACAGAATTTGATCTTATTTGAAGCTGCAGGGAAAGACTTGCTCTAGTTGTTGTTTGTGTGGTATCTTTGTTTTTCTTAAATAAGCCCCTGAGCAAAGATGTCTGGTGTAATTTCCTGGTAGCGGGGGAATATACTTGCTGTATATTTAGAGTATTGTGTATGCCAGACAAAAATAAAATACAGATACTAGTTGATGTGTGATAGAATGTAGACAAGTGTCATACTTACAAAGTGCTGGTTTGCGTCTTAGGAAGGGTATTAATATTTTAAGATTAAAAGAATGCACCTCTTTTACAGGCCCTTATATGTATATCTTCTAGCGTTGGGTAGTTAACAGAGGTAAGGTACTTTGTGTACTGCACTATTTATATCTAAATCAGTAGGGGATTGTACGGGTATTGATGTGCGTACAAAATTCGTAACACATTTCAGTTATTGTGCTGAAGCGATGAAGCTGCTCATGTGGATAAAATTTTTACAAGAAATGAAACTTACTTTCTTTGGCAATCCAGGAGCCTTGCGTTTGAATTTGTCTCATTTTCTGGGATAATCTGTATGCAGGGCTCGGATATGTCACTTGGTAGTCTAAAAATTAGTATGGAAAAAGATGAAGATGTATATTTTATCGTTATTAATTTGCTTATAGAAGGTTTATTGTACTTCATGAGAAAGGGCAATTCTGGAGTCATAGTGTTCTAACCAAACGTATTAAATTGAAATCTATGTAGCACTATTTTTACAACTTAAGATCTTTTTAGTCACTGAAACTGCAATATTCAGGTAGCTTTGGTGTCATCTCACTAGGCTGATCTCACATCAGTATTTCCTGCATTTAGTAATACTAAGTGTGTTGAGATGTTTACCTATGGTCAGACTATTTTGAATCTGAAGTACTAATTAATTTTTTTTGAAAATGTATAGCTTCAGCAAAGTTCAAAGTAAAGAATAAAATGAGTGAACACTTTTTCTAAGTTTTCCAAAAGATAAATTATTTTTGTAGTTCTATGATTATCAAATAAAGTGAAGTACATACTGCTGTGGTGTTGGAAGTTGGTTAGGGTAGAAGAGGAATACTTGTATATACAAATTTAATAATCTCTAAAGAATTGGGTTTTTTTTTAAATAAAGAAGACTGCGTAAATGTGCATTGCTTTAAAATCCTACTTGAGTTATTTTCCCTTATATTAATATTTTAAATATCTTAGAAAGCATGTTCACTCCACAAATGTCATTTGCTAAGGGCAATAAGTGTTTATTTGCCTCTCTTCTGTACTGCTTGCTGCTTCCTGTCTGACAACTTTCTGTCCCAGTTCTGCTTCTTTTATAACTCTTCCTGATGTTTCTCCCAAATGACTATATGTTTGCAGAATGTTCTTTCCAAGGCAGGTTGTAGAAACATTTTCTCACTTTAATGCCCTCTGATGTTTGGTATCAAGTCATGCTCCATCTTGTGATCTAGATCTGTGAGTGCTTACTTACGTAAAGCTAATCTTACTGTTGTCACAGGATTATTGCGGGTGTAAATGTTTGCAGTGTTTTAATGGGTAGTTACATTGAGGTGTTAATCACGAAGTCAAATAGTTTTCAGGTACTCTGCTAATTAGTATTGGACTCAATAGATCTTAAAATTTGAACTCATTTGAGAAGTGAAGGGCGATGCTGAGAGGGAAAATAACACACAGTGCTTAAAGTAGAAAGCAAAGCTTCATTATTCTGTCTCTTCTTTCTTGCTTGTCCTTTGTAGGCTGTACGCTCTTGCATCCTGTGCTGCCTTTTTTGTTTCAGTTTAACTCGGAAAGTAGTATAGTGAAAGTACTACAGCAGTCTAATTCTGCCTTTTCAAATGATATTTGCTACTGGGTCTTTTGCAATTAAAAAAACCCAACCAAACAAAACCAAGCAACCAAGCAAAAAAAAAACCCTATCCCAAAACAAGAATACCCTTGTAAGACATTTAGATTTGTTGAAGTAGTAACGTATATTTGTCAGACTTCCTGGTTCTCGTTTGTGTGCTCAAAAAAGGTTTTGTTTGCCAAGTTGTTTCTTCTAGGAATTCTCAATTATTTAGTACCCAGGAGTGCTTATTTTGTCTGACAGTGGTAAGCATTCTGTGATGCTCTGAATCCTATAGGTTTTCCTTTCCATCAATGAAACTTTTAAGTTGGTGGAAATCATCTTATATTTTCCTAGCTGCAGAGCAGAGGCTGCTTCATGTTCTCATTGGTTGTTGCAGGGAGCTCACCCAGGTTACTCGGTGTAGTGAGCAGCGATTCACTGTTTTCAGTCTTTGGCAGAATGGTTTTGTTTTGGTTTTGTTTTTTTTTTGACATAGTGCCTTTTAGTGTGGTACAAAAAGAGTACATCTGATAGTGAAGTTGAAACAATACTAGTAAAGCTGTTTCATAATGTGTGATGATAAAGACAGCTGTTGCTCTGTCAGCTTGGAAGTTATGAATTTTTGGGGGGTGTTAACTCAGGGATACAACTGTGTACTTAGTAAATAGCAGGTGAACTGTTTTATTTCCTCTCTTATTTTCCCCTACGTTTTGCTCACCTGCATGCGTCTTTCCTATTACTATCAAGGAAAACATAAGCTGGCAATGTGTGCTTGCAGCCCCCAAAGCCAACGAATTTAAAGAAGTGTGGCCAGCAGCCTAAGGGAGGAGATTCTGCATCTCTACTCTGCTCTGGTGAGACCCCCCTGCAGTGCTGCCTCCAGCTTTGGGGTCTCAGCACAGAGGAGACACGGACCTGTCAGAGCATGTCCAAGGATGATCAGAGGGCTGGAGCACCTCTCCTTATGAAGACAGGTTGAGAGAGTTGGGGTTGCTCAGCCTAGAGAAGAGAAGGCTTTGGGGAGACCTTATGGCAGCCTTCAAGTAACTAAAGGGGGCTTACAAGAGAGGTGGGGAGGGACTCTTTATCAGGGAGTGGAGTGATAGGACAAAGGGTAACAACCCCATGCAGCACTACAGGCTTGGGGAAGAGTGGCTGGAGAGCTGCCAGGCAGAAGATTTTCTGGTGGTGTTGGTTGGCAGCTGGCTGAATATGAGCCAGCAGTGTGCCCAGGTGGCCAAGAAGGCCAACAGCATCCTGGCCTGTATCAGGAACAGTGTGGTGAGTAGGACTAGAAGTGATCATCCCCCTGTACTTAGCATGGCCTCATGTTGCACTAGGGGAGATTTAGGATTAATATTAGGAAAAAATTATTCACCAAAAAGCTTATCAAGCACTGGGACAGGCTGCCCAGGCGTGTAGACATGGTGCTGAGAGACATGGTTTGGTGGTGGTTTTGGCAGCTTTAGGTTAATGATTGGACTACATGATCTGAAAGGTCCTTTCCAACCTAGATTATGCTATGATTCTAAAAGAGGGAAGATACAGATTAGATATTAGGAAGAAATTCTTTGCTCTGAGGGTGGTGAGACACTGGTTGTGTCTCAGGTTGCCCAGAGAAGCTGTGGATGCCCCATCCCTGGAGGTGTTCGAGGCTGGTTGCATGGGGATTTGAGTAACCTGGTCTAGGGGAAGGTGTCTCTGCCTGTGGCAAGGGCTTGGAACTAGATGATCTTTAAGGTCCCTTCCAACTCCACCAATTCTGTGATTCTGTGGAAACAGACAGGACAAAAAAAAAAAAAAGGGCTGTTCTGGTCTCTGCTTCTTGCAACCCTGGGATGGAGAAAGTAAAGATTAGTCACCAGACCTCTTGAATATACTGTGATTTTTTTTGTCTTACTTTTTGCACGTTCACGTGTAAATGTGTGAGCATACCGGTGTGCAGAATGTCTCTTCGTGCAATAATACCACTAACAGTGGGACCACCTAGCAGAGCAGCCCTGAGGTCGCAAGATGCGGCAGGTTCCTGTTGATGGAGAAGGGAGAGACAGGGTTACTCAGCACAGGGGCTTGTGGCACTGTTTCAGATCTAACTACTCTAGCACACTTCAACCCTGAGTAATTAGGCAGCTCCTCTGCTGTGAGCACCAATGAGAGAGCACAGGCACTGTGCAGCTACCCTATGGGTAGTTCAGCCTGGTCAGATGTTGCAGAGCTAAGACGGAGCAGAAAAGCTGTCTGCATATGTTCAGTATCTACTCATATGTTCTTGGTGGCGTTCCACGTGATCCCCACCAGCCAGTCTATTTGTTGTAGGCCACTTGGTTGTGGTTTTTTGGTTTTTGTTTTGTTTTTTTAAAGTAGGCGTAGGGCTTCAGCCTGCTGATGGTTTATGATGTTGGACATAATCCTAGGAAATGGGGTTTTGCACAAGGCTTTTGATGTTAGACCTACTTCCTAAAACTCAGATTAGCATGAGGCAAAAAACCTTTGATACAACTGTTGAACTTTTGGCACATTTAGTCAATCTTTGCTAATTGCAGAGTTACCAAAGTATCATTAAATTGAGATATTAATACACATTTTGTGTAAAGGATCTCTCAGCATTTGTAATGATATAATTAGATATTTGAGCAGATGTCTGGAGAACTGCATGACCATTTTAACCGTGCATTCATTGCTACTCAAGCAGTATTGTCTCAAGGGTAGAAATACAGGTGTTTTACAAGTAAGAGGTAAACTGCCTTTTTAGTGGGTATTTATGACAAAGAAGAGTGGTTAGTATAAGTCACAACATTTGCTTGCTTGTTGCAAATCGGGATTAGAGCATCCTTTTACTGGATCCTATGTAAGTGCATGAGGATACAATGGCTAAGCAGGATTCAAAAGTGAACACTTGGGTGACTCTGGAACATGCATCCCTTATGTCTTCAGCAAATCAGACTGCAACTCTCCAGTTGTAAGTTGTGTGTGCATTGTGTAATAGTACCAGGTCATCATGTCATTCAATACCATCAATACATTGCATCCTCAGGGCTTGCATGTCTTACGTGATGCTCTTCAAGAGGTAGAAGGATTTTATTGCCATCTATTTTTCAGATAAGAATGTGCCAAGTTAGTTCTCTGCATGCTTCAACAGTGGGTAATCTGTGTAATTATTCTCGAGGGAAGTCATCCATTTAAATCCGTTTCTATCAACACAGAATTCCTGATGTACATGTGCCAGAGGGATAGAAAAGAAGTTACAATTTTTTCTTTATCTTTTTGGTAGGTTTAGCATGGAAGTAGTCTTTGGCACCAGAAATTGATCATATGGATAGATGCAGGAGTTTGAAGTATGCCATCTTGTACTAACGTTTTTAGAACGTGTGTAATCGCAAGGTTCAGATACTGACAGTATTGTACATCAGAACCTGCCCCTTTCTTTGATACTGTAACTCCTGCAGACAGACCCTTTGACTATGGCTTATGATTTAAAATCTGATGGAGAGGTGCATCTGCTAACTTCATTGCCTCAATGTACTGCTTTGTGTGGTGTTGCTTCAAACGTTTTAAGCAACGTTTGAGATTATTGGTTATTCTCCAGTGAAGGCCCTGATGTTATTTTAGCTTTCACAGTAAAAGGACACTGTATTAAAATTCTTTGTAAAACACATTCTGTGTGTGTTTATTCTTTTCTTGCTAATAGTAAATAATGGAAATGCTGCTTTATTATTTGAAATCTATCAAAAAAATCTGATATCAGTAATCATTGAAATACTTGGCATAGAGCGAGAGTGAGCCTCAGAATTCCAATTAAAGGGATTTCGTAAAAAATATAACTTTATTAGGCAAGCAACATTTATGTGTAGGTGAGTACTGTGCTACTGTAAGCTAAAACAGGCAGAATAACGGTCAATGTTTATTACCCTTTGAGATGGACACACTTGTGTAGAATTATTTCTGAAGTGGTTGTTTCAGCTTTTCACTGTACATAACAAATACATTTAAACAATGATACATTTAAAATTAGGGTGTGTTATAATACTAGACTTAATCATTAAGTACCATCAAGGAACAGATGGCAAGAGAGGACACAACTGGTTTGCAGTCTGCATAGATTTAAGCATGAAGCCATTAAGCTATCACGTTCCCATTTCTGATAGATTTTTGGTCAATGAAAAATTAAAGACACATAATCCCTGATTATATGAGGTCTCAATCTGTAATTCTTGACACTGGTAGTATTTCAAAATCACTGAAGTTCTCTCTGTAATCAGTAGTTTTTAAACTAATGCATTATTGGGCTAGATGCTCTTGTCTGTTTTTATTGCTATTGAAATTAATGTATCTTGTCATAAGTAGGTTGCTCTTAAATGTAAAATTGCTTAAGGGTATCTTTTACTGCTCTGCTTCCTATTGACTTCTAGACAGATTTGCCCTATTTTGCTAGGCTATTTGCCAGTGAAGCAGTTCAGTACCTCCACCTAATAAAAGGAACGATTCAGACTTCAGAGCATGTATTCCCTTAAAAATGTTTATACTATAACTAGTGCAGTAGCCACTAGAATCTTGTTTTTAAAAAGCTGTTTTTTAAAGCTATCTTTTACAAAGGTCTATTTTAGAACCCTTTTATTTTCAAAATTACTTTGTTTGCATCTTGTTGTATTCCCAACAGCATGTACTAGTTTATTCCAGTGATATTGGACCAAATGTATTCTAATAAGCAGAATTGTTTAGTATTAGTAAAAATGCAATTATAATAAAAATTTTTGTGATCATAAAAATGAAACAGTTCAACATATGAATAGAAGTAATTTATTAAAATCTCTGATAAATTAGTTGCTCAAAAAAGTTAATTTAAAGATGCGTGTTCTTGAAAGCAGTACACATTTTGGCAATTTATGTTTAGGATTTTATCTTTCTGTATGAAAAATATTTGCGTGTTGTATTTCAGAAGTTTTTCTTGTTAGTTATTTCAGATGCTTGATACGAAAATTAGTATGCCTATTCCTGGCTTTGACCAGTCTGACAAAATACAGTTATGCAAATAAAATATAATGGAAAATGTGTAGCTAATATCATACTATGTTGTTTCTTCTTTGAGAGGAATGAGTTAAGACATCAATTCTTAAACTACGTTTCTGAGAAGATGAACTATAATGAATAAATGAATATTATTTAAAATGGTGTTTTGTGGATTAAGGAGACTATTGAGCTTTGAGGTTAGAGGCTTTGAAAGAGGGTAAGGCTTGGTTAACAGTATTGGAAATGAAGGTGGGTTTATTTTTTAAAATAATGAATCTCCTGCTGAAGGACCTCATCACAGTTCTTTCAGTAACAGTGCATGGTGCGAGAAGCGATCTGTCAAGCCTATTCTTGGCTTTTCAATATACTTTGCAAGTCAAAACTGACAGTTCAAACATAATCTGAAAGCTAGAAACCAGTGACTGAACATTAGGGAATACTGGTAAATACAAAACCTCAAGGATTCTTCTACCAAGTGGCCTCTAATTTAAATGTTTAAGTTTCAACATGTGGGTCATTTTAGTAGGTAGCCTATTAATATTCTGTGTTTATAAAGTATAATCATGTAATGACATAATGTGGTTAGGATGATGTAAATTACTGTAGTACAGAGATAAAGTCCCATTTGCACTGGAAGGTATTGAGAGCAGGATTTAACTCCCAGAAGAGTTAGACACAGTTTTTTTCCCAAGTAAAAGCCATCCTAGTCATTGCTAACATGTTGATTCAGAACATCAAAGAGAACTTACCTCTCTTGTTTGAAGAATAATGATGCAATACAACAATCTTTACAAAAAGGTGACAAAATCAAAGAAATACAACTTCCTTCTAGCTATAGTGGGTTATTGAGGCTGCATGTTTAATTACATTAAAAATGATTTGTAGAGATTAGTAGTGTTAGTAATAATATTTAAGTAAGTTAATTTTATCAGTCCTCAAGAGCAAGGAGTTAAACTTCTTGTTACCATAATCAGTTTGAAAGTTCTGCTGGAAAAATGGTAAGGGAACTTTGGGGTTTAGGTTTCTATTGGACCTGTAGCCATAATGTTTTGGATGAAAATAAGATTATTAAAATAAATTTATTCTGTGCACTGGGTTGTCGTGAGGCTGACATTCTGATTTTAATTGTTGATAATCTGCACTACCAGAGGATCATATAACTGGACTGTGAGGTTTTTTGAAGTGGTAGAGATACAGTTTCAGAGAACATCTGTGACCCAAGTTTTCCCAGCAAAATTCACGGTCTCAGTAAACTGTTTCCTGCAATCCATGCCAAAAAAAAAAAAAAAAAGGAAAAAAAAATTCAATGCTTTCTGTTTTAAGGCACAGGAATGACTTGTTTTGACCCAAACCAGTGTAACTTTTATCAAAAAAAAGCCTGGGATTTCCATACAGTGTAAGGAATGTGTGTCAGCCTTTGAGTTGGTCTTGGTA
Source organism: Limnodromus scolopaceus (assembly GCA_028565335.1). Taxonomy (NCBI): domain Eukaryota; kingdom Metazoa; phylum Chordata; class Aves; order Charadriiformes; family Scolopacidae; genus Limnodromus; species Limnodromus scolopaceus. Next base: position 4,815,498 of record JAOXNO010000024.1, read on the forward strand.
GATGAAAATATACTCCACTTTAAAAACCAAAACATTTATGGGGGAAGGGGATACATAGGGTGAGTTGGTGGAAATAAAGGAATGTTACTTTACTTTCAACAGTAGTGTAAGTTAACAATTAATAAAATCTTTGTTACATATCAACATTAACACAAGACTAATACCACAGAATTTGTGATTATCTTTGTTAACGCATAATTTGTCAGAGTTGATCCATACACTGTTGGATTTCTAAGGACTGAGAAGGAAATGGAACACAAGAATGATTAATACTGCTGACAAAGTGTCTGCTAAAGTCTTCTAAAAATGCTCAATTAGTATCTGTTAGTGCATCATTTGAGAGACAGGAATTATTTATTTTTGTACTGTGAGGAGAAATGCTGGAATCAGGAGCAAAGTCCAGGTACAGATATAATGACACCCTACAGTTCCTGATCTTGCCCAGATGTTGTGACTTCTGATTTAAAAAAATTATTTTCATATCATCCAATAAAACACAAAGCTTATATGTTGCATCTTTGATGTATGCAGGTCCCAGTAGTAAATGTTTTCCTGCAAAACATGAAGATGGCAGTGATGACGAAGGTGTGGAAGTAAGAATTTGTGTCCTAAGAAATCTTGGGCTCTAATTGACCATTTTTTTCCCTCCTCCACATGGACATCTTTAGTGGTGATTGTTTCTGCTGTTGTCATTTGTGTTCATTTCCTGTTTGTTGCATTAGGATAGGAACAAATTGTTTGTCTTTAAAGGTGTGTAAAGATTTATGTTTGCATACCAGTATGAAGACATAGTGCTATGCAAATGTTAAGGTTATTGTTCTTACAAGATCTGTCTAAAGTTTCTAGTACAGCTTTTGAAATGACATTTGTGTTTTGAATTCTTGTGGTTGCACACTAATTTTTGTGTTGATACTAAAATAAGAGCTATTACAATATCCAGGAAGTTCTAGTGCCCTCTGTTTTGAATGCTCGAAAGGGAGATTCATCTGAAATGTATGGCAGTAGAAATGCTGCTGAAGATGATGAAAAAGCCTGCAGATAATCCGATAGTCATTAAGATTAAAGATGAAGATTAGGGGCCTAAATCGGCCTTTTGGAGATATGAATGTAGAAATAGGAGACTTCAGCTGATCTCTGCATGCCATCAGGCCGGCAGGATTTATCCTGGATTTGCTCCTCTGATTTTAACAAATTTGAATGAATTCAGTTTGGAAAGGAGTTCAGTTCGGCACATCTGCAAAGCATAATAATTTTTAGCCCATTTAGTTCATTTTGCAGCTACAGGTTAACTGAGTTAATAAACCCAAGATGACATCTTAGTCATGAAGTTTTGTCTATTGTATTCTAAAATGTACTCGTTTATAATATTTCTAGGAACATGGTGATGAAAATTTAGGAATGAGGCAGTTACCAGTGTAAGAACCAGTGTCCTAATTTTCCTGGATTTATATTCATATATACAAGAAAGAAGATGCTGTGCTTACTGCTTTTCTTTTAAAAATGACTCTGTTGGAGGTGCATTTTACATATGATCTGACTTTCCTGGCAGTGTGGATTTTTCTATGTTATTTCCATTCATGCTCACAAACCAGGAAATTCTGATAGCAATAAAATGAAGAAAAAACATGCATATATCTTTTAAAAATTGTAACATGCTGAAATCAAAGAAAGCTGTAAAAGGCAAATAAAAGTGTGTTTAGATAATTTATATTTAAATTAAAAATATGTAAATTTTGTCTATAGGAACACTGGTACAAAGACCATGTGAAACTACCAGTTGAAGTGATAAAGTGCATGAAAATAAATTGTGATACTGTTATGTTCAGGGCAGTAGAGGGAACAGCTCATTTGAGGGGTTGGTTGGTACACTTACACATTACAGTTGAATTGAGTATCTGTATAGAAACACATGAATCATATGTATACTGATGATCTTGTAGTTCTGTGATGTGAGAAACTACTCACATGTAGTTTCTTTAGATAAAATGTATCTGTTCTGTATGATGCATATTATTATTTTTCTGGTATCCTCTGCACAGCCTTTAGTTTGTGTGCATCAGTAGCATCTGGCTTTCAGGTTGCAGGTCCCAGGTGTCCTGCCAAGGTAATTCATGCTGACCTGTATCTTGCTCCATTCAATCTCCTCCTAAAGGAGCTCTGCTGGAGTACGCTGTGATGAATGTGCAGTCCACGTTCTCCAGGGGCAGATGTACCTGTATGTCACCTGGCAATACAGGACACCCGAGTAATTGAGAGAAGGCTTGTGGTGAGCCTTTGCATGCTGCTTAGAGCCCAGGTGATTCACCTGCGGAAAAAGTACAAACCCAGACCTGCCCAGAAGTGTCACTCTGTAGTGCCTGAAACATCATCTTGTATCATGCATAGAATAGTTACCTCTCTTTTAGACAACACTTGGACTAAAAAAATTGAAGAATGAGGGTTTTTTTAGCAATGGCATTTCTTTTCCCTTGGTATCTGGTTGTGTCCACTACAATATTCAAGCCATTTTTGTATTATAGCAAGTTACTCCTCCTTCTGCATTTGATTCCCGAGTATAATCCTTTGCCTGTACGTGTTGTTATTGAATTCCATTATACTGCTGTCGCACCACTTTTGCACTTCATCAGGATCATCCTCAAATGCCATAATGTTCTTTGTAGGGTTTGTTTTTGGTTCATGGTTTGTTGTTGGTTTTTTTTTTCCATTCCTCCCAATTTTTGCCAATTCTGGTAAGTGTATTTTGTATTCCATTGTCTAAATCATTAATGACAATGTTGAACAAAACCAGACTCAGCAGGCACACCCCCTCGTAGGAACCTTCAGTTTGACAGTGAGAAGTTGGTAGTTTCTTGTTTGAGTGCAGTATTCCAGCCAGCTGCGCATTTATATGACAATAATATCATTAAACAATACAATAATATCATTCAATATCAAAAGTTGCATTGTGCAGCTGTGTCAAGTATCTTTGTAAAAGTCAAGAAACTTCTAGTTAGCCAATTCTCTCGGCCTTCTACAGGGTGTTGTGGGGAGTTGCATTGCTTCTGCATTGTTTTCCTTGAAAAATCACAATGAATGATTGTCATACTGTCTTGTATGTGGTTAATAACTTAATACGTTATGGGGTATTGAAAAAGAGTGACTCATCTGCATTTCCTCTGATCCTTTCTAGTGTGTGAGGGAAAAAGGGATTGATTTCCTCTCTGAAGCCAAGATAAACCAGAAAAAAATCTGGTAGTATGTGAGAGTACATGAGAGAAACTTCCATTAATAATCCCTTTGTTGACAGGTTTCAGTCATCTGTAAATAAATTTAAAATAATTTAGTGTGTGTTAGCATGATGTATTTCATATTCTTTGTTGTTCTAAAAGTTAAAACTTACATTCTGGTTTTGTGCCTCATGATAGTAAAATAGCATCGTCTATTTTTTCAGTGTATAGACATTTGTTAATGTAGCCAATCTGAATTCTGTTATTCATAATTGTTTGCATCGGCAAGAATGATTCCTGATGTCTGCAGTGTGTGCTGGAATATTTACATTAAAGCTGTGTTCTGCTTTCTGTATTCTGTCAGGGATGGGATTGCTTGTGGAGAAGTGCAGAGCCACAAAACCTTTTTTCTTATATTCATTCTCTGGAAATTGTGATGGGTGCTCTCAATTACATACTGCATTAATAGCCCAAAAGAGTGCTAATCTGGCTGTATCGGAGACAAATGTTTCAAGTTACTTTTTTCTGCCTTTGGCAGTCACTTCCACAACTCCTTATGTACTTGGGGAAGGGAAAAAAAGGCATGGTAACCAAGACAAAAAGTTGTTATGCTGGTAGATTAACTATATCATTTGCTGTATAGAAAGCTTTAAAGATTAATGTTCAGTGTGTTTAATTTAGTCTTTTGTTTTGTTTTGCAGTAATCCAAAGTCTGCTAATCAGAGGATAAACAAAAAAGTAAACAATGATGCGTCATTAAGGATTCAAAATTTGTCTATTTTGGTGAAGCAAATAAAAACTTACTATCAGGTCAGTAATTGTTTTGTGTGTTATGTTTATCTATAATTGTTTTTAAGTATTCTTTTATAGTTATGCCTTTAAGGGTAACAAAAGCAAGATTTGAGATACTCGTATTGATGGTTGTTTATAAATCTGGTCAAATTTTTTATTACACAGTTTACAGTTATAGTAGAAGTCTGGAAACACTTGTATGTTAAAAATGGTCTGTTTATATGATGGATATTCTGCATGTTCGATTACTCATACAGTACACTAAGCAGTATTGGTTGGTATTTTCTGAATTGAAGCAAGTTTTCTGCCTGTGAGAGAGATTATTTCATGTGCATTTAGTCTGTCAATGGAATCTTTGTAAGAAAAATGTGATGAAATTTATTGGTTTTAGAATTAATTTGATTTTCAGTAGGAAAAAAATCAGCGAGATGATACAATCAAATGAGATTTCATAGTAAGTGCAGCGATGATCTAATTTAGAGCTGAAAATAGGTGTTTTTGTGTGGTAGGAAAGAGCTTGTACTGTGCCCTCTAGATGCAGAGCCTGGACAGAGTGGTGTACAAGTACACGTGGACATGCTATGGTAGGACACTACAGATATCACCAGTGTCCCTAATAGCGTGTCTTTTAGTGTTCTTCCAGGCTTCTCTGCGCCTGTCTGCCAGGAGAGTCCCTATCTGGGAGAAAATCTCCTTTGACCTGCCTCTTACAGCAAGTACATCATGATAGAGCCTGTACTGTTTTGTGTTTTTTCTCACGTGTATGCACATAGTATATGTTCTCAGAAACTCCAAAGTACAGTGAAAATTCCCAGCTGTCATTTACCGCAGTGGTCAACCACTGTACATCTTTCTAGCTAGCACTTTGTGCGTGGGTATATTTAACATTGTTCTTTTCTTGGCAGATACTATACGTGGGTATAAGTGCTGCCTGCTAAGACACTGTGCTTTTCCATTTCCTTGATGGTAGTCATTTTAGACCAGGCATTAGTGTGTCACAACTGGGGCAACAGAAGGCATAAACTGTCAGGATTGATCTTTATTTGAATACAAGTCATTCCCTGTGTATCTCTGGCCATACAGTGTCAGCCTGTTCTAGTGCAACAGTATTAGGCAGAATTGTTTGCGTTTAGGTAGCTTACCTTTAGAATCATGGAATAGTTTGGGTTGGAAGGGAACTTTAAAGTTCGTTTAGTCAGTTCCCCCTGCAACGAGCAGGGACACCTTCAACTAGATCAGGTTGCTCAGAGCCCCATTCAGCCTGACCCTGAATGTTTCCAGGGATGGAGCATCTACCACCTCTCTGGGCAACCTGGGCCAATGTTTCACCACCACGATTGTAAAAAAATTTCTTCCTTTTATCTAGTCTAAATCTACCTCTTTTAGTTTAAAGCCACTAACTCTTGTCCTATTGCAATAGGCCCTGCTAAAAAGTTTGTCCCCACCTTTATTACAAGCCCTCTGAAAAGCCACAATAAAGTCTCCCCAGAGCCTTCTCTTCTCCAGACTGAACAACCCCAACTCTCTCAGCCTGTCCTCAGAGGAGAGGCGTTCCAGCTCTCTGATCATTTTTGTGGCCCTCTCCGGGACACACTCCAACAGGTCCGTGTCTCTCCCATGATGAGGGCACCAGAGCTGGATGCAGTGCTCCTGGTGGGGTCTCACCAGAGTAAAGCAAAGAGGCAGAATCGCCTCCCTCAACCTGCTGGCCACGGTTCTTTGGATGCAGCCCAGGATGCTGTTGGCCTTGTGGGTTTGAGCATTCATTGCTGGCTCATGTCCAGCTTCTCATCCACCAGTACCCCAAATCCTTCTTGGCAGGGCTGCTCTCAATCCCTTCATCCCCCAGCCGCTATTGATACTGGGGTTGCCTGACCCATTTGGATGATTCAGGATTGTGAATGTTGCTCCAAAGCTTTGTGTTAGAAATAATTTATTATAGCTTTTTTAAAATAAAAAAGTATTCTTATTCAATAAGCGTTAAAATCAGTCACCATGCTTTTAATGGTTCAAGTTTGTCCTGTGTAAGTGGAAGCTATATAGAGCTGTGTACACATTTTCCCCTTTGTATCCTGGTCTCTCAGGCTTCTAATCTTGTGAGATGCCAGCCTCTTCAGATAGTGCAATCGAGAGAACTTACAAATATTGCAGGTCTGGCCTTTCAGGAGGAGTAAAGGCATTTAGTGGCCAAACTGGAATGCTTGTTCAAATTTAAAATTGCTTTTAGCATGTGTTGATGTTCACTTGTTGATGTTCACTCAGATATGCTTACGTGCATGCAGGAGGTTTATGCGCTGTGGTCGTTTGTTGGGTTTGGAGAGAAGTGTTAAAAGGATGGACTGTAGACTTTGTTTCCTCTCAAACTTAGTGCAACCTGGCAGCAGGTGTTTTCCCACAGCCTGTGCATGGGTTAGCAAAGCAGCGTAGCAAACTGGGTTTCTATAAGGGGTCAGTTTCATTCCTGTCACCTATGAAATCACCCAAGGGAGAAAAGCTACTGCTTGATGGATGCCTTGGAGTCAATCTGAGGGGCCTCTTGTAGCCTGGAGTGTGCTTTCACAGGGGCGTGAGCCCTCAGACCCGAGTGCTGCAGAAAGCTGTCTATACAGGCATTGTGTCTGGTATATGTTCTAAACGGATGCCTGAAATCTGAGAAGAGGGAAACATGGAAAGTAATAACTGTGTTGAGGTATGAGATTAATTAATATCTGGAATATTACAGTAGGCATAAGATATTAATAAGTATGGGGATTTTTAATTTTTAGCATTATCCTATCCTACCTTTTAAAACTTTTTATTGGGAGCTTGTCTGTGCAAGGTTATTCCATGTGTTTTTATAACATCTGTGGAAAACATTATCTCAATTTAGCAAATAATTGCATTAGTGTTGTATATGTACTTGTCAAAAAACCTGCACCAATAGAATATAACATTCAAAATTAAAGTATTATGTTAGATTGGACAAGTTTTCTGGTTCCTGCATCATCTTTGTTCTTTTCTAATTACAATTGTGTCATCTTTTTCTGAATGAAGCTTCTTTACCTCCTTACAGCATCATCGAACTCTTACTAAGCCCCAAACCAGTCTTTTGAGCCTATACATTTCCTGGCAATTTAAGAGTGTGGAATTGTTCTCAGCAGCTGATTCAGGAGAACTGATCCACCTTTACAGTTTGGTGGGCTTGGGAGGTTTAATGCAGTGAGCTTCTGTGACTCCCATGGGTGCTCTGTCAGCGTCATTTGACAGATGATGCGTGAGTCTTTAATAAAATAAATGCTAGCAAACTAAAAGTTTGTACAAGCAAGGCAGAATTTTGTAAATAGGCTTAGTTTATTTTTGCAGGTTAAACAACAGTTAAAAGAAATACATGAATTTTGGGACACATGGGTTCCAATTTTAGGTTTTTAATCGAAGCAGTAATTTCAAAAGCAAACACAAATTGAGAGCAGTGGCACTGAGCTTGCTGGAAGTTAACACCGTGTGACAGAAAAGGTGGTAGACCTCTTTGAAGCACGATAGAGGTGTTGTAAGAAAAGAGGTAATAATGTCATTAGTCCATAGAGGACACGTTTCTTGGCTACCCCTGCTTCGACTTTGCTTCACAGTAAGAAAAGCTTTATAATAACATCATGGAATTATTTGAGCTATTACAAAAAAATGCACAACAAAAAAGCCTCCAAGCCCCCACTTTTTAAAGTATGTGTTTTTATTTTGTAATAGCTACAAATACTTACTGAATTCCTTATATTTTATCTGTTCTTTATTGATGTAAAACTTCCTATGGTGTACTTCATATTTTTTTTTTATTTGAAAATTGTCTGTATCAAGATCTCAGAAGTACAAGAGTCATAGTTGATTGAAATTCATGATATTTGAATAGGTCAAAGCTATTTTCTCTCTCCTTATAATTTGTCTCAGGCATGTGCAATGAAAGTATGTATCTTTCAGTCTAGTGTTAACCAATTCAGATATATTTTTTCAGGTCCTATATTAACTAGTGAAAACTTTCAAGTATAGTTACAGCTAATAATTTCCACAGGTGTTTTTCAAGTAATATTGTAATTTTTCAAATTTGACATAAAATTACTTATGTTATGTTTTCAGCCTACAGTATGACACCTAATAGGTGTCTTTTGGATGTAAAGTGGTGATGGTTCTGGAATACATTGCTTTTGAGTATGAACATTTTATGTATTAATGAATCTGTCACTGTGGACAACAAAAGGCGTGACTCCAGAGCTGCTGATAGGATGGCATCTGCTGTGAATAAACATCTGGGAACAGGAGGAGGACTATTCTGCTTCAGAAGAATTAGGCTCTGTCTAGACTGGGGATTTGACCTGATTACAGCCATTACTGGCTGAGAGAAACTATCCATTGATACAATCTATAGAATAGATAGGCAAAGCTGCTGCTTGAGTGTGTGGGACTTGCCAAACTAAAACTCCGCCTGATCATGCAAATAGGATTTTGTACCTTTATAGTCAGGATTTTCCCAGCATAACTGCAGCAAAAACCCCTATAATTTTCACAACCACATTTTGGCGAGGCCACTGAAGCTATGGACATAAAATAGAGGAAATTGATCTTTTGTGGTATAAATGCAACTTAGAGCAAATAAAATAAACATCTAGCAATGAGCCAGTCAGAGAAACATGAACACTAATAATTTAAAGGCGTTTTGCTACATTCTGAGACACAGGATCTAGTTGGTTTAAAATCTGTAAGCCAGCTCATTGCCACGAGAGGATTTTAGTGTGTTGAGATGGTCTGGCAAACCAATAAAATAAGGCTTTTGTAGAAGTAATTAATACTTGTAATTTGTTTTTTTTTTTTTTAATTAGAGTCAAATAATTTAAGTATTGAACATGTATGTGTTAAGACCTGAAAAATTTTAAACTACTCACGTAATACTAATTTCTCTTTAGTATTGGTTGGCATTTGATGTTTGCTTTTGTTCAGTACTTACGATTTAAGTAATATTTTAATTTACTTTTGTAGGAGAATTTGCAGCAGTTGATCATGATGTCTTTGCCAAATGTATTAATAATTAGCAAAAATCCTTTTTCTGGTAAGTTTATTTTTAACTAAGGTGAAAATTTATATTGGTGTAATAATTTGTATTATTTCACTGGAAATAAAATTCATATAGGAGGGAGCCTTTCAGAAGAAGATTGTGTAAATTCTTCTAGCAAAGAGGTGGTTTAATGGTGATGAGTAACATTTTCTTTGTTCACACAAAGGGTCCACACTTTACAAAAATGTGTGCTGTCCAAACCTCAGCACTGGCTGTCATTAGGATTTATACTGAAAAGAAGTGCGTTTTCCAGCAACCAGTGAGACACTGGTATGACAAAGTATAAGTTTCATGTGTTCCTACTTACTATGCTTTCAACTTTCTTTACCTAAGCCACCCCTGAGAAAATTGGCAGTTCAATGCATCTCACTTGATCCAATTCCTAATCCTTGTTTTTCCTTCCCCAAAACTCTCCTGCTTCTCTTACATCATTACCTGAAAAATATTGCAGTTGACCTTCTTGCTTTCTCCCCTGAACTGACACTGTCTTCTCCATGCTCCCACCTTCTCTGCTTCCAGCTCTGAAAGTTGCAATTTTCAGACCAAGAAAATTAGCCTGTATGGACTCAGCTGACTATCCACAGCCACTTGGGAATCTCTGCACCATGCTCTCAATTCCAGAAGCACGGAGCAGACACACCTGGCCTGCATGGAGCCACTATGGATTGGGCAGAATTTATTTACTTGGGTCTAATGTGTCCCATGTGTTCTACTTCTGATGTTCTAGCACCTCAGCAGAGAGGTTAGGAACTACTCTAACAGGCTGTGTAGCTTCCCCTGGCTTTTTTTGTTTATTTAAGATGTCTTACATGCCATGCTTCCATGTATGTGAGACAAGATTTTGTCATGAGCAAGAAAAACCATGTGTGTTACCTCACTTTTCAATTCCAGGGTTCATAATGTTGATGCTTTCCATATCGCATCTGCATATATCCCATTTTTGTAGGTATCTTGATTTTTTTTTTTTATTTTTACTTTCTGCTTTTGAATATTGCTGCTTTTGCTTCTGAGGTCACAGCCTTTTAAGTTTTTATATGTGTAGACGCTGTAATCTGTCATATGCACCAAGAAGTGTGAATGTGGTTTCTTCTTTTCCAAAAGAATAGAATCCAACATGGTTTTATATTTTGATTCCAGACTTTCTTAAGGTTTTCAGAAGACTCCATGGGTGTGCCTAGAGACCAGATTTAGTGAAAAAACAGATTAAAAAACACAAGTCATAGTATTGTTTTTGTAGTGATGTTTTTTATTCTCTTTAAGATACTGAGACAAAATAAGCATTAACAATATTGTCTAGTATAAGATGAAATTTTACTAAAAATGCACTACAAAACCTCACAAAGGTAATTTAGTATTCAGTTGTAAACATAAAAACCTGTGCTTTAATTAATAAGAAAGCTGCTTCTGGTGTTGGGACCTCAGCTAAGTCTATGTAGGTTTTGTGATCTGGCAACTGAAATGTCTGGTAGTGTATTCCTGTGGGGACATTATTGGATTTGTGAGAAAATATAGACTGTATTGTAGCATAGTCCACATATTAAAAATATTTTTTACGTATGGACAATATTCTTGAAGACGTTTCAGATTCCTGCTTGAATTCATCATGAAGTTTGATCTGAATCAGAAGATGGACCTGTTCTTTTGGGTTCCATCCAGAACCTTTCCCCTTTGAAAGTTAAAACTGCTCTTGCTGTCAACTAGAAGAGGACCTCATCCCTACAGGGACTTTCATGCTTTTTTCCTTTGTTGGGCAAGTGTAGCAAAATCAAACCTTGGTGATTTTTTGACTTGCTGTGTAAATTTGATTGCATCAAGGCAAGCCCCCGTAGTAAAAGTTGATTCTCTGATAACAATTAGGATTTCATCCACTTAGGCTGTAGCTGTGATTTTTGATTTTTTTTTTTTTTTTCATAAATGTGTCCCAATTTTTTGCCTTTGCACTGCTTTGCACTTAAGGAATGATTAGTAAAGAAATACCAGAAGATGACAAATTGCAGAAGGCAAGGGCAGATAAGATTTCAGGAAGAGAAATGTGTTTGCCTGTGTCAGAGGCAGCTGGCTAATCAAGGAAAATGCAGATAGAATGCTGGATTTGAGCTTTGGTAAAAAAGAGGTCATCAGAGACTTTATCAAGAAACATGTCAGTTCAGCTAATTGGCAGGAAGCCAGTTTGAGGAGAAAACTGAAGGAGATGAGCTACAGCCTGTAAATGTTAAATTACAGAGGAAAAGGAGAAAGGAGATAATGACGAGTGAATGTTCTTTCACGGGGGAAGAGCAAGGATTAAAACAAGTTCATATTTCTGAGGGAGCAGGCCAAGGGGGGATGGAAGGCTACAGAGGACATGAAAGTCAGGGGTAAGAGTGAGTGCAGGGAAGATCAAAGGATAGGATAGGGTAGGGACAAAGTTCAGACAGCAAGTTGGAGGGTATAGAAAAGAATTATCTATTTCTGTAGTTGTGATGGAGAAAAAGGAAAAAAAAACATTCGAGATGGTTGGTAGCAGTGGGAAGCTGAGGTTGTTCAATATTTTGCCATGTTTTTTTAGGGACTGTGGAGGAGAGACATGGAAGCAATATTCAGATAGGCTTTTAAAAGCCAGTTGAGATGCTGAAGCAGTGAGCAAATGAACATTCAAAGAGGAGTTCAGGGATTGCTTGAAAAAAAAGTGGTTAATTTATTGGGATAAATGAATGTAGGATGCAAGATGTTGGGATGGATTCCTTCTGTTACAGTGTTCTGGCTAACCTTTATTGATTAAGACAGGTAGCCAGGTGGAATTCCCCTTCTTTAGCTGAAGTAGTGTGCTTCTGATGAAAGGTGTTCATTGATGTTTTCTATTTCTATGTAAAAGACTTCACAACTCAACTCTTTAGCATACAAGAAGTCTGTATAAATGATTAAAGATCTCCCATTTAAGCTCATGTTCTTTGTAATATATCTACTTGACAAACCTCTTTTGAAAAATTTAAACATTACATGTTCATTGGGATTATACATATCCGCCTCCAGAAGAAGCAGATTGAGTCAGTGTTGAAAAAAGGCTCTCTAATTATTATTATAATGTACAGAGAACTCGTGAAGCTATGAGGAAGGTGGAGAAGCTTAGCATATATCTTTCATCTCTGCTTTATGGTAGCAGGCTTGTCTCTTTACTGAAAGCTAGTCAAAGTCTTTGAGTGTTCTGTATCCCCAGGTATTCTCTTGATTTCTTTTTAATTTCCTCTTTTGATCAAGATTACGTTGTGTAACTTTTTGAGAAGGGTTTTACATTTGCAACATTTACAGTTACAAATGTACAGTTTTACATTTACAAAATACTGTAGTGGATCAAACCAAAGGTCAATTTTTCAAGTGACTGTAAGTGAATGGTTACTTCTTTCATATGCGGGGGCTTATCCAAAATAGACTTAGTTGCCCAATGTAGAAGATTGCAAACTGCCATTTTGGAAAGAAAGTTCTAGTTGAGCTTTGCTTTAGATGCTTATAATTGTCTTGTGATCATTGGAACTCATATGTGATCACCGAGTCCTTTAAGAAAAAGGGACTTCAGTCACTTAGGTCAGGTTCAAGAATGACTGTGCATACCTTTGTCCATGCTAGACGTTCGTTATGGTGTTTGGACTGAATCTGTTGGTGATGGTAGCAGTTACACCAGCTGTGTTGCAGAGTACAGTTTTGAAGAATAAAGGTCAGATTTCTAGCCAGACCCAGCATTACTATGTTTGACAGCATAGCTTTTGTTTGGATAGCTAACAGTGAAATAAACTATTGGCTGTAATGCAGAGTATATTTAGAAAGGATGCTATTAGGACCTTTTTATGCCTAGATAGCCCAATGGGTGGTGTTTTCTATTACAGTTAAGCGAAATGATATATGACTATATAGACTTTAATTCCAACTAGCCTAAGCTGTTTTGCCATCCTTGAAGCATTTGATTTATGGTTGCTTATATTCTAGATAGAGTATATATTTAGTAGCAGGACAAGGACATTTTGAGTGTAAAAAGTAAGAAACATCTTTATTAATCTGCAAACAGAGTTCTTTAGCTTAAGCTTCTTTTGGAGATTAAGATGCTTAAGGCCAGATTTGGAAATACATTTTGATTTTTAGGTGTTTAGATTAGAATATCTAATAAAGCTTTATAAACTAGTTTAAATTAACTTGTCACCAAACTCTTACAGCTTAGGGGTGGCAAATAACTTAAGCGCTTTTGTAAGTATCTTGAGATACCTGAAATAACAGTTGAAAACTTGATTGTAGGTCTCCAAAGCACTTTTGAAAATGTCACTCTTAAGCTTTGCTTTACAAAGGGCTGAAATTATGTTTTTTCCATTTGGAACTATTGTGGATGTTAAGCTATTTGTTAAATGCTGAACGTTGGCAGTTAAATGGCAAAAAGGACTAATCTGAAACCTGGAAAGATGGGGGTTTCTTCATTTTCTTATTTTCCTAACTAGGTTAACATAAATTATATTAAAATAATGAGAAAACCTGTTGTTTTCTGAGGGTTAGAGGAAGAAACCCCAATTACCATTTTACACCTACCTTTTTTTTTGTTGTTTTCTTCTTAGAGCCAGGTACTGACGAAATAAAAAAACTCCTCCTGCTTTTACTTGGTTGTGCGGTTCAGGTAAGTTTGATATAAGTTTGTGTCTGTATGAAACTATTTAAGTGTTACCTATCTCTTTTCTTACTACTTTAGTGTCTGAGGTGGTATATAATTTTGACCTTCCTTCCTCTAGTGGTACTATTGCATTACTTGAAAGTATGGATATTCTTACAGTTAAAACAGCTACAGCTGTACACTTCTTATATTTTATTGTATGAATATAGCAAACTGTGTATGTAGGATTTCTAATAGTTTATTAATTGTAATATTATTACTTTACCTGATACTATAAAGAAAGAAAGAAAAAATTAATAGTAGCTATTTTAAGAAACCTCTTCCTTCCCCTTTTCAATAGCTGGTTTTTTTCTTTATAATTTTATTAGTGTTGAAAATTGTTATAATTACTATAACATGGCATAAACCATGTCAACAGAATTATTGGGTAATAATTTAGCAATGTAACCATTATAATTTCAAATTTATCACGTTTCACTCTTAGAAATACAAAAGTAGAATGAAAATACTTGTGATTTTTTTATATATATGTATGTATATAAAATAGATATCTTTATTTTTAGTGTCAGAAAAAAGAAGAATTTATTGAAAGAATCCAAGGTCTGGATTTTGACACAAGAGCAGCTGTTGCAGCCCATATTCAAGAGGTATATTGTTGTTTTTGTGCATTTAATTTTTTTTGGAAGTGAAATATTGTACTGTAAGAAGATTAATTACACTTGTTCAAAAGCAAGTAATCAAGTTCATGATTGTATAACTGTTGTTTTTAGTAAGTAAAAAAATGCTTTTCTTTTCTAACTTGATTTACAAAACTGTTTCATGATAAGCTCTTTTGGATTACATTGTTAAAACAGTAGCAGGGAGCGAGTATGTTGCTCCAAGAATTTCTTAGAATTACAGGAAATTTACTTTAGTGAAATTTTCATATGCAAACTTATTTAGAGCATACAAATGAAATCCCATGTATGTCATATGTAATGTATATTATGTCCTAGTCACCTTTTGCTTTTATTTTGCCAGAAGTACCAGTTACTACCTTCAGGTAGATAAGAAACTATTCCATAATGTACAATTTAATCGATTTTAAATGGGGTTTTTTGTGCCTTTTCTAGAGAATCTAACCCATAGAGTTTCAGCTTTATTTTCTTAGGCTTGCTTTCTACTCTTACAATTTAAAGAGGGTGTTTTTTTTCTCTTCCATTTCATTCCGTGTAGGTAACTCATAATCAGGAAAACGTGTTTGATCTGCAGTGGATGGATGTCATTGTATTGACACAGGAATATGTTGAACCTCTCTTGAAAAATATGGTGTTACATTTAAAAAGACTTATAGACGAAAGAGATGAGCACTCAGAGGTATGGATACGGTTTGTTGCATAAGAGAAATATAAGAAATATTTTTTTGCAAATGATACAGCTTACCATTTTTATAACTAATAGTTTAATATATGTTCTGTTAGCATATTTAAGCAAGGATTCCTTCCTGCCAGAAAGTTGTTTGAGGTAGTTACGGTGTACATACTAGTTGTTGAATACTGTGACAAACTAGAAAAGATAATAGCAGATGACCACCTTCATGTGAGCAGCGTCTGCAACAGCTTTAAATAACACTCATCTGTAGTTGAAAACAGAAAATCCGAAGCTCTATCAGCTGAAGTTTCCAGGAGTCAGTAATGTGTCAGTTCACAAGCCAGTTGCTGAAAGGTGCCTATTATGTTACTGTATCCTGTTGTACAGCTTTGAGTGAACTGGAGCAGAAGTCATACCAGGAGATAAGGTCTTACAAGCTTATGGCGAGGTACAATTGTTGTACTGTGTGAGAATCAAGAAACAGAAATGTATTTAATAAAAAATTACAAGTTATAAATAATCTTGGTGGTGTCAGGTTTGCCCCTCAGTAGAGTGTTGTCCTGGTTTGAGGCAGAACAAGGTTGTAACTTGTACTTGAGGTAGAACAGAACCAGCTTTCTGTTCAGTAATTTTACTTCTTAGCTAAGCCTCTTCTAACTCCTGAAATTAGCAGCATATTGTGCAGAAAACTGTTAATTCTCAGGGTGATAAGACCTGTACTTATGTTCATGTTGCAATTATTCCAAATATTACTTTGACAGCTACTGTCTTTCCAGTTCACTGCCTTGATACCAGTAAAACAGAAACTTAACTGTGAGGGGAGAGGAGGTGTGGTAATCCTTTTTTGCAATAGAAAGGAAAAGTAACTTGAAAAAGAAACATCTTATTAGGATAACACCTCTATTTATTGATGAAATGGGAGTATTTCTCTAGGTCTTGCTTTATTCAGTTGGTAAGGATGCTGCTGCTAGCTGAAGAACAGCAGTTTCTTTAGAGTTTTATATTTATCCTCATGTTCAATGAATTCATGCCTTTTCATTACCGAATCCGTACTAAGTACTGATAATTTTGTGGCACTGTGCTCAGGTGGCCAAGGAGGCCAACAGCATCCTGGCCTGTATCAGTAATAGCGCGGCCAGCAGGACTGGGGCAGTAATCATCCCCCTGTACTCGGCACTGATGAGGCCCCATCTCAAATATTGTGTCCAGTTCTGGGCCCTTCGCTACAAGGACATTGAAGTGCTGGAGCATGTCCAGTGAAGGGCAACAAAGCTGGTGAGGGGTCTGGAGCACAAGTCTTATGAGGAGCAGCTGAGGGAATTGGGGTTGTTCAGCCTGAGGAAAAGGAGGCTGAGGGGAGACCTTATCACTCTCTACAACTCCCCGAAAGGAGGGTGTAGAGAGGTGGAGGTCGGTCTCATCTCCCAGGTAAGAAGTGACATGACAAGAGGAAATGGCCTCGCGTTGCACCAGGGGAGGTTTAGATTGGATATCAGGAAAAATTTCTTCACCGAAAGGGTTGTCAAGTGCTGGAACAAATGGCCCAGGAAAGTGGTTGAGTAACCATCCCTGGGGATATTTAAAAGACATGTAGACGTAGTGCTGAGGAACATGGTTTGGTGGTGGTTTTGGCAGTGTTAGGTTAGTGGTTGGACTTGATGATCTTAAAGGTATTTTCCAGCCTAAACAACTCTGTTTCTATGACTTGGAAGTCTAAATTTGAGTAGTTTTAAGAATAGCCAAATGGTGTTGTTAAGTAGCTGTGGCTATTTGCTTTAGGTGTAGAGGTGTATGTAGGGCTTCTAACTTCTTTTATGGCAAAACTTTTCTATTATTCTTGCTTCCTTTTGGTCTTTGATTTATTAAGGCAGTGAATGATAGTAGTTTCTGACATAAATGGCTCTCTGAATGCAATTATGTGCTTTTTTTCTCTCTCTCTTTTTTTAAATTTCTTAGACTATCATTGAACTCTCAGAGGAGCGGGACTGTCTCCGTTTTCTACCTCATGCATCAGCAGCACAATCACCTTGTGGATCTCCTGGCATGAAACGCACTGAAAGCAGACAGCACCTGTCAGTAGAGCTAGCAGATGCCAAAGCAAAGATAAGAAGGCTTAGGCAAGAGCTGTGAGTACACGTGTATTGCAGAAGTGTGTTGAGAGTCATACAGTTTTAAAATCGCATTGATTTTGCACAAAGTAGTACTCTAGATTAAATTCTTCATTCTTTCAAATGGTAAATCGGTTTTAAATGCTTTTTTTTTTTAGTTATTGTACCCCAGGAAACATATTTTTAGCATGTAAGCGTATTTGTGGACCAGTGTGACAAATGCAACTTTTCATCTGTGTTTGTCTTCATCTGTATTACAAATTATATTGATGTTTTAATGATAAACATACTGAAATCAGTGAACTAGAGCTGTGGTAATTTTGTATCTTTTGTGCTCTGAACTTTCTGAAAAACTAGCTATGTTTGAACAATCACTGGCAGGGGTGGTTATTTATGTCTGAGGAGTAATGTAATTTCTAAATGAGTAAATTTGATAACTTGAGTCAGTTATGGTTTCATACAGTTTCCAACCTGCTATGTTCATCCAGTGCTCTCTTCTCCCCCTGCTGCTGACCCCTTAGCTAAGGGGTATATTCCCCTCCTTCACCTCACCCGAGTACTGTGAAAAATCACTCCCATTGTAAAAAAGATCTTTGTTTCTTGGTTTTTCATATTCTAATTAAAACCTTTTTTTATCCCTCCTATTTCATTAAGAAAACTGATTCAGTAAGTATCAGTGGGTACTTAGTCTGTCTTCATAGCCTAGGAACAAATCTGGGCAGTAGTGAAGAGTTATTTAAAGAGGAAAAATGATAATAGGCCAGTGGAGAATCTGTTTCTCCCTATAGCAATGTGTGTAATATTGCTTTAGCAGAGTAAAGTATGTGCAGTTGGAACTTAAAATGCAGATGTTAAATCTAGAGAGATTCAATATGTGTAGTAACTTGCCTGTAGTTTAGAAAAAACATAAATAAAGGTTTTTAATCCTGCATATCTCATGGAGAGAGGTGACAAAATTAAATTAAAAGCTGAAGGTAGCATAAAGTCACAATTATCAGCTCACTGGTCTGCTCTCATCGGAGTCAGTTGATCAGATCATCTCTAACTGCCTGGATTAAGTATCTGGTTGATTTACTCAGAGGATCCCCTTCCCCCACTACATCTTGGATCTTCATGAAGAATAGAGGACAAAAAGATATGGCTCTTTTTTTCTGATGTCTGTATTATTATGTGTCTACTGAAATGAGCCCGCCCAGGATATTCTATAAACAGCTGCACCAAGAAAATTAGTGAAAAAATTGCTGTTATTAGTGTGATTGACAGTTAATAGATAGCCTAAACAGTGAACACTGGTATGTTCTGTATAATTTAGTACAATCCTCTCTAGTCTGTAGCTGAAGCATGCAATTAGGGCAACAGTGATGGCTTGGAACATTTCGCATTTTGCAATCCCATTTGAATTCAATTTGTAAATAAATTTCCTTTACACGTAGTAGTATATTTAAAATACTAGACTTTGATAAATTAACTTCTGTCTGTAGCATTTTGTATTAAATGCTGCGTTTATTTGATAAATTTAAAATTAGATTCATTCGAGAGTTGAAAATATTAATCTTAAAATTTATTTATAATCTGGTTTTGGCCATGAACCTTCATATCTGATTTAGTATGCTCTGCAGCTAATAGAATTTTGTACAAAAGATCTGTAAAGGTTGTTTTTCTTTGCAGCATCATGTACCAACAGTTGGATGCAAAACAGCGATTTGAGGCTTATAATATAGAAACTCCAGAATTGGAAACAGCACATCTAATTTTCTATATTCAGTCCTGATTGTTTTTCTATATAGAAAAATAATATAGGATTATGAATGTTAATAGAAAAGCTGCTGTAATCTAATGTAATACAGAACACTTTTGTATTTCTGTATGATTTCTTAACATCCATGTAGAGGGAAAGTGGACAGGAACACTGTGGACAGTGATGTTGCAGATGAACCCTTGTATACTTGTAGGTTGTCAGCAACCTTTTTGAAGCTATGTATGATTGCAAAAAGATCATTCATTGTGAGATTGGCTCCTTTTGTAAAATAACATTTCTAGTTCCGTTTAAAACCAGTATATTTTTTGTTAGTATGATTACTTTTAGATTGTATTATAAATTTCAGTCCATTAAATTATCTTATTTCCCATTTTTCTACTTCTATTTTGTTTCATGTGTGTATTCCAAAATATTAAATGATACAGTAGCATGTTTGAATATGCAATATATCTTTTGAGGATATAACATTTTGGATATGGCAGATTTTTTCAACTATGAATATTGTTTGTTCTGAAGTGCAGTTGTATTTTGAAAATTAGGTACTGTGTCTTTGAGTGAATTAAATATTTCCCTTGCACTTACACATTGTTTAATGAACTAATTTTTTAACAAACTGATTTTTTTGAGTGTTGAGAAATAGCTGTTATCTGGAAGTTAGGAACGAGTCTTGTAAAAATTGTAGTATTCTATGTCAAATTGTTTTTATTACAAATTTCTGAATAGACTAAAGCAGACACTGTTGTTCCATAAAAATAAAATTCATTATGCATTTCATAAAATTATGGTGATTAAGTGGTACCTTCTTTTAATGAGTAAAGGCACCTGAAAACCTTAATTCTTCTCTGTAAGAAAAATGAAAATTTAAAAAAAAAATCCCTTATCACAAAAAAATCCTTTATTACACCCTAATGTCTTCTGCCCCGCATAAGTAGGAAATCTTAATGAAAAACAGTTTAAAGGACTACAAAAAATCTGACCAAATTAAAAAGATTAGATATAAACTAAAACCTGAAGAATATCTAAAGTGTAATGGCATACCTAAGTTTTACAGTCTGATGTCCATGAAATTTTGGGTTGCATAATCTCAGTGTTTTGTTCTCAAATGAGATGATAATTACCAAGTTTTGCAGTCATATTTAATTGTGTTGTGTTTTCTCTTTTAAGTGAGGAAAAGACTGAGCAGTTGCTTGACTGTAAGCAAGAACTGGAACAGATGGAAGCTGAACTAAAGAGACTTCAGCAAGAGGTATGGGTTTTGTAAATTTATCATTTAAAAAAAAATGGGCAAAAAAAAGCAGCCACCACTAGAATGATTCCTCCTCACCCCCCCCCCCGCACTTTTTTTTTGTATTAGGAAGTATATTTTAATGTATTTTTTGCACTCTGAACACGATCTTGTGTAATTTATTCCTTTATTTTATCTAGTATGCTGGAGTTAGTTTAGTATTTCTTCCCTGTTTTTTTCTTTTTTCCCCACATTCAAGCAATTTACCACCAACATATCCTATGAGTGTACATGCGCTGAATACTTCTCAAAAGCAGTGCACCCAAATTTTGTCTGGTTTTCTTTAAGCTTTGAATCTGAGTTGATCATGAAGGAAAACATTCGATTCATTTATCATTAGGATATGAGTGCATAAATTATTCGGGGCCATTTGAGAATATTGTCTGTAAAAGAAATGTGCTGTTTTGAAATCTACAAATGTGTAAATACCTCTCCTTGAAAAAGGGCAATGCAGTTTTCTTGGAAATACATCCTCTGGACTGAGCCTCTAAAATATATGGTTTTTTTCTTTACCTTTCTCAGAATTAACTTGTGATATCTCTCTGGGTTTTTTTACCCCAATTTAAATAATGAAGCAGCTATGTTGTCCTTCAGCATGTACTGTCCAGTACTCTTGCCTTTAATATCTTTATTTTCATATTTTCTAGAATATGAATTTACTCTCAGATGCCCGTTCTGCCAGAGTGTATAGAGATGAATTAGATGCTCTTCGTGAGAAGGCAATTCGAGTCGACAAGCTTGAAAGTGAAGTCAGCCGGTATAAAGAGAGGCTGCATGATATTGAATTCTACAAAGCTAGAGTGGAGGTATACTAAGGAAAAAAAATACCACATAACCATCATTTTTTTGTTTGCTGTGGCTTTTTCAAAGTTATTTTGATGACTTAAACATTCGGATGTGAAAACAGTGTTATAGCTCCTTGCTCTGGGATAGATGGTAGTCAGTCTGTTGTGATAAATTACAGTTTTTAGGTAAGAATCCCTGTGTCTAATGGCATGCAGTTTCATTTGAGGTCAGGAGTATTCACCATAGCTCTAAGCTAGCAAAATCAGTAGGAGCCTGTGTTTAGGATATATATGTTATGTATTGAGAAACCCAAGGAGGAATTAATTAAAAATAGGCTATAAATGTAATAATTCCTTTCTCCTCATATGGGTCTCCTAAGAGAAGGTAATTTTCAAAGTAAAGTGTTGAGGAAACAGTGGCTGCACGCATAAATGACTATAGGACAATGACTTTCCATGGATAAAATATACCAAGAAATACTACTGACACCAGGCAGGAGAGACTTGCAGTTCTGTTATGAATTAGGAGTTTAGGAAACAAATCAGCAACATGCAGGATGTTATTAGGCCATCATTCTCTCTGTAAATGGCAAATTTGTTGGGCAAGTGCCAAGGTGGCAGAATTTGTGAAAGAAGCAATTACTTGTGGGAGTCAAAACTAATGAAAGTTTAAAAAAAATCTTTCGAGGTGGCCATTAAAAAGGAAGGGCTCCTAGAAAAGCAGGGAGAACTTGAAATGGGTGCTTGCTGGAAAAAATTTTGTGTTCCCTAGATGTAGCTGAGATAGTTGTTACCTTTTCTTTAGGGTAATAATGACCAAAAAGCAAAACCAAGATATTAGGCTGAACTATGATACAGAATATTTTTACATAACTTCTTTGTTTAATGTGGCCTCTTGGATTCACAAGCCTAGATGGGATCTTGGGAATTCATTCAGTCCTCCTGCTTTAGGGAAGGTATTTTTATATACCCGTACCACTCCAAATGAATGTTTGGCATTAATCGATGCTTTAAGACTCGAGTGATGAAGTGTCTGCAGCCTTTCATGGCTTTTTCTTCTCTGAAGACTGTGACATGTCAGGTGTCCTCTCTCCTAGCTCTTTGTGCACTGCAGTCCCCACAGCATTCTACATTACAATCATGGATCATGGAATCATGGAATCTTCTAGGTTGGAAGGGACCTTCGAGATCATTTTGTCCAACCATCAACCTAACTCTGACAAAAAT